>CM047815.1:48923411-49274764 GCA_026214975.1 Gentiana macrophylla
GTGAAGTCACGTAACAATACCACGATGATCTAGTAATCTAACCGGTGCTAAGTCAAGTTAAGGGGATGACTCCGTAGCTGATTAAGTATGAATACGACCAGTTGGCGATTAATGAGTTATGTTATTTTATATAAGTTGTCTTGTTCCGATCGATAACGTTGGTAATTGGAAGGTTAATTACGTTTGTTCTTTTAGGTTTGAGTTTGTTTATCTTATTTTGTCTTTTATGTTGGTCTTAGATTTGTCCAATAACTAATTAGGTGAGTTAATTATTTAAACCTAGGGTCCACATTTTGATTCCCGAGGATCGACCTTGATTCACCATCGCTATGATATGATGTACCTAGTGCTATTGCTAGTATTTGGTGGTCAAGTAAAATAAATTTATAACCTTATCAGACCGCAATCAAGTTTTTGGCGCCGTTGCCGGGGAATCAATGGCCCAATGATTGTTTAAATAATTATTTTTATCTACTTCGTTCTTTCTTTATTGTTTTTAGTTGAATTATTTATTTTTCTTATGACGAATTATCTGCCTTGTATCTTTGTTAAAGGATTAAAGCGGGGAATGGGGAAGATATTCGTTCGGTCGACCAGACGTATTCACTCGGTCGACCGAGCCTTTCGACTTTAATTTTATATACAATTGTCGTTTCCCGGTGTTCTGCTTTCCCCTGCTTGTGGTAGTAAGTTTGACAACAGTATGAGCAATCATACTGTTTGTCGATTTACTAATTGTTTATTGTTTTTCAAATATTGAAGATAATTCGACGTAAATCACTCACATAACCTGCTCAAGATCAGCAAAATGTCATCAAATGATTTTATCAAAGGCCAAGAAGAAGTCAAGGTTTTACGAACAAAAACTACACCAAAACCGTTAACACCAAGCTCATGGAAAGGATAGAAAAGATGAAAGCGAAAACGAGAGGCAAGGAAATCGAGGAGGCTAAAGAAGCCTATTGGCAAAGAGGTATGTCTATTTTGAATCCAGAGGAAATTTCTTCTGATTCGATTCAACTTTTTAGATTATGATGATTACATGTCCGAGATAGAATCTGAGTGCGAGGGTAGCGCAGACTAAGGAGAGCCCTATTGTCATCTGTTTCTAGAGATGAAATATTGGTTAAAGATGAGTCTCGATCGATGCAAAAGTTAAGCGCACCTGGAGCTTTTATGGTTGGAGTAACCTAGAACAAACCCCTTAGGTTTAGCCTTGATTGATTCGGTTCGAGCCTTAATATCTTTCCTAAAAGCCTTTGTGATAGAATTTCATTTCAACACCCACTAACACCCCGCCTCCAAGTTAGATTAGCGGATGGAACTAGGACAATCATGACCGGTAGGCGAACAACATGATTATTGGTATAGGGCAATTACGGTTTAAGATAGACATAGTGGTAATGGAAATCGAGGAACATCCCGAATGCCCAATCATTTTGGGTAGATCGTTTATCAACACTGCTAGAGCCTTCATACGGATGACCGGACATGAGATAGTATTGTTTGGCGCCAAGGGTTCTGAGTGTTATGGGATAACAAATCCGAATTTCCCTGTACCGCAAGTGTGAATGTGTTAAGTAGTTGGTTTGGAGAAGCTTGATGCCACTCAAGGTCTAGGAAAGGATGCTGATGATAATGTCGATGATAAAGATGAGAGGGAAGTCCTTACTATTCTAAGTCGGAATAGGTCAGTTCAGCCTGCACCGCCCCTGACCAATATTGAAGTCAGAGACTACCTAAGGATAGGAGGACCAGAGCAAAAGCGAACTAGGAGAGTTCGTAACAAAAAAGCTCATCGAATCGAGATGAATCCAAAAGTCGGCGCTTGTCTGGATGGTCAATTCGGCTGTCTTTTCATTGGACTAAAATCAAAGGAAGGGCACTCGTAGAAAAGGACGGTAAAACTTTTTCGGTGAAAGCTGGCCGGGTGAAAACCTGGCAAGTAAAGGGCAGTGTTTAGGAGTGATGATTTTGGAAGTCGAGCTATAGACTCAAAAATTTAGAATTCATTCGTTTCATTTATTTTATTTTATTTCATCTTTATTTTTTAGTATGAATAAAAGTAGCGTAGAATGACGAGAGCCTTTTTTTTTTTTTGCCGTGTTCCAATGACCATTAGGTTACGGATGTGCAAAAGTTTTTTTTTACTCGAATCATTTTAACGTGAAGTAGAGTAGGAAGAGAAATCATTATAAAATGTATTGATGATGAGAATTTGGTGAAAAGATGCTTAGTTTCAAATTTGTATTATTTGGAAAAAGTGAAGATTTATATGTTAATGGATTGTGGCTGGATTATTCGATTTTGAGGTGAGGATTTTCAAATTGTGACATGATAATTTTGATAGACTTATGTGTTCTAGCTTGAAAATTTCGTGTGTATCAAATTGAGGAGGTCAACTATCATTTATTTTTACACATCCCCATTTTTCATTTCCCAATCCACCTTTTCATTTTCCCCATTAATTTATTCCTCCAACAAAACCATTCCACTCCTCAATCCTTACCTTCCTATCTCCACCAATCACCTTCCACCATTTCAATCCTTTCACTTTCCACATCTTTCTATTTAAACACTCCTTTTTTTTATTCATCATTTCCACACCACAAAATCTTCATCTTCTCCAAATCCCCAATTTTCTTCCTCTTCTTCTCTCCATTAATTCCCATTTCCAATCTTTCTCATAACTTCCATCCACCCAAGATTGGGGATAGTAATCTAAATGATCCCCTCCAATATCACAAGTTGTGCCTGTTCATATCTCTAATCTCTGAAGGATTATCCGATCCACGCCATCACGAGGAAGACTGAACCTCGGCAGCAGAAGCTTCCATCGAGTTCGGTCGACCGAACCTTTCCTTTCCGTCAACCGAGGCCATTCTCTCTCGGCCGACCGAGAGCTTCATATCTTTGCATCTATCTGCTCGGCCGTTGCTCTCTAGCGATTCGCAATTATGCCACCAAGACGGCGATCCTCCGCACACTTTGTAGCGATCGGCGATGCCATACCCTTGATCAACGGGTACCGCAATTTGCTAGCCAAGAGGTATTTTCGGTTTATCGAATTTCTTCAACAATTCGCGGTACACCGGGCTCGGGTATTAGATTTGACCAACGTGGTCAAGAGTCGTTCGATCTAGTGGAGTATTATCGGTGGCAAGAGGTTGTTGCGCCACCGCCAAGTTAATGTCGATTGGGTAAGAGAGTTTTATTCTTATTTACGCGTGCACCCACACACAATTTAGTCCAGGTTCGTGGCAAATCCATTGTAATTACTCCGGGACTCTTAATAATTATTATGGTCTCGATACCCCGGAGGAGGAGCCGAGTACACAAAGTGACGTTTGATGAGTCCGATGCATGGTTGGAGGAGGTTGGTGCCCATCTCGGGATAGCATGGACAATAGGGAAGTTGCTCGCACTTTTGAAGAGCCATACTTTAGCGGTGGGAAGATAAGTGCTTACATAGGCTTATCCGTTCTAACATTATTCCGGCCAAGCATGTGTCTACGATTTATTATGCACATGCTACGCACTGATGTATTGGTTGAGCGAGAGGATGGCCTGTTAATATTGGGGCACCGATGCGTTACGAGATGATCGCCGATGCCCGCAAGCCTAGACACATGCTTTGCCTTATGGTTCATTGATCACTTCATTATGTGAGGCACCGAGTGCCCGATGCTAAGCGGTGACTCCTATGTTAGGCCCATGCCTATCCTATCTTTGGATTCTGTTGCACCACCATGCTGCACAAGGCGATGATAACGGTCCAGTGATGACGATCGCGCATTCCAAGATTTTCCTGGCGAATCCCAATGTTCTTCCATTAGCTTTCGTTGATCCGAACGATATACCTTCGGACTAAGCATCTGTGTTAATCTATTAATTTTCTCTTTATCAATGTGTTTTTATTTTTGATTTCGGTGTGCCAATAAGTTAAGTCGTGTTGTATGGAGTTCGTTTTGAATTTCCCTAATGAATAAAATTTGTCTTATTTAATGTCTTTGGATATTTGTGCATTATTTTCACTATAATTATTAAGTATGGGCTTAAATATGTTTAAGGCAATTATTATACCTTTACATCCATTTGATATGATTATATTTTTCTGGACTAACCCTGTAACAAGTTCCAAGTTTTTGTTAAAGATGTATGTTGCAGAGGTTGCATTTTATTGCGGTTGGTAACTGTATTTGTCTGTTAAAATTCTCCGGAGTTCATCAAGACTTGTTCAACTCCGCACTTATTCCAGAGCTAAGTTCCTTGTTCTTATTTTTATACATTGAGGACAATGCATAGTTTAAGTGGAGGGTATGAGTCACTTAGCTCATTTAGCATACTTGAATAAGTTTGTATATCAAATAATGAGTAAATTTAAAACTTTTACACTTACAATCACACTTATCTTTTGTGAATTCTCAATTTTGTATTTAATAAGGTAGAAACCATATTTCATTAGTGCGTGGTCATGTTATACTCTTGCGATATAATTTGATGTAAGCTTAAAGATATTCATATTATAAGTTGCAAGTAGTTATTTATTATTCGATTACTCAAAATATGAATCAACGCTTTACCACACTTATCAAAAAATGGAAATATATGTGTACATTGCATAGATAATGGGTTGTGCTGCTACTGTAATCAATACTTATCGTCGATGTATTCTTAATCTTCTAGCTACAAAAGCGGAATAATAAGCTTGAGATATATCTGTGTTTTACCAATGAGCTAAACATCTGGGCTTGTAGTCAATTACCAAAGTAGCCTTGCGCTTGTGGTAATATTCATTGCTATATTTGATCTAAGATAGGGGATACTTTAAAAGTTTTCTTCCTTGAGATTTTTAGTATTTGAAAAATGTGAAGAATTGAAAAATTCAACTCTTAAGAGGCTTGGAGTAGTACTCGGTCTCCAAGTCCAAAAACCGTATAGATATATTCTTGCTTATTGTTCTAGTGCTTTACCCATTGTGAGGCTTAAGCAGAGGAATGCTGATGATGGTGGGACTTGAGAATTCAAAGTTGGCATAACCATTAATCATGCCACATTTATAAAACCAATGCATGTGCACACATCACTTCGATTCATACCGAGTAGTGAATAATGGATATCTTATTAGCATATATAGTATGAGTTGATTCGGGTTTCTTGTGTGAGTTTGGTGTGACCACTGGAAAATGATCATATGGGGAATAACTTATTAATACTTTGATCGGGACGATCAAAGGCTAAGTGAAGCGATTGATGACGGTCGATTTGTACCCATTATTCTCGCAATCTTACCCTTGATTTTGATGTGAAATAACCTTAAGAGAGTGATAATAAGTCATTAAGTGCCTAATTTAGATATACCCGTGTTACGATTTATTATTATGCATTTCGTAATTTATCAAGTATTTGGTATTACAAACTATGTTTTTGTATGATAAATACAAAGTGAGCATTATGGATGAGACTACGGAGAAGGAATTAAAGATCCGTGACAATGCAGAGCCCAGCAGAAGATAGAAGACGGAGCCCGAAGCGTGAAGGCTCGGTCGACGAGCCCAAATATTCGGTCGACCGAGTGGACTTAAAACCAGTGAGAGTCCAAAGATATTACTTAAGTCGGTTAGGGTTTAGGGAATCCGATCCTTAGTCGGTTTCTAAGTCGGTTTTGAGCTCTATATAAACACATTGTCATTAGTATTATGTAGACATATATACATTGATTCAATCATTCATAAAAGAGCACAACAAATTGAGAGTTTTTCAACCAAGTTAGAAATTTTGCAACAATGTAAGCCCTTAATCTTCATGTTTTATTTTCAAGTAATTAATTCTTCCAATTATATTCTTATCGTTTGAATTAATTAAAACATAGCTAGATGATGTGATTCTCGGCTATGACGTTAGGTGGTGGTGACACCTTGTCAATGAAGATCCCATGACCTACGTCATAATCTTGATTTATTCATGACTCTACTTGATTTAATTAATGTGTATCTATGATAGTTTATATAAGTGATGTATGAATTGCTGTTTAATCTGTTCTGTATAAGGAGACACTGAGAGGTTATTTCTAGGATGTAATTAGGGTTGAATTCGTCTGGGTGACCGAGCAAAGTCGTTCGGTCGACCGAGCCCTTATACTCGGCCGACCGAGCCCTAATTTTGTCGATTAAGTCTCGCCACGCGTCTTTATGGTGGGTTTAACCTAGTTGAATTTACTTTCTCGATGGGTATGGCTACGCTCGTCGCTCGTCGATTTTCATTAGCGTATTATTAGGAAATACCAATATAAGACGTCTAGTTCGGCTCATGAACGATCTTTCGGACTTTCAAAGCAAGATCAAGATTAGTTTTGTATTCGGGAATTGTCGACACCTAGTCATACGTAAATCGTAGATTAACAAGAGACTATACCAAGTAATTGTTAATAGGACGAGGGCTTGAGCGATCGTTTAGGAAGTACGCCTAACCATAGGAATGTTGCCTAAGCGAGGTGTACGGTAAATATCGGCATCCTTAGAGTAATGAGCGTGTGAGTTATATGAGATGGAAACCCAAAAGGTGAAGTCACGTAACAATACCACGGTGATCTAGTAATCTAACCGGTGCTAAGTCAACTTAAGGATGACTCCGTGCTTGATTAAGTATGAATACAGCCAGTTGACGATTAATGAGTTATGTTATTTTATATAAAATTTGTCTTGGTCCGATCGATAACGTTGGTAATTGGAAGGTTAATTACGTTTGTTCTTTTTAGGTTTGAGTTTGTTTATCTTATTTTGTCTTTTATGTTGGTCTTAGACTGTTGTCCAATAACGAATTAGGTGAGTTAATTATTTAAACCTAGGGTCCACATTTTGATTCCCTGAGGGATCGACCTTGATTCACCATCGCTATGCTATGATGTACCTAGTGCTATTGCTAGTATTTGGTGGTCAAGTAAAATAAATTTATAACCTGATCAGACCGCAATCAAGGATGCGTTCTCCAACGTACCGTCTGTGCCAGACAAATTACCTCCCATAGACAATTGCGGTTCATGTGGGGCAGTTAGGTTTGCCCACGAACCTCCTACCTCCTGCTGCAATGGCGGCGATATTGTCCTCGTAAATACTCCCCATCCAAGTGTTCTTGTCGATTTGTTGGTTTCAGGATCTGATGAATCAAAGAATTTTAGATCTTCCATAAGAACCTACAATAACCACCTAGCTTTCACTTCCTTAGGGGCAAACTATGACCATGCTTTATCTCGCCGGAATAAAGGCATCTACACTTTCAGAGTTCAAGGGCAAGTGTACCACTTCATGCCTCCGTTGTTAAGTGAAGGTACCACTGCTAAGAACTTGCAGTTTTACCTTCACGATACTGAACATGAGGTCATGAATAGGCTGTCACAGTGTCCTAGACTTTACGAGATGTCTCTCCAGAAAATCCTTACCGTCCTAGAACAAAATCCCTATGCGCGCTTTTTCAGAAGCCTAAGGAATGAAACTAACCTCGAGGACCACGATATCTTTTTGTATTGTACCCCAAGTGTCGACCAACGCACGTACAACAAACCTTCTGTGAGTCAGGTTGCAGGCATCTTAGTCGATGGTACTGAAAACCATCATAGAAGCATTAAGATATACACTCTAAGTGGCCAGGCTCACAGTATACAGTATTACTACGGCTGCTATGATCCTCTTCAGTACCCACTGCTCTTCCCCTATGGTCAGCTTGGTTGGCACCAAGGTATATGAAAACAAGGTCTAACAAAAAGAGGTAGGAAAAGGACCAGATCTGACTACACAAACACAACATTGGATCCTATGTGCGTGTCAGATGCTCAGTCCTTGTTGGATCATGAAGAACATGCAATGAATGCATCTATAGAGGATCCTAATTCTATCTCCATACGTGAGTACTCATCATTACCGATTCCAAATTAGGGAATCCGACCAGTCGTACTTACTCCATTTCGGGAGGCTCTTCCAACAGTACGCCGTGGACATGTTTGTCAAGTTAGAAACCCATAGACTTGACTACTTCAGGTCCCAACAGGATAACATCAGGCATGAATTCCTGCAAGGTGTTGCCGATGCCTTCTCCACAGGTGAAACAGCCTGTGATCAGGTGGGTCAGCGCGTTGTACTGCCTGCTACTTTCATAGGTGGCCCGCGACACATGCGGAAAAAATGCCTGGATGCTATGTCTTTAGTCAGGAAATTTGGGAAACCCGATATTTTCCTGACTATGACATGCAATCTTAATTGGCCTGAGATCAAAGAACACCTGAAATATAGTGAGCTAACTCAAGATAGGCCAGACATTGCTTGCAGAGTATTTAGAGCTAAGCTAGAAGAATTAAAGAGCGAACTGTTCAAAAAACATGTCTTTGGGAAGGTAGCAGCATACACATATGTTGTTGAATTCCAGAAAAGAGGCCTGCCCCATGCACATTTTCTCCTTATTCTTAAACCACAGTTCAAAGTGCATAGACCTGAGGAATTTGATGCATTTGTATCTGCCGAAATCCCTGACAAAATCAAATACCCTCATTTGCATCGGTTGGTTGTGAAGCACATTCTCCATGGACCTTGTGTGAAGATTCAACTCCATGGACAATTTATTTCCTGCTCCTGCTACTGACTTTGAATCTGCATATTTGTATTTTGGTGCGCACCTTAGTTAATAAGCTACGGTATGCATTTTAGTTGAATCTTCAGACTATTTAAATTGTCTTTGTATTTGTCTTTTTGGAATTGCAAAGTATCATAATATTTATATTTGTAGTTCTTGGGGCCTATCTGTTAATCTGAATGACATTATAATTTAAACACGGCTCCATATGATAGATTTCCATTGAATATTTTCTGATTTCTAGTGTGAAGTACCTCCTTGAATCCATTGTTATTTTCTTTTGTTCCAAAAAATTGTCTTTCCCCCTGATTTTTTTAACAGATTTAAAACAGAAAATAGTCTTGCATGTAGTGTTTTCCTGAACATGTGTTCCGAGCGGTGTTCATTAATAGAACTAAATTACTGAGAGTTGTGAATGAACATACGCCGTGTTCCTTGAGTAGCAGAGTACCACCAGCACCAGCTATGGCCTGATCAAAAAACAGCATGAACCCGAAAAAAGGCAAAATAGTTCCAGAATTACCAGGCGGCTCATGGCTGCTCTGCACGATATTATTATGCTTTCTTGTGTGTCCTTTTGAGTAAATAAGGTAGAGAGCCCTCCAAATGTGGGAGGAAGTTAGAGTACACATGAAGATAATATTATGAACAAAACAACCTTCTGGAATAGTGTGATACCAATAATATAGTTGTCATTTGTCCGCAAAGTTCGAGACTCTAGGTTTGTAATAAAGCCAAATGGAGATTCCATTCATTTTCTTTGCTTTTGGAAACATGTATACTATGTTGAAACAAAATTTCAAGCAGTAATTCTACTTGCATGAAGAAGCTGTAAATGAATAACTATCAAAATTCTTAAGAGTTACTTAGTTTGATAGTAAATATCTGAGTATACAAATTCTTCTCTGTTCTTTTCCATAAATGTGAATATACACTGCCAAACAGTTAACTAGGTGGCAGAGAGGAAAGAGACATAACAGCTTATAATACTATATATTAACATAGAACAAAAAAAAGGAAGTATTACAATAAGAAACGGCTTACTGTTTTGTCTCTCCCTGCTAAACACTCGCTAACTATTGATTATTCAACTAAGTGATACAAATTAATAAGGTACAGAGCCTCAGATTTCTAATTCTCTGGGGTTTTCCTCCAAAATCCATCTGATAATTCTTCCTTTCAAGTAGCCTTTCTTGATGATTCGGTTTGTTTCTTTTCTTCAATTCATGATATTTAATTTTGAAGTTTTTATCTGCATGTTGGTGGTGGTTTATAGCCCACCTGTCTGTTTATTTTTCTTCTACCTGTATTATTTTCATCAAATTGTATAGTGATGCGGTGTAATTTGTTTGCCTTTCTCGGGCTCCTCATCATGTCTTCATGCTCCGGTTACTGGCTCAGCGTCTTCATCCAAGGTATGTTTGCGCTGTTTAGTGGTTTCCCTTGTGCCTATATGAAATTGTCAGTAAAGTGACTTAAACTCTACATCTGGTGGAATCAATCTGAAGACTCAGCTGTGTGATGGACAGCTGAGAAGTGTATTCAATTCTGTGCTTTCAGGGGTGGAGTCTCATCGAGCTTCACAATCGTGCGTGTGACTATCAGCCAGGTGATAGTCTGCTTGAGTACTTGAATACACAGATGGTCCCACATCTGCAAATTCTGTTATGTATGTGACAATCAAAGGTCATTAAAAGGAGGACACGTGTAGGGGTTTTATGGTGCATCAGACAAAGATTCCTGGCGGCTAGGGTTTAGGGATTTGTGCCTATAAATACAGTTGTTGTCTCATTATCCGAGTGTGTTGAAATCTGTAAATTTCAGTGCATAATAAAATATCTCTTTTCTGCCCGTGGTTTTTTACCTCTCCCACTGAGGGGTTTTCCACGTTAAATCTGTGTTCTTCTTGTTTATGTTTTCTCCTTTGATTGTTTATGTTTGATTGCTTCTGTTTCTGTTTCTTGCATCTGAAGTTATCTCCATCCGTTTTATAACAGAAATATTAATTTTCACTTGCTGATTGTGTGTACGTTTAGTTCTCTTCAGTTGTATTTTGCCCTCATGTAGCCTTTATTCCTTGCCTCCTTTTTGGTCATTTTTAGATCTATGTTTACATCTTACCTGCCTAACACCAACATACGCAGTCACAACTTACTCTGCCCTACCCTTTCTTGTATGTGGGTGGAACCCGAAACTCATTCTCTCACCTGGTTCTGTATTAGTTTTGATCCATGTTTACTTTTCATACTACTTAACTCTTAACGGTTTTATTCACACATTAACAGGGGCCAATGTTTAGGCCATTGTTTGACGCACTTGCTATTGATAGATGCACACAAAACTGGACTGTGTTGATACAAGTTCTTGAAAGGCATCCACCAAAGACAGCCATACATACAAAAGCTCGTAAAGCGTAATAGTATGCGCTACCGCAACTATGTTGTCACACACATGAAGGTACACATCGTTTGTCCACTTTGGCGTACACATTTTCTTCTCTGTTGTGAAGAATCGGCACCTATTTCCTCTTCTCGATTTTGAACATCTACTGCAAACCTTCACCTTTAGATAATGGAAATCAATTCATACACTAATGGAACAAAACGTTCTTGGATCTTTTGTGCCTCGTACGATTACGATAGGCATTGAAAGGAATCGCACACTCTTTAGCCTTCGAATTATCTTTTACGGTTATATGTTATTTAGTTTCCATTAATAAATATTTTGCTACACCTATGTACGGTTCATATATTTTCCATGCCCATCTTAACCTCCTAAACAGGGGGACCAAAATTTGCGTAACAACTTACGTGGGAAACATCAACTTATTCGAGGACACTCTCGTACCGTACAAAAGGTATTACATATCCAATGCTGGTGTGGCTCAGTTTGCTGAGCAGTACCGAGTAGGTCCGTACATGTACTCCTGGAACCTTTACAAGACAACTCCAGTAGAACCATATGAAGAAGACACGATACTACGATTCCCATGCACATTTGACGTGACCAAGTTTTCTGATTTCTTCTAACACGCTAACCATGACGAGCCAACAAGTATGTACTTCTGTCTCATTAACTACGCTTACATGAGTAATATAGTCACATCACTGCCTACGCTTTAGTATGCCTGATACACGACGATGCCCCTTCAGCTGTGACAGCAATGGTGCATTCACTGAAAGACGCCATAATAAGGAACTGACATCTACAGACCGCATTCTGATCTCTGATGAGTAAGCGCCACACGCATTCAATTTATTACATAATACAAATTTCAACAGATCCTAACTCTTTATACTAATAGGAAACTTCCAATAATCTTCCGCGTTTGGAATAACCCAACCAAACAACACAACATACAACTTTGGGAAACCCTCCCTCAACCGTTGTTGATTGTCGCAATGAATGTAAAAGTCGCGACTTACCATGGCACCGAACAAACTATAATGGCTGCTTCAATTTGTTACAACGTTTAAGTTCGGGACAGTGACTAGCTGCTTATTTGTTCAATGGAAAGTCTGTCTTTGAGCACACGGTATAACACATAAGGTTTACAAGATCCTCCCTTGATTGATGAGCACTTGTGGAAATCCTAGTACGTTTAGCGTTTCCACAATTCTTCTTGGTACTACTCATTGTAATAGATTATATATAGATCCACAACCATGTATACCATTTACCATGCTTTATTTCACTTGTTCTAATGTTCACTCATGTGGTACATTTCCCTCTGGTGTTGTATGTTTTTTTCTTATTCAGCCTATGCGTTCAGTTTTCATTATAGAGAACAAACTACATATTTCGCTGTTAGAGATAATTGCATGCTTCAACATTTACAAACAGGGGGTATTAGGGTACTAGAGAGTAACATTTCCCCCACAATTGAGTGTAACATTTCCCCCACAAATTAGCATTATAAAGTGTGCTATTCGACTTTATGGTAGGACATTGTAGTAGTTAGATTGAAAATGATTTACTGTTATCTGACTTCATTCTGAATAGTTATAAGAATGGATGCCTTTAGTAGAACACCATAATCAGGATCTACAAAAATTACGCCAAAACATGTTGATTTCTAAGGCTTCTTGTCATTATATTTAAAGAAGAATGTGCAAGGATTCCATATTAGGTTAGCGGAAAACAGGGCATTATGTTCGTTCTGTTCATTTGCGTATTGCATTGCTACCAAAAGCACGGACATGAACACGAATGAGCACAATGTAATGGTCATGTTAGCCATTGGCTTCTCAATGTCTTTCTACTAATATCGAACCAACACCACGAATATATATACCGGAGAAAAAAAGACCTTCACCACTTTAGGAAAATAGCCTTAAAACATTCCCAATTCTGGCCTTCCCTGCCCCCTTCCTGACTTGCTGCTTAGCAGAAGAGCAACCTATTATAAGAAGCTGCATGGCGCATCTACACTTGTCTTATTATATTTTGTTGCATATCATAGGATTACCACAAGCTATCATAGCGCATGGGAAAACTTATCTTCCCTGTCCAGTTGGAGTGACATAGATGCTATATTGTTCTCCTTTTGGTGGGTGGGTTGATAGGGAGCAGGGGAGGAGGGCCGCATTGTAAAATGATGTTTGTTTGAGACGTCGTAAGCTTCATTTGATGTGCCTGATGACCATAAGGCAAATAGTTTGTCCCTGTCGAGGATATATTATCTACGGATTAATATTTGATTAATATTTGTAATTGTATTTTATTATTCTTTATTTATTGTCTTGGAGCCCAAGCCGTTGTACCACTATATAAACACCTTGTACTCAATCTTATACATAGTGAAATACCACAAATTACCTTTGCTCATATTATGTTATGGTATCAGAGCAATAACGATCCTCTCCTGTGTTAATACCGAAATACCCTCTCTTTTTTTAAAAAAAAAAAAAAAAAGAACCCTGCGCAGCCATCCTTCAACAAAAAAAAACCCTAGCTGTCGATCATCTTCTTCAGCATGTCGACCACCACTGCAACTTCCGGCGTCATTGCTGCTGCTCCTCGGCTGCCATCCTTTACCCCCTCTTCGGCTGTTCAAATCACCAAATTGAACCGCAATAACTACAACCTTTGGCGAGCACAAATTGTGCCCTACCTACGCGGTCAAGGTGTTTACGGGTTTGTTGATGGCACAACTCCGGCACCATCCAAAACCATCACCGGTGCTGATGGCACCTCCTCTGACAACCCTGATTATGCTGACTGGCTCAAAACGGACAACTTAATTCTGAGCACCATCACATCTTCTTTAACCGAAGAGGTGTTGATGCAAGTCTACACCGCCACTACCGCTGCCGGAATATGGTCAGTGACGATGACAAATTAAGTCACCTTAATGATTTGAGCCCTAATTTAATCTAGTGATGAACACACAAGAACCCTAATGCCAAAAAGAGGAATGAGGGGGTGGATTTTTATGTATCTTGGTGAGTTCAAGATGCTCTCTTGAATTGCCTACGTATCTGTTAAATTCCGGAATCAAGCCTTACGTAGTTCTGGAATGGGGTATTTATAATGACAATACTTGCCTAAACCCTAAGGTTAAGTCGGCTTGTATTATTGTCACCTTTACCCTTAAATGGGCCTTGACCCTTGCCCAAGCTATTGCTATTAATGGGCTTAGTAAGGCGATCGCGGACTCTGTCCTCGATGTCGACTGTGGTGATCGACTCGGGACTTCTTGTCTACATTGCTAGGCGATCGCGGATCGAATGTCCTATCTTGTTCGATACTCGATAGTCGATAGTCGTAGCCTGGCTTTGGTATGATGGCCTTGGTCTCGAGCACTGGCATCGACATGAATATCTTGGCGTTATCTCGGTGTGATGACCAACCGATAGGCGACACGTGGAGGAGTAAAACCCTGTATCGTCATAAGCCCCCAGACTTGAGAGAGCGACTCCGTTGTCCGAGGTCGAGTCATCACATGAGTCGTTTTGAGTTGGGTTTTCTTTGGCGGGAAAGCCCGCCTTTTCATAACCCTAATCGCCTAGTATCCACGTGGAGCGATGATCTAGCACACGAAACGCTTCGAATCCCACAAAAGACGCGTCACTGCCTTGATTACCGCGATTTCCAGGGGTTATAACCCACATTACCCACGTCCCCTCAAATCATTTGTAACTTCTTCATTAGTATATAAAAGGAGGGAGGATAGACGCCGCTGCAACCTGCTTGCTATTTCCTATCATCATCCCCAAATTCAAAACACCAAGTAAGATTATTTCTTTTATCTTAGCGTTTTTCATCTTCCTTTTTGATTTTGTTCATGTCTAGTAGTAGCGCAACTGAATCAGATAGGGGTAGTGATACACCCGTTCATAGCCAATCTCCGGCACCTGTCATCTCCGATCCTCTTCTCCGGGGAGACTCCGGTGAGCCTGTAGCTTCCCCTCCTCCTGTCCCTAACCAGCCTAAAAGACTAGTAACTAGGATGGACGGAAAGGGTGCAAAAGGGTGTCTTAGTACACTTACTCCAGAGGACATTGTTGAAATCAGGGAAGTATAACATCGTTCATCCTCCGTTCGAATCTCGACTCTGTCGAGCCTCAGCATCGATTCACGGACGAGCCCCTGGAGGGATTTTGCAATTGTTTATGAAAATCAATCGCGGCGAGTGGACTAAGGTTTCCACTTTGTCCAAATTGTTCGCCCATCCTTCACCATTATGAGATAAGCGTCTCCCAACTCGCCCCGAATGGCGTCAGAACTCTGATGGGGTTCATCATAGCGTGTCGAGTGGCCTAGGTATGCTTTTCGGTGCCCGTGTTCGATACTACTACAAGATTGCTGCCACACCCGACAAGTTATGGTACTCTCTGCGGTGGAGAGCAAATCGCCATGAGTTTATTACGAGAGGGCCTTCTTCTCACGGGGAGTGGAAGCCTCGATTCTTTTTTCTCCGTCATGGTTTGGACAACCCCTATATCGGTCAGTGGAGGTCGAGAGAGGGGAAACAAGACAAGCTTGGGAAGGCACCAGCTCCTCACGAGGCTCGACTCTTGAGTGTACACAATTTCGAGGTGTGTACTCGAGACCTGAGTCTCCTGTATCACCTGGCTCGCTTAGAGGAAGCTGGGCCCATGCCATACGTTGGCCTGAATGTTCCTGATCACGAGAATCGTAGGATGTTTACTTATTTGCTTGTTTTTACATACTTATTGTTTGCTGAGTTGATAACTTGTCGTTTGTCGGTTAGAACTAACTTGTCTTTTTTCGGTATTGCAGTGGGCAAATTCTCCAGGGTCACCAACCCCCAGCGCATTCCCGAGTCGACGGTCGTAGCTGCTCCACCTCTCGAGGGTCAGGCCACTACCGACTTGCCAGTGGCTGAGATCAGCATGCCTTCCTCTTCTCGAGGGGGGAGTGTCCCTCCACCTAGAACAAACCTTGCTGCGATCGAGTCGTCTGCTGGAGCTGGAACGACTGAGGTACCCTCGACCACCGGCGAGCTAACCGTCCGATTTGGCTCTCTTCGAGATGAAGACGAGGAGGAGCTTGTCGATTTAACCTCGAATGTCGAAGTTAATGTCGAGGAGCAAGCGGCGCGGACTAAGAAGAGGCCGTCTGTTGCTGAGGTGGTAAAGGAGCAGCTTCGAGAAGCGAAGAGGAAGAAGGTTGCTGAGACCACTGCCGAGTCAGGAATCGGTGTGGACTGGGTTTTTGATGATTACGCCGGTGTGGATGACAAAGACTTGTCTTACGTTCTGCGGAAGCTGAATCGCCTCGTAAGTCGATCCTTCTTTTTATATTTGTTTTCCTCGAGGTCCATGCCCTGTTTATTTATTAACTCGTTCTTCTATTTTGTAGCATACCCTTGTTGGTCGGGAGGCTGCTCGGCGGCTGGCCAAAACAGGAGAGTCGGCGAACGAGATCAAGAAGGAGAATGGCAGATTACTCCACGACAACATCACAAAAAGCGCCGCTCTTTCTGCCGCGGAGAAACAGTATAATGAGTTGAAGCAAGAGTCGGTCGCCGAGCTCGAGAAGCTGCAAGGTAGGTTGGTGGCTGCTGAAGCAAAGTTGGCCACTACCGAGAAGGAGCTGGACCGACTGCGAGATGAAAGGCAAGATCAGGGTAGAGAGCTGCCCAAGCTGGCTCAAGACTATGAGAGGCTGCAGAAGTGTCAGAAAGCTGCGGACGAAGAAGCTAGGAAGGCTCGCCAAGATCGAGATCTTATTCTGAGCTGAACTATATCGAGCGCAGGCGCAGGTCGAAGGGCTAAGACCGAGGCCATCATGGAGTACCGCAAGTCATCCAACCTTGAAGATGATCTAGAAGTGATCATGCGGGCTTCGATGATGGGTGGATATACCCTGGCCGTGGATCAGGTGAAGGAGGTCGTTCCGAGCTTCGACATGTCGACTCTCCAGACACCTATGTTCTACAATCCTGACTCGGAGAAGCTGTACGATCAGTACTTTGAGGAGTTTCAGCGGGGAGAGTCCTTGGCTATAAAGTATGCTCCTCCCTCGTCTGCCCCTACTGCCCAACCGACCGCCGCCGATCCGACCCCTGCCACAACTGAGCCGACTCCGGAAGCCGACCCCTGATCTTGATATTTTTAATTCAGTTTCTGATATTCGAACTTCTAATTTGTAATAACCTTTATAACTCTGGCTGGTCTTTTTCGACCTGGCCTTGTTTTTGTAATAACTTTATTTTGAATTTTGATTTGATTTTGACATCTTTCTTGACTTGACTTTACTTTGCTTGTCTCGATGTTTCTTAGTCTTTCGCTTGTCGAGCTCCTGGCTCTGCTCGCTACTCATTATTCACTTTATTCGCTGTACTTGTTGTTCTTGTTGTTGATACTTGTGTTGCCCCCCAGGTGTATTATGAACCCTTGGTTCTTATTGCACTTGAGATCGACTTGCTTGCCTTAGTCTTTTGCCCTTAGGCTTATTTGACCTTTAGGCTGAGCATTTTAATGTAAACCGTCCCTGGTTTTAGGTCTTTTTGCCTCTTCGGCTTTTTCGACCTTCTCGATGGAGCAGGTGGCCCGACTATCTGAACCGTCCTTTGTCTAGGCCTTTTTCGCCACTCGGGCTCATTCGGCTTTCGACTGGGACAGGTGGCCCGACTATGCGAACCGTCCTTTGCTTTAGCCTTGTTTGCCTCTTGGGCTCGTTCGGCTCTTAGCTTGGACCTTTGGCCCGACCCTGCGAACCGTCTCTATGCCTTTGCATTCGTCGCCCATTAGGCTAACTTTGCTTTGGCTTTATCGAGATGTCCGACCTACGGATTTCTACTGCTTTCGATTGTTTTGCCTTTTACTTTTAACTTTTCACATTGGACTTGTATCGTTTTGGCTATAAATCCTAACAAACACGAAAGCATCTCGAAAGATACAAATTTATTAGAATACTCATAAAATTGTCTCATGGACTTATTACAAGATTCGAGGTGAAAGGTAAACGAGTTCATCAAAGTAAAGCTTATCTCAAACATAATATTTCCTCAGTTTGTTGGCATGCCAATGTCGAGGAACAGTAGTTCCATCTGCCCGACCAAGTTGATAAGACCCTTTGGGGTGGACTTTCAGGATCTGATAAGGTCCTTCCCAATTCGGGGTTAATTTTCCGGCCGCCTCCTGTCGACTTGCCTCATTCTTCCTTAGAACCAAATCACCGACCTTGAAATATCGATGCCTGACCCTCGAGTTGTAATACTGAGAGATCTTCTGTTTATACCTTGCCATTCTGGCTGAGGCTATCTCTCTTCGCTCTTCGACATTGTCCCTTTCTTATCGGAGTTCGGGATCATTTGTCTCCACATTGTAGGCCGAACTTCGAGGAGAGGAACTCCGATCTCGGCGGGAATCACCGCTTCACACCCATATACCAAAGAAAAGGAGTTTCCCAGTTGATGAATTAGGAGTCATCCCTATATGACCATAGGATGCTCGGAAGTTGAACTCGCCCAATCTCGACCTTCGCCTCTAGTCTCTTTTTTAGGCCCGACTTGATCTGGCCGATTAGTTTGCTCGACTTGACCGTTTGCCTGTGGATGAGCTACCGAGGTGAATCGTTGGTCGATATAGTATTCACTGCACCATTCTCTGACTTTACGATCTTCGAACTGAGTACCATTATCCGAGATCAGAGCCTTAGGGATCCCATACCTGCACAAAATGTCGACCCACAAGAATTTTTTGATGGTTGCAGCTTTGATGTCGGGTATAGCCTTAGCTTCGACCCACTTCGTGAAGTAATCTACAGCCACGACCACATATTTAAGATTTCCCGGAGCTCGAGGTAGGGGTCCAACGATATCGACCCCCCACTGATCAAATGGCCATGCTGACGAGATGACATTCATATCTTGCGCTTGTTGATGGGAGATATTATCATGAATCTGACAAGTGTTGCATTTTTGGACAAGATTATTTGCATCTCGTTGCATCGACGGCCAAAAATACCCAGCTAACTTGCATTTTTGAGCTAACATTCTAGCTCCACAGTGGTTTCCACATGCTCCTCTATGAATTTCTTCCAAGAGATATTCACCCTCGGTTTCAGATACACATCTTAACCATGGACTTACAAAAGATTTCCGATATAGGATGTCGTCGAAAAACGCATATCGAGTGGACTGTAGTCGAACTTTTCTAGATCGTACCTTATCAGATGGTAGTATTCCGTCTTTGAGGTAAAGAGCGATCGAGTCCATCCACGTGGCCTGCTGAGTAATCGGATGGGCCTCTGTCTCGACGTAACTCCTATCGGTCAGTAACTCGACTAGAACCTTCTTACTTGACATGAAGTTTGAGGCCAACTTGGAGAGCGCATCGGCTCTCTTGTTCTGACTTCGGGGAACCTGCTCGAATTGAACCGTTTTGAATTTTGGTATGAGGCTTTGAACAACTGCTAAGTAATTCTTCATGGTTTCTTCCTTAGCCTCATACTCCCCTTTCACATGATTGACTACTAACTGCGAGTCATCAGAATCGACAAATCTTGACACCCGGCTTCAAAGCGAGCTTTAAGCCGGTGATCATAGCCTCGTGCTCGGCCTCGTTGTTCGTTGCTTTGAAGTCGAATCGAAGGGCGTATGGGAATTCCTCGCCTTCGGGCTTACCGAAAGGAGCCTGCTCTCCCGCCTCTCTTACTCGATGCTCCATTGACTTGAAGAGTCCATTTTTCCTCTGGGCTTTGCTTTTCTTGATCGAGTTGGACGGAGATCCCTTCAGCTAAAAAATCCGCCAAGGCCTGTGCTTTGATCGCAGTTCGAGGTACGAACTCGATGTCGTACTGGGCCATTTCTATCACCCATTTTGCCAATCGACCTGAGGTGTCGGGTTTTGCCAATATCTGCTTTAGTGGTTGGTCAGTGACTACCACAATAGGATGAGCTTGAAAATATAGCCTTAACTTCCTCGAGGCATGAACCAGGCATAATGCTAACTTCTCAGCTGGTGAGTACCGGATCTCGGGGCCATGTAGTGCTTTACTAACAAAGTATATTGGCACCTGGCCATGTACCCCTTCTCGTGCAGAATCGCACTCATTTGCTTCCTCGCTGCACGGCCGATAAACTAACAACTTTTCCCCTTCTCGAGGAGAAGTGAGGGTAGGTAACTCTGATAAATAAGCTTTCAACTCTTCAAAGGCTGTCTAACATTCATCATCCCAATGAAAAGGACTGGCCTTTCGGAGTATCTTGAAAAAGGGGAGCGCATGCTGTGCGGATCTCGATAGAAATCTGTTGAGAGCTGCCATTCGACCCGTGAGCCTTTGTACTTCTTTGATGTTTCGTGGTGCGGGCATGTTCTTTAATGTATCAATTTTATCCGGGTTTGCTCGAATCCCGTCCTTCGAAATCATGTAGCCCAAGAACTTACCCGACCTGACTCCAAAAGTGCATTTCTTCGGGTTGAGCCTCATCTGTGTTTCTCTCTATACCTCAAAAACCTCTCGAGCATCGACTAGGTATTGTCTTATAGACCGACTCTTAATAAGCAAGTCGTCTATATAAACTTCCATACATCTACCAATTTGTCTTGCAAATATCTTGTTGACTGCCCTCTGGTATGTTGCCCCAGCATTCTTTAATCCGAATGGCATGGTCACATAGCAGAAGGTGCCGAATTCTGTGATAAACGCTATTTTTTCCGCATCTCGAGGATCCATTAAGATCTGATGGTATCCTTTATATGCATCTAAGAAACCAAAAACTTCAAAATCAATGGTTGAATCTACTAATCACATCGATTTTGGGCGTGGATACTGAGTCTTTCGGGCACGCTTTGTTCAAATCAGTAAAGTCTACACACATGCGCCAACTCCCATCAGCTTCTTGACCAACAACAGGTTAGCCACCATTCGGGATAGAATACCTCTTTCACTATCTTGGCTGCCGGAGCTTGCCGACCTCCGCCTCGATTGCCTCAAGTCGATCCGACGCAAAATTTCTCTTCTTCGCTTGGTGGCTTTTAGCCTGGTCAATTTCGAGTTGTGAACTGCAATGTCGGTAGATAGTCCTGGCATGTCGGTGGCTTTCCAGGCAAAGACGCGTCTACGAACTCGATTAAAAGTTCGACCGATGGTTGCTTTTCTTTTCGGGATCCAAATTCCGACCGCTGACGCGACCGATCGTCCTCTCCTTCCCAGTCGGACGTTTTAACGGGCGTCACTAAAGACCCAACTCTTCTCATCTTCTTCCTCCGAATCAATTCCTCGACTAAGACTTGTTGAACCGCCATCTTCCCATTATGACAACAGAGTTACAACTCCGAGCGACTTCAACGTCTCCTTTTACTTCGTGGGAACCATTCCTAGTGGGAAATTTCATACTATTGTGAAAAGTCGATATGATAGCACGCAGGTCGAAGAGCGCAGTCGCCCTAGGATAACATTATAAGCGTAAGGAGCCTTGACCACCACATAACTTAATTCAAGTGTCCTTCCTTTCGCCATCACCAAGCGTCGTGAGTAACTTTATCGAGCCCATGGGGTGGACTCGCTTGTCCCGTGAATCCAAACAGGGAGACGCTATGGGGGCTAGATCCTTCTCTTTCAACTTCATCGCTTGAAGCGCCGAGTGATATATGATGTTCATCGCACTCCCGTTATCGTCTGGACTCGATACACGGGCTCGGCTAATAATCGCCTCGATAACTAACCGCCCGCTATGACTCCTCGACTTGGGGATATCATCTCGAGGGCGTATCCGACTTCACTGCGTGAATCAGAGCCGTTTGCGCTCTCTCGAGCTACAAAGTCGGCTCTTCACTGTCTGGTCTTTATCACTCTCACCAGACCAAAGATTGTGTTGACATAGTTAATCTGGTCGATTATCTTCATATCTATCTCGACCAAAATTCTCTCTGTTGTTCCTTCTCGACCGGGGATCGATTCCTCTCGAGGTGACCGATCCCTTCGTCTCTGGACATCTCGACCTCGGTTCCTATCTTGATCGGAGTTTTTCCTCTTAAATTCCCCACGCCTCCTCGGGCCCATCATACCGAGATCTCATCAACAACTTCATCTAGCTTTCCTTCCTGAATGCAGACGTCGATATCTCTCTTCAGGTCGATACAATCCTCTGTTGTATGGCATATGTCTTCGTGAAAATCACAGTATTTGTTTGCATTCCTCTTTTCTCGAGGTTTCTTCAACGGTGGTGGTTTCTTCGCCAAATTTTTTGAGAGCATAATCGACAACACCTCGGATCGAGGTCGATTGAGCGGGATAAAGTCCTTATCACGTGAGGTCCTTCTGCCCCACGATCCGCGAGGTGGACGTGTCGATACGGTCCCAAACTGATGGCTTACTCTCGACATCCTGCCTCTTGGGCTGACTCCTGTTCGGGCCTCGGGTGTCTTTCTTGGATTCCATCCAGTCGGACTGGGTGTGCCGTCGCACTGCCTCTTCCCCTTGACAGAATCGATGCACTACATTGACACATTCGTCCATGGTATGGGGGACGTCTCTGCTCAACTTCATGTATAACTTAGTGTTACGCAGCCCCCCTACGAATGACGTGATCAGAAGTCGGTCATCTGCGTCCTTGACCTACATGGCCTCGAGATTAAACCTCTTCAAATATTCCATCACTGTCTCATCTCTTTGCTGCCTCACGTTCATGAGGTGTGTGGCACTCAGATGAAACTTCTTGTTGACTATAAACGCATCTCGGAACTTCCGAGCGAGCATGGCAAAACTGGAGATCGACCACTCGTCGCGCGGCCTTCAGTAAACCATTCTCTTGCTCGACCTACAAGTAGCGTCTCGAATGCCCGACAACGCATTGCGTCAGGTGCTCCATCCAACCTCATTTGTGATAGATACCTATGGAGATGGTCCTCCGGGTCGGTGGTGCCATCATAAGGTTCTATTTTTGGTATCTTAAACCCCTTAGGTTTAGGAAAGCTCTCGATCTCCTTCGTGAAGGGAGATTCGAGCCACAACGACACCTGATTCTTTCCCAAAATTGCATTCAACTCCTCCTGGCGCCGCATCATCGTCCCTCTCTCGTGTTTTTGGTGGATCTCGCGTCTCTTCCTTTCCACCGAGCTAGATGATGCGCTTATTTCTTCCTCAGGAGTCTGTTTAGGTTTGTCCACAACTTCTTTCTGGCCGCCTTCCGCCATAGCTTCTTTCTGGGCGGCGTCCGCTTTTCTTCGCGCCGTAACTGCCTCGGCGATTATCCTTGACATTACCTCCAAGTCCGCCCCTGCCAACTGATCCGCAAGCGTCCGATATTCTGGAGCAAGAGCTTGCTTTTACGTTGGTGGGTTTCTAAACGAGGATTCAAAGCTTGATCTTTTTCCCCTTGTTTTTGCTGAGGATCGTGCTGAACAAGATCCAAGACTGGATCTTCTTCTCCTTGCAAATCAGGATCGGTTGACTCGTTCATCTGGGAGCTTTGATCGACTGCTTTGGATGTGGTTTAGATGCAGTTTTCTTGGGAGGCATCGTGTTCTTGAGTTATTCGATCAATAGAAGGGCCCTCCTTCTAGCGCCAATGACGATGACAAATTAAGTCACCTTAATGATTTGAGCCCTAATTTAATCTAGTGATGAACACACAAGAACCCTAATGCCAAAAAGAGGAATGAGGGGGTGGATTTTTATGTATGCGGCTGAGTTCAAGATGCTCTCTTGAATTGCCTACGTATCCTGTTAAATTCCAGGAATCAAGCCTTACGTAGTTCCTGGAATGGGGTATTTATAATGACAATACTTGCCTAAACCCTAAGGTTAAGTCGGCTTGTATTATTGTCACCTTTACCCTTAAATGGGCCTTGACCCCTTGCCCAAGCTATTGCTATTAATGGGCTTAGTAAGCTGATGCGGACTCTGTCCTCGATGTCGACCTGTGGTGATCGACTCTGGGACTTACTGTCCTACATTGCTAGCTGATGCGGACTGAATGTCCTATACTGTTCGATACTCGATAGTCGATAGTCGTAGCCTGGCTTTGGTATGATGGCCTTGGTCTCGAGCCTGGGCATCGACATGAATATACTGGCGTTATCTCAGTGTGATGACCAACCGATAGACGACACGTGGAGGGAGTAAA
The DNA here is from genome assembly GCA_026214975.1 of Gentiana macrophylla. Classification (NCBI taxonomy): domain Eukaryota; kingdom Viridiplantae; phylum Streptophyta; class Magnoliopsida; order Gentianales; family Gentianaceae; genus Gentiana; species Gentiana macrophylla. The sequence continues at coordinate 48,947,578 of CM047815.1, forward strand.
ACCCTGTATCGTCAGACAGCCTTGCAAAAGTCGTTTGCCTCCCAAAGTCGAGCTCGTTTGGTCCAATTACGTGCTGACCTCGCTGCCACTCGCAAGGATGAACTCACTGCTGTGGAATATTACTTTAAACTCAAGAACATTGCCGACGAATTGAGCTTGGCAGGGCATCCGATCGGCGATGATGACTTCATCGCCTATCTTTTGGCTGGTCTTGGTTCTGAATATGACGCCCCAGTTACAATGATTGCTGCTCGTGATTCGATCTCTATTGATGAAGTTTATGCTATTTTGCTCACCTCCGAGTCCCGGCTGAACCGTCACAAACCCACGCTCATCACCTCCGGTTCATCTCCGCCTGTGGCTGCCCCGCAGGCCAATCTTGCACGTGGAAACAGTGGCTCTAATTATCAGCAGCAGCAGCACCGTGGACAGCAGTCCTCCAACCGAAACTCCTCAAATTACCGTGGTCGTGGTGGACACGGTGGTCGTGGCCGAGGCCGTTCTCAATCCGACCCATCTACTGTTTGTCAAATTTACGCAAAGACAGATCATTCTGCAAAGGAGTGCTACTATCGTTATGAGCAGTCTAACGACCCAGCCGCCATTCAGCCGCCTTCGAGGACTCCTCCCCCACCTCAAGCTTATGCCACTCACCCGTATCCCCAGCCCGCCACTGATTGGATTGCCGATACTGGAGCTACCCACCATCTCTCCCACGATTTTCGCAATCTTAATCTCTCTTCTGAGGCCTATGACGGTCCCGACAAGGTCCGCATAGGTGATGGTTCAGGTTTGTCTATATCCCATTACGGTTCCTCCTCGTTCCCTACACCTACTCACACCTTTCACTTACGTAACATACTTATCTCCCCTTCCCTCACCAAGAATCTACTTTCGGTAAGTAAGTTTTGTGCTGATAACTTTGTTTATTTCGAATTTCACGCCACTTACTTTCTTGTGAAGGATCATTCGGGCCACGTCCATCTTAGAGGCTCAGTTCGGGACAGTCTTTACCATCTGTCTCCCAACCTTGCTTGCTCTACAGTTCAAGCCCATGTCGTCACCTCTGGTCCCTCCAATAAATGGCACTTGCGTCTAGGCCACTGCTCTCATCAAGTGCTCCGTCAAGCTTTAGGTCGTGTCTCTATTTCTGTTCCAAATAAAGCACCCACCCACGTGTGTGCACCTTGTCAGTTAGCTAAAAGTTGTCGCCAACCACTTTACACTTCTGAATTTACGTCTTTTGCACCTTTGGATTTGATATTTTCCGATGTATGGGGACCATGTACTGAACCCTCTCTTTATGGTAATTATTATTATGTTAGTTTTTTGGATGATTATACAAAATTCTTGTGGTTATTTCTGATCAAAGTCATGTCTGACGTCGAAAGAATATTTCCTAATTTTCTTGCTCAAATTGAACGCTTGTTTAACACCAAATTAAAATCTATTCAAACTGATTGGGGGGGTGAGTATCGTCACGTCTCTCAATTCTTTGCCCGTTTAGGCATCCAACACCGTCTCTCGAGTCCTCATACACATGAACAAGTCGGCGCCATCGAAAGGCGTCACCGCCAAATTGTAGAAATCGGTCTGTCCTTACTTGCCCACTCTAACCTACCCCTGCCATATTGGGAAGATGCTTTCGTCACCACTCCCTACCCCTGTCCTAGATGGTAAGTCTCCCTATGAGGTCGTTTATGGACGTGTCCCGGACTACTCCTTCCTCCGTGTCTTCGGTTGCGCTTGCTGGCCTTACCTTCGTCCCTACAATCGCCACAAGATGGACTTCCGCTCCAAATCCTGCATCTTTCTGGGCTATAGCCCATCCCACCATGGATATAAGTGTCTTGATTTGTCGACGGGTCGTGTTTACATTGCCCGACATGTCATTTTTGACGAGAGCCTGTTCCCATACTCTCCCAGTCCTACTCCTCTCTCGTCTATGCCCACTACTGTCCTCATCCATGCTTTCCTTCCTCCTCTGCCATCCCCACCCTCGGCCTCCACTACCCAATCCACCCCACCTGCCCACCAACCTACACCACCTTCGTCACCTCCTCCTTCCCCTCCCTCCTCCCTGCCCGAGTCACATTCTCCTCAACCCACCCCTACTCCACTGCTTTTCGACCCTCCTCACCGCCACACCACATGGTTACCCGCACCAAAACTAACACTCTTAAGCCCAAAGACCATCCGGACTTTATCCGTTATCTCTTACCCAAAGCCCTCCCGAGCTCGGCCACCACTGACCCCACCTCCTATACCGAGGCCTCGAAATCTGCTGTTTGGCGTGATGCTATGCGTGAAGAATTAATGCTCTCTTACGTACCAACACTTGGGATTTGGTGCCTGCTCGTCCTCACATGAACATCATTGGTAATAAGTGGGTGTTTCGCACCAAGCACCATGCGGATGGTCACATTGAGCACCACAAAACACGTCTAGTGGCCAAAGGTTTTCACCAAACTGAGGGCATTGATTTTTCTGAGACATTCAGTCCGGTTGTCAAACCGGTCACTATTCGGATCCTTTTATCCCTTGCAGTCTCTCAGGGGTGGTCCCTTCGGCAGGTTGACATCCAGAATGCCTTCTTACATGGCAATCTTGTTGAGCCGGTCTACATCATGCAAAGACCTCCGGGCTTTGTCCACCACGACTACCGGGTTATGTTTGTCGCCTTAAGCGCAGTCTATATGGTTTACACCAGGCTCCTCGGGCTTGGTTCTCTAGATTTACTGCTGCTCTCTCTGACTTTGGTTTTGTGGCATCCACAGCTGACACCTCCTTATATATATATATTCCTCTGCAGGGCATTGGATTTTTGTATTAATTTATGTTGATGATATCATTATTACTGGCACTTCTTCATCTCTTGTTGAGCAGGTTATTCAGTATCTTGGCCGTCAGTTTCCTGTCAAGGACCTTGGGACTCTCCACTATTTCTTAGGGGTTGAGGTGTTATCTTCCCCTGAGGGCCTCTATCTGACTCAGAGGAAGTACATTGTTGAGCTCTTACATCATGCGGCTATGACAACAGCCAAACCTTGTCTAACACCGATGTCTGCATCCACTCGGTTGTATCAGGATGCCGGCCCACTGTTCTCTGATCCGGCCCTATATCGCGCCATTGTTGGTGGTCTTCAATATCTTAGTTTTACGAGGCCTGACATTGCCTTTGTTGTTCACCGTTCCAGTAAATTTATGCAACGCCCTACAGAGGCTCACTGGATGGCAGTGAAACGCATCCTACGTTACCTCAAGCACACAGTTTCGGATGGCTTGTTCTTTTCCCGGGGTTCTCGACCTATCCTTCATGCATACTCTGACTCGGATTGGGCTGCTGATCCGGATGATCGTCGCTCTGTGGGTGCTTATTGTGTTTTCCTTGGATCTCACCGTCGGGTTGGCGTGCTAAACAACACTTGACGATTTCAAAGAAGCGATCGAGGTGAGTATAAGACGTTGTCCAATACCGCTGCTGAACTTCAGTGCCTCTGCAGCCTCCTGGGTGATATGGGTGTCTCTCTCCCATCTCCACCCGTTTTGTGGTGTGATAATATCGGTGCAACGTATCTTGCTCACAACCCCGTGTTCCATGCTCGCACCAAACATATTGAGATCGACTTTCACCATGTTCGGGAGTTAGTTGCTTCCAAAAAGCTTTCGGTCTCCTTTTTAAGCTCCAAGGACCAAGTTGCGGATGTTATGACGAAGCCCTTAGGGAATCCGCGGTTTTCAGCATTAAAAACCAATCTCCGTGTTCACCAGTTACCCACGGGATTGCGGGGGCGTGTCGAGGATATATTATCTACGGATTAATATTTGATTAATATTTGTAATTGTATTTTATTATTCTTTATTTATTGTCTTGGAGCCTAAGCCGTTGTACCACTATATAAACACCTTGTACTCAATCTTATACACAGTGAAATACCACAAATTATCTTTACTCATGTTATGTTAGTCCCATTAACTTTTGTTTCTTCAAATGCTTTTATGCCAATCTAAATACATCTTTTGTATCTTGTATTTCTTATTACAGTTTGCATTTTATACCATTAAAAAAACACAGGTATGAACTCAACCATGCTGAAGTGACAGACTTGGTTGTCCGCAGGGCTTATAGAGACGTAACAAAAATGTTCAGGCCACCACTTCCCAACGAAATCATTCCCATTGAAACTGCCCGAACAACAATGGAGAACGTAAGACGTAATATCCATGCACTTCTACTACTTAGCCGTCTTCTTTATATTAATGGTTCATGTATTCATGAGTTGTTAGGGTACTTTACTGTGAAAGTTTCCTTACTGGTGAGACATATTCCATGATTTTCACTTTGATTTGATCTCACACGAACGTATTATGGTCATGGTTCAAAGTCGCGGTCTCGGTCACCGACTCGGTGACCACCGAGTCACATGACTCGTCGCGTATCGGTATCGTTTCGGGCGAGACGAGTTTCCTCCTATATAAAATGCTTTAAAAAATTCAAAAAAAATATGAATAAGTTAACACAACATCAAAATGTCCCAAAACAATAATCAAGATCATTTTTTTAATTAAATACAACAAAATGTACGCTGTCGCGTTACGTTATCCAAATAAGACATGATACTCTTAGTTTTTACATCAAATCATCAAATACATTTTAAATCTAGAATAAATAGTTAAATGCATCATCGTCATATAACATCTTCAAGGAATTCCCTATGTGAACATGTTTACCATATTGAGATTCCTGAGAATAGCATTCAAAAAATTGTTATCTATAAATAGTCATTAAAATTAAAATTAAAGTTAAAGTTAAAACGCTAAAAAAAATTGTTTGCTTGATAAACTAAAATAATATAATATGGGTCTGAAAGGTAATATTTCAGTTTAATAAAATAGTATTATATTATATTTATTATTCTTGCAAATCAGCAAATTACTTTACAGTTCATTGAGGTGGATTCCATAGGATTAAAAAAAAAAAAAAAAAAAAAAAAGAAGAAGAAGAAGAAGAAAAAAAACAAACCAACCTCTCGCCGTCGCCAGGGACTCAGTCATTCATTGCGGTGACTCGATCACTCGATGGTGGCGTCAAAGGATTGAAGTAAAAGACTCAACTCCAATTCAATTTCAAGTCGGGCGCTCAAAAAATGGGTATTTGGTTTTGGTTTTGTTTCTTGGCCAGAATGTAACTCGAAATTGAATCGAAATTGAGGAAATTTAACTAAAAATGAAGTTGTGGTGAATCAAAGATGTGTTGTGGCTTGTGTTGGTGCTTTTAATCTGTAAATTTTTTTTATAAAGAGGGCAAGACTCAATCACTCAAGAGGCTCATGGGCTTACTATTATTTCTTATGAAAAGAGGTAAGATTCTCTGCTGCTGGTTTTTTCTTTTTCTTTTTGAAAAGATACTACTGGTGTAGATTGCTAGACTGGTTGAAAAGGGTGTAGATTGCTCAGGGCCGGCCCTATCACAAGCCAGGCGAGCCAGTCGGCTTGGCCCAATGAATCCTGATAGGCCCAATCGGTACATGTTTGCTTATCCGAAAAATATTTTTATAGAGTTAATCCGATCGATTTATAAAAAAAATCGTATATTAAAAAACCCGATTTTGATAACAAATAGGCCCGATTGTTGAATTAGTATTTAGTATTAATATATATGTATGTTTTGTGTTTGCATTATGAATTTGATGTTTGTATATAAATGTATTAGAAAAAAAATTGTATTTTCGGTCGATTTTTTTTTTTTTTTTTGTGTACATGTACGATTTTTTTTTAACTGGCGCACCTAAAAACGTAGGACCGGCCTGAGATTGCTTTTGATCGGCTAAAAAGGGTGTTCCAGTCGAAATCATTGTAGTATCGGATTGACTCGGCGAGTCAGGCCGATTTTCCCAGTCGAGACCGAGTTTTGCGAGTCAGCCGATCGTAAAAAGGGTGTTCGGTCGAAATCATTGTAGTATCGGATTGACTCGGCCGAGCCGAGCCGATTTTTCCCGAGTCGGACCGAGTTTTGCCGAGTCAGGCCGATACGTACCCGATTCATATCTAAATCGAGATGAATCCGTAACTTTGTACCGGTAAGCTTCGAGTCGGAGCCGACTCGGCTGAGACTTTGAACCATGATTATGGTGAGTTGTATGGATCCAATTGGGTCAATCACCCCAAAAAAACTTTACCTCGTCATGAATAAAAAAACCGAGTACCCAGACTAAAGTATTTACCCCAACTATGAACATGAACAGATTATGAAGAGTCTGTTGTAACAAACCATTGTGCTAAACCAGGTTCATGTATAATATCAGACTACCACCTATATGTAAATATCTGCTGAATCTGGAGCATGTACGCGTCCCATAATTTTACTGCACCAATCTACCATTTTCATAGACTGTGTCTTGAAGCAATTAAACCAATATAGAGTGTTACAAACACAGCCTGGACAGGGCCGAATCGTGCAAAGCTAGACACTAATTTTTACTAGTATACTTGATAAAAGGCTGGTAAGGGATCAGTGATTTACGATCCCAACTTTTTGGAGCATATCACGTGTCTAAATAACACTATACATAAGGAGAAGTTATTGATTTCAGATTAGAGTAGTAAATGGCGATACTTCGTGAAGCGACTCGTCTTTCATTTCTCAAGAGAGATCGATTCGATTTGGTTTTTGTTGAGCCGAGCTCGAGTTTTAAAATATAGTAATCGAGTAGCTCACGAACTTAATCGAGCTTGATTAAATAATTAATTAAATTTATTATAAAATATTATTTTTCATAAGTAAAAAAAATATTATTCGAGTCGAGCTCGATTTTACCATATTTCGTAAAACATTATTTGAATTCTAGGAAAATAATCGATCTTACGAGCCGAGTCAAACTATATCGAGTACTTAACGACGAGTTCGATCTTGTTTTTTTATGGCTTGATCGAGCTCGAGCTGAGTTTCGAGCCTGAAATTTTTTAATCGAGTCGAGCTCAAACCCTATAGAGTATTGACTCACTCGATTACACCCCTATTTCAGATTAAGTCTAATCAAATGTAAGAGACCCTGAAAAAAATCCTACATGTGGGGCATTTGTCACTTTACATCAAAAGTAATCCCATGTGGCATCTACATGTAATTATCTTGACAAAAACACATTCATATTAACTACCACAATGAGAAAAAAAAAAGGAAAAAAAAACATCCAACTTTACCATCTATCAAATATAATAGGGTGGTTCTATTGGCATCTATTTTTTGATTAAATTTATTTTACTATATCACACCACATAATTACTTTTAGCACCACAAACATATTAAAAATCGAATTTACTACCTTTAAGTCCCTACATTTCCATTTATTTTAACTAAAGGCCCTACATTTACAATATTATAATTTCATTCATCTTCATCAATTGTCAAACCCTAAAACCTATATCACCACTCCCAGCCGCCGCCGCCCTCCTCCCCAAACCGCACCAATCCCTCCCTTCTTGTAAATCAACCTCCCAAAATGCTCCGAATTCAACCCAATGTGGCCACCGCCGGAGTGTATATTTTGTGGCCTTGGAGCAAACTATATTTAATCCAGCACTGAAGAAGCTCGGAAGCCATGACGTCTACCCAACTCTCCGTGTCGTCTTCTTCCTCCGCCCTCATCGACAGCAAGAATCTTCCTCCCCCTCACCAATCCTCCTCGCTGCCTTCTCCATCATCAGTCACTGCCTGCTGTAATTCCATAACAATTTGCATTCGAATGTCTTAACAAGTATCAAATTGTTCATTAAATCTCCTTTTGTTCGAAAATTAGTTTCAATTGCTTAACTATTACCTTTTTTTGCATTGTTTCAGGCAAAAAGATAGCTCAGAATGTAATTGCCCATTTTGGCTTTTAATTCGGATTAAGAAAGTGGTTTAGTGTCATTATTTTTAATATTGAAAGTCTGGAATACCCTTTGACTCTAGAATCAATGTACAATGTAGATCATGTCAATTTGATTGTGATTATGTCATGAACAATTATTATTATTTTATTTAGAAAGAATCAATGCACAATGTATGAAACAAGTTGTCTATAGATACCTATACCACTACTAGAATTTCACCTTTTTGCGTCAACAGAAAGTTGACGCAAACAGTCAATTGTTGTCTCAAATTTTTTTTTTGAGACAACACGTGGATGCAAATATGTTGAATCAATAACTCCATACCAAATGTTTTTTTTGTGACAACACGTTGACGGAAAATCTTTTGAGACAACATATTGTCCCTAAAATTGTCAACATGCCCGAAACAAATTTGCTGACGTGGCAAAGGTGTTGGCGACAACACTGTTGTCTCAACTACTGATGACGTGGACTATCTTTTGGGACAACATTGTTGTCGCACGAAAATGATGACGTGGCTAACATTTTTGCAACAACTATGTTGACGCATTTAATAAATCTAATATTTTTTTATAAAATTATTATCGATACAACGTTGTTGATGCAAAAATAAAAATAAATTTTTTTCGTTAAAATACGTTCCTTACACGACACCTCCTAGTCATAACCCAAAATACATATAAAAGACAACCATGCAAATATGGTTCACAACACAAATAAAACAATGAAACCACAACCCAATTCCATAAGTCTAAAGAAAATGCAGGTCTACAAATCGTCAACATTCATCATCATACGAAACATCAAGTCTAATTAATGAAAATGTCTAAAGCTCATCATCGATCTCATCATCGAACTCATCATCGATGTCATCTACACATGAAGCATCATCTGAGACTGGTGGAGGAGGGGGAATATGGATCTCTGGCATTTGAGTGTCAGGAAGCGCAGTCTTCACCCACTGAAGAAGTTCATCAAGAGCAGAAGACACATCATGCAAGTGCTTGTGCGTCGCATCATGTTCCTCCTTGGATACATGACCTAGAGATGGAGTTGTGGTAAACCGCTAAGATAATGATTTAGATGGAATAGAGGGTCCTATCCCTGGTATGTAGCCACGTCGCCGCCCAAGAACCTTTTCCATTATTTCTTTCTCTTGCTCGGGAGTCAGACGTGCGCCAGGGGTGGATGATAATACCTGTTGCGCCTCCGCCACCATGCGATTCTGAAAATATAATAATTCATTCACTAATTAGTCATCGATAAGGTTAATTAGTAATGATTGAAAATGTAAACAATTTTGAAAAACTTACATGATCCGCATTTGCTAAAGGGCTAACCCACTCCCCATCCTTGTTCATATGGATTTGCTTAAACACCTCAAAATCAGTGTCTCCGGGCTTTGTACCATTTGCCGTCTATAAAAAAAATGATGACCAAATCTCATGTTCAGATCAATACTCAAATGGTCTCATTAAAAATGGAAAAATGTTGGGTGGCATCCAGCATAACAAACGGTTTTTTTCCACACATAAACGGAATAAACATAACAGAAGATTAATTGAAATAAACAAGACTACCCTTGTGAAGCAATCAAACAGTGTGTATCATGCAAAAGAATCAATTAAATATCAGGCAAATCTAACTTATTATTATTCAATAGGTCTCTAAAAAGATGACCAAACTGTTTCTAAAAGACAAAAATAAACATCAACACTTCAAAGAATTTTAAAGATATACTTATGGAGGCATGTCGGCGTTGCGCTTGGGAGGTCCGCCCTTGTAAGCTTGGATACCTCACTTTTTGTCGGCTATTAGTATTATTTTCAGAAATTTTTTGCATGAAAGCAAGATTAAAGAACATCCCAACACGGCATTGCTAATCATATAAACAACTAGCATCACAAAAACACATTACTACAAGTAAATAATGAGCTACTACACTAATGTAGAAAGGTTACCCGAAAGGCGTCGGATCTAAACCTCTTGACACACTCAGCCCACTCACTCGCGGGACTTACAATGCTTTCCCTTTCCACTTTGGTCTCTGCACGAGGCCCTAAAAAGCTTGATCCTTCTATTGATTGCGTTTTCCAATTCTATACCGGAAGCGACATCGTGCAGAACAACGTCACGATCGACCGGCTAGAAGTGATACTGAAAGAGAAAGGCATAAAATTACAGGTAAACTAAAAATGGGATAAAAGTTGAAGTTTTTTTTTTAAAACATAAGCACTAAAGTTAAGAAAAATGAATGTAGTTCGTTAAGTACTAACCCTTGTATCTGCAAGCACTTTTTTGATATTACTTTCTGGCACATCCTTAAAGTTATTGTGCCAAGCCTCACAGTAGGTGCGGACATAGATGCCAACGCCGGTGTAGTACAATTTACCATATTCCCCTACGGCCTTCCGTGTGCGATTTGTGTTGTCCCACTCTAATGGGATGGCATGGCCGAGCTGCATACGTAGCCGAGTAATCTCTTCGCCGATAGCAACACCACGTCCCCTAGTGGGGAGGATCGGCGTCGCTTCCTCCTCATCAATATCTGGGACGTCAGGAGCTATACAAATTAAGAAGATAAGTTAGTACAATCATTACTAATTATAGAACATTCCTGTGTGTGCTAAATACAAAGTTCAACAAATTAATATATAATGGCCGAACTAAAGCAAATTCAAAATCAGAAATACAGTTTTGTGCTAAATACAAAGTTTTGCAAATTAATTAACTTATTACAGCAAAAATTCACGTTTAATTCATAGCACATATTATTACGAAGAAAACTCACTTTAAGTAATGTCACTGCTAGTTCATTGCGATGTTCACTGTTCAACGTAATGATTAATCAATAAGATTTGTCATGAAAATATAGACTCAACCACAATACATATTATTACGAAGAAAACTCACTTTAAGTAATGTTGGATCTCTGTGCAATTCTGCAATACATACCATTCGGCCTTTACCCGCTGACAGTATTCAAACATAAGAACTGACATGTGGCCAATAGGACGGAACAGAGTCTGGAACACTGATATCTTATGGTTGTTCAACTCTTCGCTCTCAACCCAATTTCTGTCTTGCCGGTTGAACTTGGTATCGATGCCCGTAAAATACATTGAACAGAATGTAAGTGTTTCATCGATCATATATGCTTCCGCAATAGAACCTTCAGGACGAGCCCGATTCCTAATATACTTTTTGAGAGATCCAAGAAATCTTTCAATCGGATACATCCATCTAAGATGAACTGGTCCACCTTGTATCGCTTCCTCGGGCAAGTGCATTATCAGATGTACCATGATGTCAAAGAATGCTGGAGGGAATATTGTTTCCATCGTGCATAATATTTTTAAGACCTCTTCCTTTGCTTTCTCTAACTCACTTACCTTCAAAGACCGTGAGCACAACATACGGAAAAAGTTGCTCAAGTCTGTGATAATATCTGCAATGTCTTTCCTTAGCAACTTTCATACCCCGATCGGTAGCCTTTGTAGTAGTACATGATAATCATGTGATTTAAGTCCGGAAAGCTTGCTACTTGTGTTTGCTTCAATAACCTTTTTTTTTAGATTACTAGCAAATCCATCTGGGAACCGAACACCCTGCAAGAACTCACAGAACTTTTTGCCATCTGCTTGAGTCATTGTATAAGCTGCATGTGGTTTCATCACACGATTACCTTGTTGTATAAATGCAGCTCGCTTCACACATTCATATTTTTCAAATCATCACGTGCCTTCTCTGTATCCTTAGTTTTTCCTGGGATGTCCAAAATCGTGTCTGACAAATTCGTGCATACGTTTTTCTCGATATGCATTACGTCTAAGTTGTACTTCAATTTTTTCCACTCCAATAAGGCAAGTCCCATAATGAACATCTCTTAGTCCAATTCAATTCGTATTCCGGATGCTTGCGTTTCTTCCCACCGTAACTCTTATGTTTCCCGGGCAAGCGGGGCTCAAGATTTTGTAATTGTTGAAGTATTTTTTCTATTTCACCATTAAATCCTTTGTTCTTTCTCAAAGGATGTTTCAAAGGAAGCCATCTGCGATGACCAACATAACCTATCTTGTGGGTTAACCGTTGTGCAGGCGTATCAACGTTGCACGTCGGACATGCCTTGTATCCCTGACCGCTCCACCCTGATAGATAACTACGAGCGGGAAAGTCGTTTATCGTCATCATCAATGCCGCCCTCATCTTAAATGTGGTGTCCGTAGAAGCGTCACGGACAATAATTCCTTCTGACAACAATTCTTGCAATTCTTCAATCAACGGCCGTAAGTAAACGTCAATATCTTTGCGCGGAGAAGTCGGGCCTGGAATTGACAGATTCAAATGCCTGTAAGGGTCTTTATAGCAATCCCATGGAGATACATTTAAAATTAACGACACAATAGGCCACATGCTATAAGAATTGCTCATATTACCGAACGGGTTGAAACCGTCTGTTGCCAAAGCCAACCGCACATTCCTAGCTTATTGAGTAAAGTCAGGGTATTTCATATCGAATTCCTTCCATTCTTTACCATCAACTGGATGACGCATTATGTCTTCATCTAAAGAATGCTCCCTCTTATGCCATGTCATTGCCTTAGCTGTGTGGCGGGAAGCGTACAGACGTCTCAATCGTGGCTTTAATGGAAAGTAACGTAGTCATTATTTGGCACTTTTTTCCCCTTTGTAATCTTATAACGGCTTGTGTTGCAAACCGGATAGGCCTGTAAATTCTCATTCTCTTTCCAGTAAAGAGCACAGTCGTACTCAAACACATCAATTTTTTTATAGCGTAAACCTAGTTTCGACAGTAGCCTCTTAGCTTCATAGAATAATTTAGGTAAATTTGATCCTTCTGGAAGAACTTCATTCAATTTCTTCAATAAAACATCAACACTTTCATTTCACCATTTAAATAGAACTTTAATATGCATCAGGTCGGCTGTGAATTTCAAGGTCGATGATTGTTTGCAACTTGGGTATAGATCTTCATGTAGCTTAGATATCAACTCCGCTACATGATCGTCACTATCATTGTCAACCAAAACTTCGTCAACTTCAATGTCAAGAATATCATTTAAAATAGGAGCCATATCATCCCCTGATTCATCAACAATTGGGTTTTTGCGGACACGTGTACGGGACTCTCCATTGTAAGTCCATGTTGTATAATCCGGTTGCATTCCCGAATCAAAGATGTGTGCATAGAATCTGTTTGGCTTAAACAAGCGAACGTTACGATGCCTCTTGCATGGATAATGGATTTCCCATTCCGAATTGGCGAACTGCTTAGCGTAGTTAATGAAATCTTTTAATCCGCTCTGAAATTCTTTTGTTACTCTGTTTGCATCCATCCAACTTTTGTCCATTGTCAATTTTGTTTGGGATGTGCACCTAGTGACTATACTATTCAATCAACCGATGGATTCCAACAACCTAACAAGGCATCCAACAAATATCAACTAAACATGTATCCACTTCTCCTCCCTCCATTTGGTAAGTGGATACATGATCAGCCTAAAGTTTTCAAAAATGACAAAAACTATTCTCCAAACAAAACCAACCAGCCTAAAGTTTTCAAAAATGATCAAGAACAACTCTTCATCTAATAGTGAATGACAAGTGTTTGAACTTTTTAGAAAATTTTCGGTTCAAAGTCAAGAAGAATCCCTTGCAGCCCATTGTTCTAATTCAAAGCTGAAGAACCAAATAAAATACATGAATTCAACGGGAGTTTTATTGTTTTATGAACAACAAATGCTTTAAGAGATGCATAAATATAAGAACCTGTTTTTAAAAAAAAAAGGCTCTGTTTTTCTTCTTCTCCATAAATGATACATATATATGTCATCTTTAAAAGCATCACACAAAAGAAAAACAATACATAACAAAACATTTAGTTGATCATAATAAAAAGATAATCATATATAGTATAGATATTAATTCCTAGAAGTTCAAAGCTATCTAGAGCACAAAATCACAAGAAGGCAACTCTCAAACACACTCAAAAAGAAAAAAGAAAAAAACCCACTCTTTAATCTTTATTTGCAGTAGTCGATTACAATCGCAAGAACAGAAAAATTGCACAAACCTTTATACCTCTTTCTCCAAGCCGATTAGAATTGAAATAGTAGAAAAATTGCCGGAGATATAACCATCAACTAAACATTTTAACTTTTGAAACAACATTCATTTTTTTTGGTAAATCTAGAGGTAATTAAGGGAATGGATCGTACGAGAACGAAATTGAAGCCCACAAAATAACCCATATTGACCTTTACACACAACAAATTAACAATAGCACTTCAAACCTGGAATTCAATTCTTGAGGATGATCGAAGAAACGATGACACTGCGAACCTGTTCTTCCGTTGCGTTTAAGAAGTCTACCTTTCTCTTCCAATCACCAATCGCCTATCGCCTATCGCCAATTGGCAATTGACAAACAGCAGGAACGAGTACGACACTGATAACAGCGGCTATAGGTATATTAGTGAAAACAGCGTTAATAGTCTTTTTCTGAAATATATTACCCTAAAAAAACTAAAATATATATTTTTTATTAAGGAAACTGCCTTTTGCGTCAACGCCTATTGACTCAATTAAATTTCATTGCCATGTGGCACCTACGTGTCATCCACGTATGTACATTAATTTAAATGCAGATTTTTAGTTGTCACAAAACAACTTTTGTTGTTTCAAATAGTTTTATCAAAAAAGGAATTAAAAATATATGGCGAAAAATACTGTTTATTTGTGACAACACTTTGATTTGTTGTTCCAATAAATATTCCCGCAAAATTTTTGGCTCTGGCGGGAGTTTGGCTGGAGAGTTTTTTTGACAACACATTGATTTGTTGTCACAAAAAGTATTCCCGCAAAAATTTTGGCTCCGGCGGGTGTTTGGCGGGAGAGTATTTGTGACAACGTTGTCTCGATTAATATTATTTGCGTCATTTCAAAATTGTGCCACTCACAACAACCGTTTGACTCAACGTGTTGACGCAAAAGGGTCCTTTTTGAGTCAACCAAAGGTTGACACAAAAAATTTTGTGTCAAAAAGGCCAGATACTTTAATTAGTGCATTTGTTGTATACACTCTAAATCTTTTCAAAACTGTATTTTTGATATTTCAATATTAAGATTTACAAAAAATTACACCGATACTCTATTTTTTATCCTAAAATACGAATTCTGTAAAATTTTCTTTACATATACCGCATGTCTACTGTATTATGTAAAATAGAGAATTGGATTAATTCAATTTTAGATTAAAATTATATAAATTAAAAAAATTATTGGTAAAAGAATGTTGTGTTTTTACATACAAATTGATGCGTCAAATGGAAAAATATGTAACTGCATGCCTGCCATGTGTATGAAGCACAATCACTCGAACCACATCCAAATTGACACGTCAAATGACGAAATACGTAAATGCATGACCGCCCAGTGTATGATGCACAATCACTCCAACCTCTATACATGGTGTGAAGCCCTAGCCGCTTTTTCAATTCTATCTTTCTCATTCTTAAACAACTGTTAGGTGGCGGATAGGATGCAACAACACAGCTAACCTGCAAATTCAGCTCAATTTGGGTCTTGGAATAGCAACCTGAGCAAATATCTCCACTTGCAGCTGGTGTGTTCTTCCTTTTTTTTGAAGTGCGATCTCCCTTAGATTTGAATTTCAGTAAAAAAAAAATTTCTTTCTCAAATTGTATCCAACAAATTCAATTCTCCGGCATTGGGATGAAAGTTTCAAATATCTAGCACCGGGTTTAAATGATCTTTGGTACCCTCATTAGAGTGGAGGATATGCGCTCAGTATGAAAACTATAATGAAACATTTATTATAAATGTTTTTTAATATTGTCCTACAATCATTAATACATCCGTGGTTCTTTGACGACAATATATCTGTGATCTATTTGAAAGCCTATATAATTAATTTGTTACGAGAAAAGCTTAAATAGATTCTCTATTACCATTGAATAAAATTACATTTTAAGTTTGCGTGATAACTATCCGCAATGGGTAGATGCTCTTGTTGATTTTATGCTTTGCTTTTGTAGATTGAGAGAGAAATATATGCACATAAAATATGCTTTTGTGGCTTGGTTGTGGTGCATAAGCCAAGATTGAGTACAGTGGATGGATTTCAAAGGATGATTCATAAAGTAGATTTGTCTGCATGTACTATTTCCAATTGCAGAAAGATCGTTGATCATGACATATCATTTTCTATGAATCTGGCTAGGTATTTTCTATTGTTTTCCCCTTTTCTATGTTTCATTAGTTGTAATGTCCTCTCAATTTTTTTACAGAACTTGAAGTTCATTTTTAATATTATTTAATCATTGAATAATCACTACCTGTCTCCTTTCCGGCTTGTGTTAAAAAATAAGAAATGAATTTGCCACAGTTATGCTTCGAATTTCATAAATATATTTTCTCTTGTTATCGTTGATATCCGGGTTCTACTTTGCAGAATATTCAACAAGAACCTGTATTTCATTGAGCGATGAGGCCGTTTCATCATCCCCTTGACGTTATACATTCTCTAAGTTCTAACAACGTAATTTACCTTCTTTTTTTAATAAAAAAAGATACATTTTATGGTAATAATCTGGATTTGAAGCTGATTTCCAGTCTATTTCCCATCTTTCTAGAAGGAATTGGACTATTTGAAAACATTTTCATCACAGATGAAGAGGTTGAAGCATTTACAGGCATGTAACTAGTCCTTGTGCTAGTATGTATTCAACAATAAACATAGCCCGCTATTGGAAATAAAATTTATGTTTTGATGATAAATCATCATTTTTACTTATCTTAACCTCATTGATGAAGTGCTGAAGCTAGCTGTTATAGTGAAAAGCTAAAAGATATCTAGAACTGAATGTATAGGTTTTACTAGAGTCTGATATTTGTATTGGTTACATCAGACAAGCACTGTAATAGTTAGAGTGTCGTGAAACTGAAAACTGGGAGCCATTTAGAAAACTGGAAATCGTCAATATAAACAAACTGACTCAGACTACACCCATATGAAACTGAAGAAGGTAAGTTCGTTGAGGGACAGAAACTCGGTTGGCTTATCTAGAAGATAGAAGAACTGAGGGTTCAAACACGAGCTGGGGGTCACAAACTCAGTTATTAAAGATTGAAAAACTGAGGGTTCAAAATCAGTTATTTAGATCACAAGTCGAGACTATAAAGTTAGACTTCAGACAAGTTTGTGGTGACCTGAACTGACTTTATGGATCTTGTATGAAGATCTAAGAATCATAAGGACAATGAATTCTTAGAAGATACTTTCTTATGGTGTACTCTGATCAAGTCAAATATAATCAGATGAAAATTGGTGTACTGATATTTTGAAGAAGAATAAAATCTCAGTTAATGCTCCAAGTCAGTCAAGAAACTGACAACTGATAAACACCGTATAAAACTGATCATAAAACTTAGTTTTATAAGTCAGTCATCCAACAAACTGATAGTACAATCGACGTTATAAAGAAAGCAATATTATTGGATGAAGTACTGACGCATCATAACGGTCACAAAATATAGCCGTTACAAGATAGACATTGATACAATTCAAATTCAAGCAAGATGAACGTTGGACCTCACACTATAAATAGAGGACTTTGCACCAAGGAAAAATAGCAGAATTATTAAGATCAACAAGCATTTTTTGTACTAGCCTTATTTATTCCAACAAGCATTTTTTGTACTAGCCTTATTTATTCCAATTGCTATCATCTCTGCTCTATAACAAGATCATATCAAGAATTTATTCATGTGTTCAAGCTACACAGAATTTATCCAGATTCAGACACTTTGAAGAACCACAAACAAGAATCAATTCATTGATTCTCAACCCAACTTTGATTTTTAATCAAAGGTTCAGACTGTGAAGCAAACCGGGAAGGTGTTGCCAAGGACAGTTGTCACAGCCGTCGGGTAGACTGTGTTTGTGGTGGTAGCTGGAGAAGAAGCATGCATAACCCTTCAAGCAACAGTGTTCAAGCAATTGAAGAGCAGCAATTCTACCTGTTCTACAACTGTTTAGATAGTGAAGCTAGGATTAGCCAAGGACTATTGTTTAGGAATTTTTGTAACAGCTCACCTCAAGAAGTTCTAGTGAAATTTTCCTCCTACACCACGGGGGAAGAGAGGAATGATAGGATTACATCACCTGGAACCTCTATAATATTTGCCTCATTTACTTTACGCATTTATTTACTTACTCAACATTTATTTACAGCATTCTGAGAATTGATTGTTATACACCTCACAGCTCACAGACTGACATTCACAAGAATTCAGTTTATCACACTCAGCTTTCGCATAGAATAACAAGATCAAAAAAAGGCTAGAATTATTTCCGCTGCCGGTTGACTCAGTTTTTCTTAAGTCAGATTGACTTAAACTCAGTTTTGTCAGCTTAACTCCACACAAGTTTCAACTGAACCTTAATTTGTTTAAAATCCAGTTTTTAGGGGCAAGTTTATTCACCACCCCCTCTCTAAACTTGTGTTAGCCTTTCCAAGGGACCAACAATTGGTATTCGTTTGACAAGCCATTGTTAAAAGCTCTTTTGCCCTAAATCTGCTCTAGTTTTTCTTTTTAGAAAGCTCAGTTTCTAGTTTTCACATAATCAGTTTTCACTCTCTCACAATGGATAACAATTAATATGCCAGACAAATGCTGATGTGCAACATGGACATATTTGATGAATATAGATGTCGTTTGCAGGCATTTCTAGCGGCTTCTCATGATGAGATGATTGATGTACTCACTGATGGACCTATCCAGATCACCCACATGCAAACTGTTGATGGAAATCAAGTTGGAGTTCCCAAGCCTAAAGCTGAATGGACCAATAATGATCGAAAAAGAAACAACCTCAACAATGTCGCCATGGATATCATACTCAGAACTCTTGATAACAATATGTACCTAAAAGTCAAGGATTGTACTACTGCAAAAGAGATATGGGAAAAACTTCAGTTAGTTTGTGAAGAAACTGATTCGACTAAAGAGAATAAGATCTCTGTAGCAAAACAGAAGTTTGAAAATTTCAAGATGAAGTCAGGTGAAAATATTGATCAAATGGAAACAAGATTCAGCGCTATCATGGATGAATTGGCTCTACTCAAAATTGAGTATACCAAGAAAGAAATCAACACTAGAATCTTGAAGGCTTTACCAATGTGTTGGAAGATGAAGGTTACAGCAATGGAAGAATCAAGAAGACTTGACATAGAAGATTCCTTCAAAATCTTCTCAGATCTCAAAGCGTATGAATTAGTGAAGATTTCACCATGACAACGGCTCTAATCAAATCCATGAAGGAACCTAAAACAACAGCTCTTCCAGCAGCAGCATCAAATGATAACCAAGAAACCACATCGATCAATCTTCAGAAATTGGATGAGATGGAGGAACAAATGGCTCTAATGATGAATAGAATTCGAAGGATGAAGAGTGGACATCCAGTCACTCACAAGTTCATCAAGAGGACTCCTAAAAAGAATAAAGATGATGAATATCTTTGCTTCAACTGTAAGAAGCCTGGACATTACAAAGCTGAATGTCCAGAACTGACCAAGAAGACTCAAAGAACGAAGAACTGGCGTAAAGAGCACTCTTGGCGGAGATGAGTCGACTATGGTTGAGTCTGGTATCGAAGATTATCAGATGACACATCTTTAATGGCTCACATGGAAAGTCCAAATGAGGTATGCAAATCTAACTCAAAGTACTCTTCAGCTCAGATTTCCATGCAAAATGCATGTTCTTCGACTTCTGACTCCAATCCGAAAAATCTAGAATTAGAAGAAACACTTGACGAATTGATGAATCAGCTAGTAACTATATATTCAAGCTGGTTATGAATCAAATTAAATCTGAGAAAGAATTTCTAATTCTTGAAGTTGAAAGATTGAAGTCTGAACTAAATATGATGAAACTGACTAGAACTGATAAAGAAAAGAATCGATGTATCGACTCTTGCATCGCACATGAAAGAATCGAATCATTTGCTCAATCAAGTTCAGCTACTAGATTCAAATCAGGAAATCCATATGGAGACAGAACAGGCTTAGGATTTGATACACATCAATCTTCTAAGGAAAGAATTAGCAAAGCTGCTGAACCTAGTATCAAAACTGGTATTAAGTTTGTAGACGAGAAACTTCCACAAACTGAGAAAATTGTTGAACCAGTAAAGTCAGTATCACATAGGACAACTCTGTTTTCCAAGAAGAAAACTGTATCTACCAACAAAGGTAAACCAAATGGTAGATCAGCTGTATCTCTAGGAAACCGAAATAGAAGATCAACTTCCAGATCCACAAAAACAAATCAAGTCAAGAACCAGAAAATTATAATCAGGGTAAATCTAAGAATGTTAACCATTCAAATATTCACACATTCAGGGGGAAAGGAAGACTATACTCCACTGATGATGTTTGGAATTTTAATGAATCTAATATTAAAACTGATAAAAACAATCATTCCAGACAGAAAACTTATCACAAGTTTCAGGTCAAAACTCAATGACTAATCTCGCTCGATTCTCGAAGAAAGTCCCGTACAAAGGTCGATCTGACTCCTCGGTACAAAAGGAATGATGGTTATGATTAAATTTTTAATAATAGAAAACACTTTGGAAATCAGAGTGTACCAGAAGACCTGAGAAATCATATACATAAGACACAATCCAGAAAAAGATATTATGGAAGTGTGGCCTATATATATGAAAACAAATGCAACAATTTCAGAGAAGACCTTATGGAAATATACCCGAGAGTTGTACTAATAATCGACCACTTTATGGACCCAAACAGAGTTGGGTACCTAAACATTTTAATTTGTTTTGCAGGATATTTGGTACTTTGACAGTGGTTGCTCAAAGCACATGACAAAGAGCAAGGACTATCTAAGTGATTTTATTGCCAAGGATGGACCAAAGGTTAATTTTGGAAGTAAAGTCAAACCTGGTTTCACCAAAGGTTATGGTACCTTGACCAGAAATGGACTCACAATCAAGAATGTATCTTATGTAGAAGGATTGCATTCCAATCTACTCAGCACCAGTCAATTCTGTGATATGGGATATAAAGTTACTTTTGACAAAGACTTCTGCATTGTCGTCAGTGAAACAACATTTCAAGTTGTTTTAGCCGGAAGAGGAAAAGAGAATATGTAGTTGTAGATTGGACTACAGGTGTTGCGGAAACCTGTTTACTTGTGCACACCAAATCAGAAATCAGCTGGTTGTGGCACAAGAAACTGAGTCATCTAAAATTTGATGACATCAACACCCTTGTCAAGAAATTGTTAGTCATTGGACTACCAGAAATATCATATAAGAAGGATAGCTTATGTGATGCTTGTCAACAAGGAAAGCAAACAAAAGCAAGTTTCAAGACTAAATCTCAGCATTCAACAATGAGAGTTCTAATGCTACTGCATATGGACTTATTTGGACCTATTACACCAATCAGTATCAGTGGAAAGAAGTATACGTTGGTGGTAGTAGATGATTTTTCAAGATAAACTTGGGTTATCTTCTTAACCAAGAAAAGTGAAACCAAGCAAAGACTTACAGAACTACTCAAGAGACTTCAGAATCAGAAAGGTGTAACAGTTGTGAAGATAAGATCAGATAAAAGAATTGAATTTCTCAACAATGTAATTATTGAATATTGTGAAGAAAATGGTGTTTTACACCAACTTGCTGCCACAACAACACCTCAACAGAATGGTGTAGCTGAAAGAAGAAATAGAACACTCAAAGAAGCAGGAAGGACTATGATCTGTGAAGCAAAACTGCCTGAAATATATTGGGCAAAAGCAGTTAACACAGCTTGCTATACACATAACAGAGCTCTCATGAATAAAAGACATGAGAAGACTCCTTATGAAATTTGGAATGGAAGAAAGCCAAATGTTTCTTACTTTCATGCTTTTGGAAGCAAATGTTTCATACACAATAATGGAAAAGATCAACTTCATGTTTTTCAGCCCAAAGCTGATGAAGGAATTGTTATGGGATATTCAAGTGTCAGCAAAGCTTTTGAGTACTAAATAAAAGGACACTCAAGCATGAGGAATCAATACATGTGGTATTTGATGAACAAAATTTCCCTAGTGAAAAATCGAAGACAGGACTGCAACCGGTTTCTCCCCGCTATC
This sequence comes from Gentiana macrophylla, assembly GCA_026214975.1. NCBI lineage: Eukaryota > Viridiplantae > Streptophyta > Magnoliopsida > Gentianales > Gentianaceae > Gentiana > Gentiana macrophylla. Next base: position 48,969,665 of record CM047815.1, read on the forward strand.
GCGGTCTTTCCAGAATCGGTTTTTGTTGACATTGGAAGACTACGGATTTCATAATCTTCAGATCAAGATCAGTCTTAGTTTCCAACTACTCAACAACCCACACCTGAACAACATGATTCTAACTCAGTTGAAGAAAATCAAGAACCAATTCATGAAGAACCAGTTGAACAAAATCCCTTGATATAAGCACCTGTTTATCAATGGATGAGGGATCAACCTGAAGAACAAGTTATTGGTGACACTCTTGCCGGTGTTCGAACAAGACATCAACTAGATGCAATGATTGCATGTTTTCTATCTCAATCTGAAACTAAGAAGATAGAAGAAGCTTTGAAAGATCCAGATTGAATACTAGCTATGCAAGAAGAACTGAATGAATTCGAAAGAAATCAAGTATGGGAATTGGTAGCGAGACCAGTTCATGTGAATATCATTGGAACCAAATGGGTTTTTAGAAACAAACTTGATGAAGATGGGAATATCATCAGAAACAAGCTAGACTTGTAGCTAAAGGGTATTCTCAAGTAGAAGGCATAGACTTTGATGAAACTTTTGCACCAGTTGCAAGATTGGAAGCAATCAGACTATTTCTTGCCTTTGCAGCTCCTAAAAAGTTCAAAGCATACCAGATGGATGTTAAAAGCACATTTTTGAATAGAATACTTGAAGAAGAAGTTTATGTTCAACAACCACCTGTATTCGAGATCAAAGATCAAGCTGACAAAGTTTTCAGACTAAGGAAAGCTCTTTATGGACTTAACCAAGCACCAAGAGCTTGGTATGGAACTCTATCTCAGTTTCTAGTGGATAATGGATTTATCAAAGGAACTATCGACAAAACTTCATTCAGAATGAAAAATGAAGAGTGCACTCTCCTTGTTTAAATCTATGTTGATGACATTATTTTTGGATCAGAAAATGAACAGTTATGTGAGAAATTTGCAAGTTTAATGAAGAGAAAAATTCAGATGAGTATGATGGGAGAATTGAATTATTTTCTTGGATTACAAGTTAAACAATTAGATGATGGAATTTTCATTCACCAAACCAAATATACAAGAGAACTTATCAAAAGTTTGGTATGGAAAAATTAGCTGGAATTTATACACCAATTGGGACCAACATCAGGCTAGATGAAGACAAAGAAGGCAAAGATGTTGATCAAACACTTTACAGAAGAATGATTGGAAGCTTACTCTATCTTACAGCAAGTAGGCCAGACATATCTTTTACTGTTGGTGTATGTCCAAGATTTCAGTCGAAACCAAAGGAAAGTCATCTCACAGTTGTAAAAAGAACCTTGAAGCATTTGAAAGATACAGATGGAGTTGGAATATGGTATTTAAGAGAAGGAGAATTCAAGCTGATATCCTATTCAAACTCAGATTATGCAGGATGCAAAATGGACAAAAAGAGCACCTCAGGCACATGTCAGTTGCTAGGAAATAGACTTGTGTCGTGGTTCAGCAAAAAGAAAAATTCTATTTCAACTTCAACAGCTGAAGCCGAGTATATAGCAGCTAGAAGTTGTTGTGCTCAAGTTTTATGGATTAGACAGCAATTAAGAGATTATGTGATAGAAGAAGGAACAATTCCCATAATGTGATAACACAAGTGCAATTGCAATAACTGACAATCCAGTTTTGCACTCAAGGACAAAACATATTGATGTGCGACATCACTTTATAAGAGATCGTGCAGATAAAAAGGATATTACAGTTCTTTATGTTCCGACTGAAGATCAGTTGGCTATATCTTTACAAAACCTTTGGATAAAGGAAGATTTTGCCAAACTAAGAATTGAGTTGGGAATAATCAAAGTCAGTTAAGTCAGCTTAAGCTAGAGATTCGTCAAGGGGATTGATCTTTGTTATGTTGGGTGCGCTCACTTAACAGATTAATCATTGACATCAACAATCTAAAACTGACCAACCGAAATTGAAAGATTTAACGGAATTGAAAGTTTACTCTAGAACTGACCTTAGCATCAGTATTTATAAGAGTCAACTTACGTCAAAGGTTGATAAGATAAAACCGACAGCGGTTATATCGCATTTAATTACCACTGTTTTTGTCAGAATATGTTGCGTGTACACCAAATTACTGTCAGAACAGTACATGCATTGGTTACAAAAACCATCATGGAATTTGAAAAGTTGTACTAATCAACCGCCAGTACATCATCCCTATATATCCAACCTCCGTTCACATTTCCGTAAAAACAAAAATCAGATTATTCATAAACCTTTTCATCTCAAAATTCAATTTTTTGTTTTCACACTAAACCCAGAAATTGCCACCTCAAAGAAATCACAAGAAGAATGATTGATCACAGATTTAGATGTTTATACATTTGAAGTTTATGAAACTATGTGCAACAACACTCTCTTAGCAAGCTACATCTGCGAGAAGATCTAGAAACAACCAGGATTAAGCAGCATCCTGGAGTTCACTTTCAATGAAAAGCGTGATGTGGAAGGGATTTAACAGTTATGGGAGAACATGCGTTTGATAAGAGACTCCCTCATCACTACAGTTCATGGAGATCAAATTATTATCAATGAACGAGTCATGAAATAGCTATTTGGTTTCACTAATTCATCTATGACATCAGTAGACTTGACTTGCCTACCATTGAAAAGAGACGCCTTTCTTAGGCATATTTCCTTATCTAAGGAACCAGCAGAAGTTGGCATTCATATTGATAAACTCAAGCCAGAATTTGGACTCCTTAGTAGATGCCTTAGCAGACATGTTATTGGATAATCCAAAGGAATCAACACATTATCCGATGACAATGTTTATTTGATGAACATAATTTGGAATGAACTAGAGTTCAATTGGGCCGGTTATGTCGTTAATCAGATAAAGAAGCAACACTTAGCTGAATTGGAAAGTGTGCAGAAAGCTCAATGACAAGTAAATGTTGGCAGATTCCGACTGAAGAAAACACTCAGTGGAATCATTCAATTTTATTTGGAAAATCTCAAAGCAGGGAAGAAAGAAATACAAACTGCAGCCACAACTACTGATACAGAGGAAATTGCAGTAGTTGCAAGAACAACTTCCCAACCTGAAGCGGACACAAAATCAGATCTCGGCGAGAAGTCGAACACAAAGGAGTCAAGTGGAAAGCTGACTCAGCAAAAGAAAAATCGGTTGTCAAATGTTTGTACCCAGGTACTTCGAGTCAGCAAGCACCAACTGAGGGGGAACTACAACAACTGACAGCTGAAATCACACGGAAAGATATCCCTGATGATGATACTTCTCAGTTCCAAAAAGCCCCAGTTTTTTAAGCTGATAGAATCATCAAGCTAATGAAGATGAAGCTCAAACCAGAAGATTCTCGTGATACTATCTTACAATCTGAAGAAAATTTACTCTTGAAGGACTTGGAAATTATAGACCTATATACTCTGTTTCCTATGTCAGAGTTTCTTGCAAATTGCTTCAATAGATTCATTGAACTAGCCCAGCGAAGAGAATTAGCCACATCATCTTTTCCCAAGGATTCTTTGTAGAAGAAGGATGATGATGAATATGACAATTCAGGGAAAGAAGCTGATGTGATTACAGTTTTGCAAACGGATAATAAACCTCAACTCCAAGCTACATAAACTCAGAACTTCGGCAAGAAGATTTGCGGTTGGAAATCGGACAATCGACAATCGACAAGCGGTGATGAACTTAATAATCAATAACTTATGGTAATTGAAGATATCACTCAGTCTAAAGTTCAAACAGAAGCCATATATGATCCTTCTGATATCTTGACAAAGGAGGAATTGGGCAAAGTTCATGAGAACTTAAAGATTGTGCTCAGCCAAAAGGATGCATACAACGGCCTTCTGTCAAACATCTCTGGATATCTAGATTATAGAACGAAAATAGATATCTTAGTTCATGCAAGACTAGAGATGATCCATAAGTCAAGTTAAAGCACTGCCTCAGAAATTTTGTTACTCAAGCAGAAACTTGAAGACTCGACCGCAGTGGATAGGGAAACACATGCTCAGGCTCATTGGCATATGAATCAGCACATCTATGGGTTAGAGACTTAGCTCAAAGAAGTACTTGCTTCTCAGAAACGTATCTCATCCGATCAAAAGGCAACTCATGCTTTTGTAGATCAATTGTATGATGCCAAAAAGGGGGAAGCTGAAGAAGAAAATCTGAGGTTACTCAAAGAAAAGAAGCAACTTGAAGACGAATTGGAAAAATATAAATCAGATCCAAAGTTCTTAAAGAAAGAATTAACTGATGAGTAGCTCATTGTGAAATATAGTCAACCTGAAGAACGGAGAACTACTTTAACAAAGGATCTGTGGTTAAAGTTTGTCAAAGATCATAATCATATCAAAGCCAAGTACAAGGACAAGACTATTGAAGAATCCTTGAACTACTTCTTATCTGACTTATATCACGATCAGAAGATGGCGGAATATAAGAAGATCATGAGGATTGAAGACAAACTGAAGATAAAAGACAAAATGGAACAAATGAAAGCTGGTGTAGTAGAATTTGAAAAGTACTACTTGGATGAATCAACTTTACCAAAGTTAATTTTATGGAGAAAATGGAAAGAAGGAAGTCAACTGGACTATAACAAAACTTTTACTAAGGAAGACTCTAAGCTAGAGTATGATTATCGTCTTTATGACAAAGAAAAGAAGTATATTACAGTTACACAAAAAGCACAGAAAGGAGTTTAGTCTCTAGTAAAAATTTATTTGAACAAGTGTAACTATTCCAGTTTTTGCATATTCTAATGAAATCCAGTTTTCCAGTTTTACCTTGTCTTACATTGTTTTGATTTTTAAGCTTTTCTTTTAGGGAGAGTTTTGGCATCATCAAAAAGGGGGAAATTTTTGGAAATAAAATTTATGTTTTGATGATAATTCATCATGTTTACTTATCTTAACCTCATTGTCTAGAACTGAATGTATAGGTTTTACTAGAGTCTGATTTTTGTATAGGTTACATCAGACAAGCACTGTAATAGTTAGAGTGTCGTGAAACTGAAAACTGGAAGCCATTTAGAAAACTAGAAATCGTCAATATAAACAAACTGACTCAAACTACACCAATATGAAACTGAAGAAGGTAAGTTCGACGAGGGACAGAAACTCGGTTGGTTATCTAGAAGACAGAAGAACTGAGGGTTCAAACTCAGTTGATGAAGAGCTGAGGGTCATCGACTCAGTTATTAAAGATTGAAGAACTAAGGGTTCAAACTCAGTTATGTTGATCACAAGTTGAGACTATAAAGTTAGACTTCAGGCAAGTTTGTGGTGACCTGAACTGACTTTATTGATCTTGTATGAAGATCTAAGAATCATAAGGACAATGAATTCTTAGAAGATACTTGAATATGGTGTACTCTGATTAAGTCAAATATAATCAGATCAAAACTGGAGTACTGATATTTTCAAAAAGAGTAAAATCTCAGTTAATGCTCCAAGTCAGTCAAGCAACCGACAACTGATAAACACCGTATAAAACTGATCAGAAAACTCATCTTTATAAGTCAGTCATCCGACAAACTGATAGTATAGTCGAACATTATAAAGAAAGCAATATTATTGGATGAAGTACTGACACATCAAAACGGTCACAAAATATAGCCGTTACAAGATAGACATTGATTCAATTCGAATTCAAGCAAGATGAACGTTGGATCTCACACTATAAATAGAGGACTTTGCACCAAGGAAAAACAACAGAATTATTAAGATCAACGAGCATTTTGTGCACTAGTCTTATTTATTCGAATTGCTATCATCTCTGTGCTATAACAAGATCATATCAAGAATTTCTTCAAGTGTTCAAGCTACACAGAATTTATCCACATTTAGACACTTTGAAGAACCACAAACAAGAATCAATTCATTGATTCACAACCCAACTTTGATTCTTAATCAAAGGTTCAGACTTTGAAGCAAACCGGGAAGGTGTTGCCAAGGACAGTTGTCACAGCAGTCGGGTAGACTGTATTTGTGGTGGTAGCTGGTGAAGTGGCATACGTAACCCTTCAAGGACCAGTGTTCAAGCAATTAAAAAAAAAGCATTTCTACCTGTTCTACAACTGTTTAGATAGTGAAGCTAGGATTTGCCAAGGACTATTGTTTAGGATTTTTTGTAACAGCTCACCTCAAGTAGTTCTAGTGAAATTTTCCTCCTACACCACAGGGGAAGAGAGGACTGATGGGATTACACCACCTGAAACCTCTATAATATTTGCCTCATTTACGCATTTATTTACTTACTCAACATTTATTTTCAGCATTCTGAGAATTGATTTTTATACACCTCACAGCTCATAGACTGACATTCACAAGAATTCAGTTTAGCACACTCAGCTTCCGCATAGAATAACAAGATCAAGAAAAAGGCTAGAATTATATCCGCTGCCGGTTGACTCAGTTTTGCTTAAGTCAGATTGACTTGAACACAGCTTAGTCAGTTTAACTCCACACAAGTTTCAACTGAACCTTAATTTGTTTAAAATCCAGTTTTTAGGGACAAGTTTATTCACCCCCTCTCTAAACTTGTGTTAGCCTTTCCAAGGGACAACACCCGCACTCTTCCCTATTGTTGGCTTTCGTTGTTCATTGTCTGATGACCAATGTTTCTTCACTTTTTTCCAGAGGACTGAAAATCTACGGGTCTATTTCGGTAAATCTGGCATACATAGAGGGGGCTCTTTGCTCGGTGAAAGATTCTTGAAGGGGAAATGGTATTGCTTCTTGCTTTTTATTGGTATTTTCCTTATCAATTTGCTTTTTATAGTTTCTAAGACTCTTTTCCATTTCTCAAGTCATGTAAAAAATGTAAAGACAACCTTTCTTGGTGATTTGAAATTAAACTTGATTACTTACAATCATATTGTGTTTATGAGATTCCCGCTCGTGTTTATTAAATTGGTTTTTTCATATGTTGTATTGATTCTAATATTTATAAGATAAAATTTTCTTTTCTGATGCTCGAGGGACAATGCGTCTATGCATCATGACACAATGTATATGTTCTTCATCCAAACCCAACATTTCAAGAACACAAATGGCGATCCAAATGTAGCAATCAATAGTTTATATCGTATAGATGACCTTGAAACACTTGAAAATAATTCCCTTTCACATCAATATTACCACACAAGAATCTTCCGGGTTGAATTCTTCAGAGATTTCCCTGCATTCCGGATCTCTTGCAATAGCCCGTTTACTTGGCGATTCCAAAATCTCTTTTCCCACATCATCTTGCAAAATACATATATAAAGACAATGTGCGAAATCATGAATCAAGTGATTAAATCAATTCAAGCATTAAGCACAAGTTTTAGAACACAAACCCATCAAAAGATTCAACTTTAAGAACTACCCATTTCTAATTTCATCAATTAAAGGTTTGATTTCATCAATTTTCACATAATTTGGTTATGAACTAGTTTAGCTACTCATTATAATGAAAAAAACAAGAATCAAACAAGAAATCAAAGCCATAAACTGAAAAGAAAGTAATTTGACTACCAAAATGTAGAAAAACTGAAATTGCTTGAATCCATGAACAAACCCAATGTCAAGTAGAAGAAGACAACATCCAAGCTTGAGCAATGAGTGAAATCTAAGACTAAAATGAGTGAAATCTAAGAGAAATGGAAGAAATGACCTAATCTAAGGTGAAAGAATGGAGGAAAACGGCGTAAGTATGCCCCAATTAAGTCTAAGTATGAGTGAATATGAAATGGGGGTGACAAATATATTTATAAGTGCCCAAAAATGTGCAGCAAAACGGCCAAATACGCACGCGTTGGCCTATATTCTTCAAAATTCGACATCTTGTTCCAGCAATGCGCACGCATTGCCATCAATGCGTACACATTGCTTGCTGTAACATTCTGCACCAGTATAGCTTCAGTAACTTAACAATAACTTTGCGTGTAAGGATCCGCTTTTAGTGATTCAAGCTGCGTTGGAAATCTCATTCAATCATCTACAACTTTCATGGAGACCACAAATCCAGAAAATGCTACCAAAATGGATAGATTTGCAGATAAAGTGAATGTAAGGTGAAAACATCAACTATATTTGATCCGTTTCCTTTCTCGGGCTTCGGTTATGCCTCTCTAAGCCTCATGCCTCATCGTCCGGGTTTAAGAGTCACCTATTCCTTGCATTTCACAAGCCTAAAAACATACCGAGCATAATTCCGCAAGAAAGGTAGACCTCTAAAAGGGTCAAATACCATAAAATGGTGATGTTTTCCATCTATTTTACGGTTTGCACCAACGTGAGTGCTCAATATCATTTTTCCATATAAATGGTCTAAAGCTACCCAAAATAAGCCCAAAAGCGTCGTAAATAGGGGTTAAAACATGCACCGGAGCATAGTAAAGTTTGCTCTCATCAACTGTCACACCAGGCAATTGGAGTTCATAAAGATTTAATCTTCTTCTCTTTCAACAACTACGTGATCCAAGTTATTTCTGCAGTTAGGTTGGCCAAAGATCTATATTTTGACTCTGTTCTAGATCTAAAAACCACATTATTTTTTTAACACCAAGAAATCAAAAGAAGATGAAACACATTATTAAGTTACATATTTTCTGTCTGAAGGAAAATGAGCTCAGTCCGCATCAAAGAATACCAGCAGGAATAAAAAGACAATATTTCAAAGCCCCCTTAACATATCTAATGACCTTTTTTTTGGTAATCCATTGATCAGCTTGCACGAATTGACTCAAATAGTTCACCATGTAAGTCAGATCATGTCTGGTGGATGTCCGAAACTGAAGACCACCAATAGCATATAGGTGTGGACCAAGGCTTCATATTCTCCATATTCAGTCTTTTCAATCATTGCCAGTAGAGTCCCTAAGAACCCTTATTCCCAGAAAGTGAGAGATGAGACCTAGATTTTTCGATGCAAATCTTGAATTCAGAAGCTATATAAACTGCTGAATTAAATTGTCTAAGCTCCCAGTAAATATGTCAACTACATAGATGAGAACATAAAACATTTGATTTTTAGTTTGAAGAACAAACAAAGTCTTATTAGCCCTTGACTGAGTGAAACCCCATTCTATCATCTGAGATTTGAGAGCCCTAAACCATGCTCTTGGAGCTTGATTTAAGCCATATAATGCTTTGTTTAGTTTACAAACAAACTGAGGCTTGTAAGGATCTATAAACCCGTCTACTTGAGGCATAAATATGTCCACACTGATAGGTTCATTTAGAAAGGCATTGTTTATATCCACTAACCTGATGGACCACTTAAATGTGACAATAATAGAGAGAACCACCCTAATGGTTGATGCCTTAGCCACTAGGATAAGAGTACCAGTGTAGTCAATCCTATAAGTCTGATGAGAACCTTTTGAAACAAGACTAGCCTTATGTTTCAAAACAGTTCCATCGGGCTTTAGTTTCAAATTGAACACCCACATGTTATTTTAATCGAAATAGAACTAACGATTAATTTTAAATCGAATTCAATTTTAATTTTAATCAATTGGAACTCTTCAAATTAAATCAATATTAAAATTTGGTCTCTTTATTTTGTTTCCTTTTTGATTTCTAATCAAAATGGACGCCTTTGGTTTCAAAAACCAAAAAGCAACCAACCTTGGACCTTTCCAAAATCAAAATTTTGAAAAGAGCCTAGGCCTAGGCCTTTTCCAAAATCAAATATTTTGAAAATGGCCTAGGATTTTTCCAAACAAAATTTGGAAAGACTTACATTATTTAAAGGCAAATCATATTACCAAATAATTCCGTGTGGCATCACAATGGTCCAAACTATTTGAACCATTAGTTAGCCCCATGACACAAACTAAACAAACAGATATCAATGCAGTATAACAATTAACAAAATGATAAAAAGAAAATCGGGGTCCACCGCATATGGTCGGCCGGCGCCCGGTAAGCCCTAGGGCGCCGTCATTGCCGGCGACAACTTTCGGTGAGGAGCCGCCAAGATCGCCCACCAAAAACCCGACGTCGCCTCTTTTTTGTTTCTCATTTCGTGAATCTAGATCTTGCATCTGTTAATTACATACTACGCAATTTAATCAGTGCTTATTGCTTAAGTTCAAAGTTTGCTTTGATACCACTGTTAGGAAATCAACTTGTTTAATGCCGCGGGATTTAATAATTTGATTTCCAATCCCAAGATCGACTTCGTTTAATACAATAAACACGTTAAGTTAGTAGAGGGTGATTACTTCTCTTGATCTAAAAGATCGACTCTTTGACCGTCTAGGGAGAGTAGTAGTGCACGCAAGCCGTCCACGCGTCCGTCCTCTATCAATATCCATACGAGCACCTCACCGGAATCCTTCTTAGATACCTATTAGAAAAATCTGGTTTCTAGACTGGCCTTTTCTGTCTCTAAAAAACCCTCTCTAAGAAGCTCTCAGATTATTTTGTAAATTAGAACTCTTTTAATTTTGCTGAACAAAAGAGTTAGCCAAGCCTCCCTTAAATAGGAAGACCTACGCCCCTATAAATCCCAATCTGATTGAGAGAAGTTTCTTAGTAGATTGGGGAGAAAGAAAACTTTTAACTAGCAAAATAAGGAAAATAGATGTTCTAGAGTTATATCATTTAATTTAATATCTTATATTAAATAAATCCAGGATATTGTCAATATCTAATATTGAATATCTTTATCTTATTACCATGAATCTATTAATATATAATATTAATATATGATAATACCATTAATTAAATTGCACAATCCAAGTGTATTTTATACACTTAAATGTGGTGCCCCATATGCCAATAAATTGACATCCTGAATATTCTTTAATTAATTAATATAATTAATATCTTGTATTTAATTTATTCATAGTAAATAAATACTACCATATTAATTTAATCATTATAACACTTTATAGTCGAGATAAACTTTCCTTATTCGGTTATCACTATAACCACATTTTAATCCGGCTAGATGTTCTTTGACCCGATAGGCTTCCGAATACGTTGGCCGTAGGCATAAAGTGCATTTTACTCTATTACCCTTCACACCTAACGATCACAAAATAACATTTAGCAACACATCGTGACCCTCAATCATCGGAAGAGTCAAAAGCAATGACTGCTACCTTTCATGTGAAACAGTTACCGTGTATATAGAATCCTATCGCTGTTACAATATCCATACAATCGCATCTCGAGTGTCAGTACATGAATGATCGTATATTATAATCTGGATGTCATGCTCTCTCGAAACTCCCACTTTGCAAAGATTCACGAGAGCTAGACATTCCTTATAAGAAGGCCATTTCAGATATTCATTCCTACTAATAGGATACGCGATTTCAGGATGAACAAACATGTATCCTACGCATGCTTCAATATCGTATCCGAGCACTACCGCATGATCACCCCATGGTTAGGGGAAACCTCAATTGTGTCAAAGCACGACAATCCACACCGTGATGCCATGAAGACTCCGGTTTCAAGACTATTACACAACTGTCACATACTGCGACACTTAATGTAAGTGGGTCAGTCTGACGTACGCATTCTCCAATACACGTCCACGTACAGTCCAAGTGTCTCTACACTTATATTGACAAGATCTATCCCTATATTCTATAAGATAGAAGACATCCAATGCGTGCTAGTCTAACCATACTACCAATGTCCTGTTTGACAGTACATACGACTAGAGACATTTAAGTATCAAACTTATTTAAGGTGATTAGAGATCTCATCAACCATATCACTATCATGGTTTCTCTATCATAGTTTAATACTAAGGACGTTACTATATATTCAATAACATAATTGGTTCATAAATATAAACAAAACATATAATAATAAAAGTGCTTTTATTAATCATAATAAAGTTATTACATAAATTATATAGATAGTAAACGACCCGACCTAATCGGATACGGTCCGACCCGATTGGGTTTAGGTCAACTTTTCAAGACTCTTATCTCTCTCTTATTATTATTTTTATCGGAATTAGTCCATTATCAATCACAAAATCTTTATAGTATGCCTTAACCCGCACTTTTGTAATTTTCACTCATGATTTCCTCATTTATAGGAAGTTGTCTGAGCCTAGCTCACAGATCTCTTTTCTGTGATTGCTTGCTTGTATGTTTCTGGTCTCTCAACCCACTCAGCAGCTTCACATGCAATTAATAAGTTTCTCTATAATTCTTTATGATATTCGTGTGGAATATTAGCCTCGAGCATATCAAACAAGGAAGAGTAACGAAGTAGAGCCTTCTATAATCGAGTATTACATAAAAGAGCATTATAAGCACCATTATAATCCCCAAAATAAATGCATGTGATTTTATCTGCCTAATGAGGTTCAAGATTGTGTTTCCTGGGCTATTTATCACGACGGTTTCATCAAATAGGTTCACTATAAGCACTTCGTCGTCTCTGATGCATTTGTCCAGATCTTCAGGTTTCATGTTTCTTATTAGGGGCTATAGCGTAAAACCATGATGTGGGAAATGAATCCCACGGGGCCTAGATGAGATCAGTTGTATCAAAGAAGGCCATTTGAAATCTATAGTGTGTAGTCACGAGGCAATGGAATAGAAAATGGAGATCTTTCAAAATGGACAAGCAAGATAAAGCTGATAAGCTTTTTAAAAGATGAATAGCTGATACATGAAAGCTAATAAGGTTACGGTAAATCTGTGTTCCTGAACCAGCCATACATCCTTTATGACCATCCCCAAAATTCTGTGTTTCGTCCCCGTGTAGAGACGAATGATGCCTTATCCGCTTTAAAAGCTCATTCGTCGATTCAAAGGGAACTAAAAAACAAATCATCAGTATCAATACAACATCTAAAAAGATAAATATAATAAACACTAGCGGTGAAACTCATAAACTCAGTCTGATTATCACCTAAAAATGTCGTCTTTACATGCACTTTGAAATGACTTGCATAATGGAAAATTAAAAAAATATAAGAATGTACTTCCTGTTGTATAGAGATATGAATCTGAGAGGAAATAACAACTGTTACAACATACAAAAAGGAAAAAAAACTACAGAAAATATCTATCCAGATGCATACAAAATGATATGCCAGAAACAAAGATCTTATTATATTTGATAATCGTGTGTGGAAACTATGTATAACTTGAATCATCCATAGCAATCTTTCCAATGTACTCAAAATTTCCTCAAGTATTAGTATGAGCATATTTTTCTTAGCGATTCAGTTCCACAATCTGCAAATTCATGCCCAAAATTAACAAGACTAGAAAAGTGACATAAACATGAGTATCTAATTAAGTTTTTTTAGGAAAAAAACTTATTATATGGTATGTAGTGTCCATGAAAACCTACTTAAATTTTTCAGACACCGCAAGCTTCCAATCTTCGGCCCAACCGAATAAACGGTGAGAGATTTTTAAATCAGCCAAATTTAAGCTGCATCAAAATATTCAAAGTCCAGAAGTTCTACAATCAAGCATGTTCACCCTAATTTACAGTCCACACCAAAAAAAGAAGAGGGTTCTAAAGGCTCCCCCATTTTTACATCCGACACCATATTACTCCTGGCACCACACAAAATTACTTCAGCACCACAAGTTTTTTTTTACTGAACGGAACGTCAGTGACACTGTGGTTGCTATTGAAAACCAACGTCAGTGACACTGACGGTTGTGTTCAATAATGAAAGTCAGTGGAACCGACGTTTATATGTTATAAAAGTGTCACAACTTAGAAACGCCAGTCCTATACTTTCCACTGACATTGGTGTTTCAATAGCAACGTTAGTGTCATGACGTTGGTGTTGCAATATCAACGTCAGTGACATTGACCTTCTTTTTAACAAAAAAATAATCAATTAATGGGTGTCAGAAGTAAAAATAGGGGTGTCTTCAGAACCCCACAAATAGAAATAATGAACATGAAACTATCATAACACTGATATCTCAGCAAGAATTGTTGAATGTCCACCCAAATGGCCACATAAAGACCCCCTTCACCGTTTTTGGAGGGGTACTAATGGGAGTCAACTTCACTGCACTTTGGTATGTGAATCTGCCCCGGTTATTACTTTATTGGCATGTTTTGGGTAATTCTAGACCTGTTTAAGAGTAATATCGAGAGTTATATGCACGGGGAGTGAAACTGTCACATCGATAGTAAACTCCGCATTATTAGCGATATTTATCTCTTTTCCGAGCACTTTTGTCTTGTGGAATTACGCGTGGTATTTGTTCATACATATTATTGCAGGACTTAGGTGACGCGAGGACCCTGAAGGTGATGTTTTGGATTGGGAAACATGATCGTGGCACAAAGGTAGCATACAAGTGAAGGAAATTCGAGTTTGGAGCAAAATATAGGCAAACTGGCGTTTGTGTCAAGCTCATCCCAAACTGGCGTTTGGACAGTTCAAATGGGCGGCCACAGAATTAGTACTGATACTTAAAGATAGATTTTTAGACGGACGAACGACCAAATTACCCCCAAACTAGCGTTTGGATGGGTTCAGCCCGAATCAAGAAAGCTCATACAAGACAAACTAGCATTCATGGCAGGCTAGATGCTCGTTAATGGAAGGAGAAACCCTAATCAAGAATCAGATTTATGGGCAAACGAGCGTGCACCAGGAGGGCAAACGCTCGTTTGGCCCCGATAGCAGTATTCACCCTGTCTATTAATATTTTCTTTGACCCTTCTTGGAGGCATTTTCTGGTCAAGTCGTCATCATAAAAGTTATAGGTAATTGAACGAGAATTCCAACACATCTTGAATCGTTCAAATCAGAGCTCTACACAGAAAGTTATTGCTGATTTACTTAAGACAAGTCAAATGGGCCGAGTTGGTCGGCCCAACTAGGTCAAAGTCATGATTTTTTTCCTATTTAAGAGCATCTAAACATAAGAAATTCATATATTCTGATTTTTATTTGCTTGGACTGAGTTCAAAGCCGGCTTGGGGGCTCAACCTAGCCGCTTTCAAGTGGTGGTTATGACAGGTTGACATCTAAATAGTTGGATTAGAGCTTTGGACTAGGCTCCGTATTTCAATTTTTTAGTGTAGATTTTTGTATATAGAGTAGAATACGATATTCAATCGATAGCTTGGTGGAGTTCATGCCTGGGATCAATGTATGAATTAAAGGTTGATATCTTTTGCTGATTTGGGATTCAAAAGTCTTGATCTACAATGTTTTGATCTTCATTCTTGTGAGTTTCCTGATTTCGATTTGTTTTCTCTCAATATGGTTTTGATTGTGTAGATCATTAGTTTTATGAAATTTACTATGGATAAAAGTATTGATTCAGATCCTTGTTTATACCGTGAAATAGTAAAAGCTTCGATATTTTGTCTTGTTCATATACTCTTTGGCCTCTGATTTTAACACAAGTTTTATATTTGATTCAATCTCCATATGGGATCAACCTCGGACTCTGAACGCACTACCTACGATCGACCCGGTCCACTGCCGTTTATAAAGTGAGTTTTGCCTAAGGTTTTCGAGTTTCTATAAATTGTATTTGATCGTGCCGGATTGCGAAATCTCTACTTATCAAATTGGCGCCGTTGCCGGGGAGATTGTTTAAAAGTCGATATCAAAAAATGTGTTAGGTCAAGAGAGAAAAAAAATTGAAAACATTTTGATAGGATTTTCTTAGACTTGGTGTGAATGAAATTTTGGTACTCAACCCAATCCTTATGGGGTTGTTATGTTAGGTTGATATCTTGTAGGTTGTCCTAGCACTTGGGCCTAGGTTTTTATCATCTTTTTTTCTTTAGATTTTGATTGGAGCCATGGGATGTGATATTGTCCTGAACTCAGATTGAATACGACTTTGGTACTTAGCCTCTTCGGAGGTTGATATCTTGTAAGTCCGGCTAGAACTGGGGCTTAGGACCTTCAGCTACCATGACTTTTTGAGGGGTTTAAAACATCGTGTGTGTAAAAAAAAACTCCATGAGCAACTATTCTGGGTAACAATCGATTGCAAGATTGTAAGACTATTCAACTTGCAGAGTTTTTGCGTACTTTATGCCGATGTCGATTTGTATTGGGGTAAGTATTTGTGTTCCTTTGTTTACTTGGAGTTGGATTCTGAAATTGAAGGTAATTTAAGTGTTAGTTTTCTTGCTCTATTTTCTTATTTTCTTTTTTTGTATGGCGTAATAGTTATCCAGTTCCGGCCACTGTTACCTCTTTGTCATTGAAATACATGAAGAATAACAGGTTTCCATTAACACAAAAAATAAAATAAAATAAAATAAATAAAAAATAGTAAAAAAGAACTTTTTGGAATAAAGCAAGCTTAGGTGTGTCTAAGAGGAATTCGCGATGAATACAGTGAGGAAGTATTTGATTGTGATACATGCTTTCGCTACTCGACATGGATGTTTTAATACGACCCTCTGTGGCCTTTATATGATATGCGTAGGTGTTCTGTTCTTTTACCTTTATGGTTATTTTTCCATCTATAGCGGTCCATGTTGAGTGATTTTTTGTGTTTCGAGTCTACTGATGTGGCATGGTTTCTTTATTTTCTATCCCCAGTGTATCTCATGCATACTTTTGGCACGTGGACCACGTCCCATGCATGTGTTTGTGTTGTTTTCTGTCTATTTGACTTTAGGTATACGGGATGTGCTTATAAGAAGATGTCACGATATTCGTTCACGCCTTTCTGCCGGGTCTAAAGCTAAGTCTTCTTTCTCTTTCATACACACACTGAGGACAGTGTTTCATTCAAAGTGTGGGGTGGCAGACTTAGCTTGGTTTGAGTTGTATGTTTAAATGTGATATACTTAGTCTGTGTCCGTTTTCGAGTCAGATTTTAAAATTTTGCATGGTTTTAACGTCTGTTTGCATGTTTAAACTTCACATTCTCTTGGTAAACAACTTATCAAAGTAGTAAATGCTTATAGGAAGACGCTAGGTTTATCTTATAATTGGAAATTCTTTTTCACGTTTAGCTTCAATTTCATGGGGCTTAGGATCTAGTGAACGATTATGGTAGATTTGAGCACACTCCGACTGCCTAGATCCCATTTTGTAACTTTGAGGTGAAATAGAAGGATTGACCTCGGTTAAACACGGGATGAAAGTACTGGCGCTTCTTTGATCCGACCAGAGCCAAAAGCCAAAATCCCAACATTATACCCTCGTACGCCCTCTAAGCCTTGAATAGGATGGTCTGACCACCGTCCGACATTTAGCCGTTTGGTTATGTAGCCTATATTATCCCTAACCCTGTGCTTTAGTATTGGTCACGTTTCTTTGTTTACCCTACGAGTGTACTTAGTTGTTACTTTAGACACAGTTTCTGACGCAAGTGTGGGGTGGTGAGAGGTATGTGTCTAGAAGAGGAGTTAGTGATATGAGGTAATACATATGAAGGGGGGAGCTCGAGTTATTTATTGATGAGGTTTGTTTGGCTTGAAAGAAAAAAGAAAATAAATTGAAAAAAAAATGAAAAGAGTTGAATTGAAAAAGAAGAAGTTGGAAACAGAAAAGAATAAGAGTTGAGGTTGAAGAAGAAGTGTTATGATTATATATATGATATTGGAGTGTCGGGAGTTGTTTATTGATATTACTCAGTGCTTTGTGGAGGAGTTTAGTGGTTTTACACAGTATTGATGATGAGAGATTTTTCGATGATTAGGTTCACTCGTACTTTCTCTTTTCCAGTTCCAAATTTCCTTTCGATTTGCCCTTTCTCGAGCCTAACGTTATAACCTCATTAAGTCCTACTGGACCGTGTTTAGCCTTCGTTGGTCCCGATTAGTGGAGATGTTAGTAAAATGAGCTTTAGTCTAGTCGCGATAGCTAAGCGTCTGTAATCCGAACCGGTGATTTGGTCTATGACTTGGAAGCTAATTTTCACACATACACATTCCGTTTGTCTGATAACGATTGAGTCAAGATGTTTGCACTCACTGTTCTACTTATCTTTTACCTTGGCAATGTGTGTGTTTTTATACGCGTTTGTGAAGTTGATCCCTTGGTCTTTTTTAATACGCCTAATTTACTCGAGGACGAGCAAAGGCTAAGTGTGGGGTGGTTGATGGGAGTCAACTTCACTGCACTTTTTTATGTGATCTAGCCCCGTTTATCAATTTATTGGCATGTTTTGGGTAGTCTAGACCTGTTTGAGAGTAATATCGAGAGTTATACGCACGGAGAGTTAAACTTTCACATCGATAGTAAACTCCGCCTTTTTGACGATATATAACTCTTTTCCGAGCACTTTTGTCTTGCGGAATTACGCGTGGTGTTTGTTCGTACATGTTATTGCAGGACTTAGGTGACTCAAGAAATCGGAAGGTGATGTTTTAGAATGAGAAACTTGTCCATGGCACGAAAGTAGCGTGACAACAAGGAAAAGTCAAGTTTGGCGTTCAAATCACCTCAAACTGGCGTTTGCCCTACCCAAACTGGCGTTTGAATCAAGCTTAGGTCAAACTGGCATTTAGACAGGTCAAACTGGGGTTCATAGAATTAGCACTTGATACAGAAAGTTGGATTTTTAGGCAAACTAGCGTTTGGCCCCGACAACAGTATTCACCATGCATGTCTATTAATCTTTATTTTGACCCATCTTCGAGGAATTTTTTGGTCAATTCGTCTTTATTAAAGTTGTAGGGAATTGAACGAGATTTCCAACGCATATTGAATCGTTCAAATCGGAGCTTTACCCAAAAAGTTATTGATGATTTACTGAAGACAAGTCAAATGGACCGAGTTGGTCGGCCCAACTAGGTCAAAGTCGTGAATTTTTCCTATTTAAGAGCATGTAAACCTAATAAAATAGATATTCTAATTTTAATTGGCCTGGACTGAGTTTGAAGCCGGCTTAGGTGCTCAATCCAGCCGCTTCGGCGGTTGTTATGACAGGTTGACATCTAAATAGTCGGACTAGAACTATGGACTAGACTCCGTATTTCAATTTCTTAGTTTAGATTTTTGTATATATAGTAGAATACGATATTCGATCGATAGCTTGGTGGAGTTCGTGCCTGGGATCATTGTATGAATTAAAGGTTGATATCTTTTGCTGATTTGGGATTCAGAAGTCTTGATCTACAATGTTTTGATCTTCATTATTGTGTGTTTCCTGATTTAGATTTGTTTCTCTCAATATGGCTTTGATTGTGAAGATCATTAGTTTGATGAAATTTACTCTCGATAAAAGTCCTGATTCAGATCCTTGTTTATGCCGTGTAATAGTAAAAGCTTCGATCTTTTGTCTTGTTCGTATAATCTTTGCCCTCTGATTTTAACACAAGTTTCATATTCGATTCAATCTCCTCATGGGATCGACCTCGGACTCTGAACGCACTACCTATGATCGACCCGGTTCACTTCCGGTTAGAAAGTGATTTTTGCCGAAGGTTTTGAGTTTTATAAATTGTATTTGATCAAGCCGGATTGCGAAATCTTTACTTATCAATTACCAAATTGACGAAAAACTGAAATTGCTTGAATCCATGAACAAACCAAATGTCAAGTTGAAGAAGACAACATCCAAGCTTGAGCAATGAGTGAAATCTAAGACTACAATGAGTGAAATCTAAGAAAAATGGAAGAATGAGCTAATATAAGGTGAATAAATTGAGGAAAATAGCCTAAGTATGCCCTAATTAATTCTAAGTATGAATGCATATGAAATGGGGGTGAAAAATATATTTATAAGTGCCCAAAAATGTGTAGAGAAATGGCCGAATATGCACAAATTCCTTTAAATGCGCACGCATTGGCCTATATTCTTCAAAATTCGACATGTTGTTCCAGCAATGTGCACGCATTGCCATCAATGCATACATATTGATTGCTGTAACTTTCAGCACCAGTACAACTTCAGTAATCTAGCAATATTTTTGCGTATAGAACTCCGCATTGAGTGAATCAAGCTGAGTTGGAAATCTTATTCAATCATCTACAACTTTCATGAAGACCACAAGTCCAGAAAATGCTTCCAAAATGGATAGATTTGCAGATAAAGTAAATGTAAGGCGAAAACATCAACTATATTTGATCCATTTCCATTCTCAGGCTTCGGTTATGCCTCTCTATGCCTCATGCCTCATTGGCTGGGTTTAACAGTCACCTATTCCCAGCATTTCACAAGCCTAAAAACATACAGAGCGTAATTCCTCATGAAAGATAGGCCTCTAAAAGGGTCAAGATACCATAAAATGGTGAGGTATTCCATCTATTTGATGGATTACCTCAACGTGAGAGCTCAATGTGATTTTGCCCAATAAATGGTCTAAAACTCCCAAAATAGCCAAAACCATCGTAAACGGGGGTTAACACATACACCGGAGCATAGTAAAGTTGACTCTCATCAACTGTCACGCCAGGAAATTGGAGTGCAGGAAGATTTAATCGTCGATCATCTCTTTCAACAACTATGTCATCCAAGTTATTTCTGTAGTTGGGTTGGTCAATGATCTATATTCTGACTCTATGCTAGATCTGAAAACCACATTGTTTTTTTAACACCTAGAAATCAAAAGAAGATCCAAGAAACACATTATTTAGTTACATATTTCTGTTTGAAGGAAAATAAGCTCAGTCAGCATCAAAGAATGCCAGCAGGAATAATAAAACAATATAGCAAAGTCCCCTTAACATATCTAATGACCTTTTTATGGTAATCAAGTGATCAATGGTAGGTGCTTGTAAAATTGACTCAAATAGTTCATCATGTAAGTCAGATCATGTCTGGTGGATGTCAGAAACTGAAGACCACCAATAGTAATTCTATATACATGAGGGTTCTTTATAGGTTCACCTCGATTAGGACTCAAATGATTCCCAAAAGTCATATAGGAGTGTAGCAAGGCTTTATATTCTCCATATTCAGTCTCTTCAATCATTTCCAGTCGAGTCCATATGAACCCTTATCCAGGAAAGTGAGAGATGAGACCTAGAATTTTCAATACAAATCTTTAATTCAGAAGCCATATAAACTGCTGAATTAAATTGTCTGAGCTCCAATCACCAATATGTCATCTACATAGATGAGAACACAAAACATCTGATTTTTAGTTTGAAGAACAACAAAGTCTTATCAGCCCTTGACTAAGTGAAACCCCATTCTACCATCTGAGCTTTGAGAGCACTAAACCATGCTCTCGGAGCTTGATTTAAGCCATATAATGCTTTGTTGAGTTAATAAACAAACCGAGGCTTGTAAGGATCTATAAACCCTTCTAGTTGAGTCATAAATATGTCCACACTGATAGGTCCATTTAGAAAGACATTGTTTATAACCACTTACCTGATGGACCACTTAAATTTGACAGCAATAGAGAGAACCACCCTAATGGTTGATGCCTTAGCCACTCGGATAAAAGAACTAGTGTAGTCAATCCTATAAGTCTGATGAGAACCTTTTGAAACAAGCCTAGCTTTGTGTTTCAATATAGTTCCATCTGGCTTTAGTTTCAGTTTGAACACCCACATGTTCCCAGCTAGATTCTGCCCAGGGACAAATGGTAACAGATCCTATGTGTGATTTTGCTGCATGGCATGAAACTCTTATATCATAGCACCCTTCCATTCTAGACTTTTCAAAGCTTCATATACTCTGGCAGGTTCAGAAATATGAGCAGGAACATTTGACTGAGTGATAGAGGAAAGATAGACTTTTGGTTTAAAAATTAAACTTTTAGACCTAGTTTTCATACGATTCATTGCAGTTTCTGATCGTTCAGCACTAGGAATGTTGGCAGCATTTTACAAACATGCATCTTATTTTCTCAAATCAATTAATCAATCAACATTTAATTAATTAAGGGACTTTAATCGAAATAGAATTAACAATTAGTTTTAAATCGATTTCAATTATAATTTTAATCAATTGGAACTATTCAAATTAAATCAATATTTAAATTAGGTCTCTTTAGTTTCTTTATTTTTTGATTCCTAGCCAAAAGAGATGCCTTTGGTTTCAAAAACCAAAAAGGCACCAACCTTGGCCCTTTCCAAAATAAAAATTTTGAAAAAGGCCTAGGCCTGGGCCTTTTCCAAAATCAAATATTTTGAAAATGGCCTTGGCCTATTCCAAACAAAATTTAGAAAGACTTAGATTATTTAAAGGCAAATTATATTACCAAATAATACCATTGTTATCACAATGGTCCAAACTGTTTGAACCATTAGTTAATTAGTCACATGACATAAACTAAACAAATAGATATCAATGCAGTATAACTATTCACAAAATGATAAAAAGAAAGTCGGGGTCTACCGCATATGGTCGGCCGACGCCAGCAGCCCTAGGTTTGCCGTCGCCGGCGGCGGCAACATGGTGGGGAGCCGCCGCTTCGGCCCAGCCCCCAAACCTGATGTCACCATTTTTTCTCTCATTTCGTGAATCTAGATCTTGCATCTATTAATTAATTACTATGCAATTTAATTAGTGCTTATTGCTTAAGTTCGAAGTTTGCTTTGATACAACTGTTAGGAAATCAACTAGTTTAACGTAGCGGGATTTAAAATTTTGATTTCCGATCCCAAGATCAACTTCGTTTTAATACAGTGAACACGTTAAGGTAGTAGAGGGTGATTACCTCTCTTGATTTAAAAGATTGACGCTTTGACCGTCTGGGAGAGTAATAGTGTGTGCAAAACATCCACGCATCATTCCTCTATCAATATCCACACGAGCACCTCACCGGAATCCTTCTTGGATAGCTACTAGAAAAATCTAGTTTCTAGACCGGCCTTTTCTCTCTCTCAAAAACCCTCTCTAAGAAGCTCTTATATTATCTTGTAAATTTGAACTCTTCTAATTGTGATGTACAAAAGAGTTAGCCAAGTCTCTGTTAACTAGGGTGACCTGCACCCCTATAGATCCCAATCTAATTGGGAGAAGTTTCCTAGTAGATTGAATAGAAAAAAAAACATTTTTCTAGTAAAATAAGGAAAATAGATGTTCTAGATTTATCTCATTTAATTTAATATTTCATATTAAATAAATCTAAGACATTGTCAATATCTAATATTGAGTATCTTTATCTTATTACCATAAATCTATTTTTCATAAATCTATTAATATCTAATTTTAATATATGATAATACCATTAATTAAATTGCACAATCCAAGTGTACTTTATACACTTAAATGTGGCGCCCCATATGGCAATAAATTGGCATCCATAATATTTTTTAATTAATCAATATAATTAATATATTGTATTTAATTTATTCATAATAAATAAATACTACCATATTAATTTATTCACTATAACATTTTATAGTCGAGATAAACTTTCCTTATTCGGTTATCACTATAACTGCATTTTAATCTGGCTAGATGTTCTTATATTTGTGACCCGATAAGCTTCCAAATATGTTGGCCATAGGCATAAAGTGCGTTTTACTATAATACCCTTCACACCTAACGATCACGAAATAGCGTCTAGCAACACATCGTGACCCCCAATCATCGGAAGAGTCAAAAGCAATGACTCTACCTTTCATGTGAAACATTTACCATGTATATAGAATCCTATCGTTGTTACAATATCCATACAATTGTAGCTCAAGTGTCCGTACATGAACGATCGTATCTTATAATCTGGATATCATGCTCTCTCGGAATAACTCATTTACCATCATTTTGCAAAGATTCACGAGAGCTAGACATTCATTATAACAAGGCCATTTCGGATATTCACTCCTACTAATAGGATACGCGATTTCTGAACGAACAAACATCTATCCTACGCATGCGTCAATATCATACCCGAGCACTACTTCATGACCGCCTCATGGTTAGGGGAAACCACAATAGTGTCAAAGCATGGTAATCAACACCGTGATGCCATGAAGACTCAGGTCTTAGGATAATTACACAACTGTCACATACTGTGACACTTAATGTAACTAGGTCAGTCTGACGTATGCATTCTCCAATACATGTCCACGTACAGTCCATGTGTCTCTACACTTAGATAGACAAGATCTATCCCTATCTTCTATAAGATACAAGACATCCAATACGTGCTAGTCTAACCATAGTATAAATGTCCTATTTGATAGTACATATGATTAGAGACATTTAAGTATCAAACTTATTTAAGGTGGTTAGGGATCTCGTCAACCATAATCACTATCATTGGTTCTCTATCACAGTTTAATACTAAAGACATTACTATATATTCAATAACATAATTGGTTCAAAAAGATAAATAAAATATATAATAACAAAAGTGCTTTTATTAATCATAATAAAGTTTTTACATGAACTAAATAGACTGTAAACGACCCGACCCGGTGGGATTCGGTCTGACCCGTTTAGGTTTAGGACACCTTTTCAACACCCTTATCTCTCTCTTATTATTATTTTTATCAGATTAGTCCCCTATCAATCACAAAATCTTTATAGTATGCCTTCGCCCACATTTGTAATTTTCACTCATGATTTCCTTATTTACAGGAAGTTGTTCGAGCGCAGCTCATAGATTTATTTTCTGCGATTGCTTGCTTGTATGTTTCTGGTCTCTCAACCATCTCAGCAGCTTCACATGCAATTAATAAGTTTCTCCATAAGCATTTTTTATGATATTCGTGTGGAATATTAGCCTCGACCATATCAAACAAGAAGGAGTAATGAAGTATAGCCTTCTATAATAGACTACATAACGGTGCATTATAAGCCCCATTTATAATCCCCAAAATGAATGCATCTGATTTCATCTGCCTAATAAGGTTCAAGGCTGTGTTTCTTGGGCTATTTATCACAACGGTTTCATCAAATTGGTTCACTATAAGCACTTCGTCGTCTCTGATACATGTGTCTAGATCTTCAAGTTTCATGTTTCCCATTTAGGGGCTATAGAGTAAAACCATGACGTGGGAAATGAATCCCACATGGCCTATATGAGAGCAGTTGTATCAAGGAAGGCCATTGGCAATCTATAATGTGTTGTCGTGAGGCAATGGAATAGAAAATGAAGATCTTTCAAAATGGACAAGTAGCAAGATAAAGCTGATAAGGTTTTTAAAAGATGAATAGCTGATACAGGAAAGCTAATAAGGTTATGGTAAATCCGTGTTTCTGAACCATCCATACATCCTTTATGACCATCCCCAAATTTAGTGTTTCGTCCCTGTGTAGAGACGAATGATGCCGTATCTGCTTTAAAAGTTCATTCGTCGATTCTAAGGGAACATAAAAACAAATCATCAGTATTAATACAACATCTAAAAAGATAAATTTAATAAACACTAGCGGTGAAACTCATAAACTCAATTTGATTATCACCTAAAAAGGTCGTCTTTACATGCACTTTGAAACGACTTGCATAGTGGAAAATTAAAAAAAAATATAAGAACGTACTTCCAGTTGTAAAGAGATCTGAATCTGAGAGGAAATAGCAACCGATACAACATACAAAAAGGAAAAAACTATGGAAAATATCTATCCAGATCCATACAAAATGATATGCCACAAACAACTATCTTTTTACACATGATAATCGTATGTGGAAACTTTGTATAACTTGAATCATCCATGGCAATCTATCCGATGTACTCAAAATTTCCTCAAGTATTAGTATGAGCATATTTTTCTTAGCATTTAGTTCCACAATCTGCAAAATCAAGCACAAAATTAACAGGACTAGAAAAGTGACATAAACATGAGTATTTAATCAAGTGTTTTTAGGAATAAAAGTTATTATATGGTATGCAGTGTCCATCCAAATCTACTAATTTTTCAGACACTGCAAGCTTTCAATCTTCGGCCCAACCGAATAAATGGTGAGAGATTTTTAAATCAGCCAATTTAAGTTGCATCAAAATATTCAAAGTCTAGAAGTCCTACAATCAAGCATGTCCACCCAGTCCACACCAAAAAAAGAAGGGGGTTCTAAAGGCAACCCCGTTTTTACTTCCGGCACCACATTACTCCTGGCACCACGAAAAATTACTTCGGCACCACAGTTTTTTTTACTGAACGGAACATCAATGACACTGACATTGCTGTTGTACACTGACGTTGGTGTTCAACAATTAAAGTCAGTAGCACCGACATTTACGTTATAAATATGTCACAACTTAGAAACATCAGTCCGCATACTTTCCACTGATGTTGGTGTTTCAATAGCAACGTCAGTGTCAGTGACGTTCACCAACGTCAGTGACACTGACGTTTTTTCATCCAAAAAAATAATCAAATAATGGGTGCCGAAAATAAAAACGAGGGTGCCTTTAGGACCCCCAAAATGAAATAATGAATATGAAACTATCATAACTCTGAAATCTCAGCAAGAATTGGTGAATGTCCACCCAAATGTCCACACAAAGACCCTTCACCTATTTTTGGAGGGGTACCCCTTCACCTTTTTAGGAGTTCAATAAATTAGCAAAAGACTTATATTTACATCATTTTTCTTGTTACACCTTAAGCACCTTCCGGACTCTTAGCTTGACCTCCTGACTAAACAAAACCACCAGCATACCCTCTAACATGAAAATAGAGAAAACACTAACAACTCAACTCATCATAAACTATAACATTGTGAGTAAAGTGAAAACTCTAATGGAAATAAATAATGAACTGCCTATTTTTACATATCTGACTAAAATATCTAATTCCAAAAATTTCCGTTCCGGCCTTCCTTCTAAAAATTACCATGAAGATTAATTATATTGACATACCATTAGGTAATAAACATTCAAAAATTGTAATGAACGCTAGAAAGTTATCCACGGAATCAAAATCTACAAATGAGCAAACGGTTGAGGGATTTTCCTTTGTCAAATATTTATCACGCAAACATGAAACGTAATTTCATTCAAAGCAAATAGAGAATGAATCTAATCTTTTCTTGTTAACATATTAGGTTGCATACATTTCCACTAGATTTTACCACAGATTTAGTCATTAAATCATTATTAGGATATAATTTTCATAACGTGAAGCAACAAGAAATCAGTGGCAAACCTAGTAATTTTCCTATTGGGGTCCAAGAGTAAATTCAAAAATCTAGTGGGAACATTAATACTGTGTTTTACATTTTTAAAATCAAAACTACATCATTTGAATACATTTTTTTTCAGGTCTTAGTGGCCGGCCCACACCCTAACCTATGTGGGTCCGCCCCGAAAAGAAAAGCAACTATTTGCTCAATTGAATTATTTTATTACCTCAATCATTTTTTAATGTGTGTGATGCAAGGGCAGCCCCCTTCATAGTTCTAATAACCTATGTGGGTCTGCCCCAGCAAGAAATGCAACTATTTGCTCAAGTTAATTATTTTATTACATCAATCACTTTTTAATGTGTGTGATGCAAGGGCAAGCCCCTTCATAGTTCTAATAACAAACAGTCCCAACTATTCAATGTCATTGTATTTGGAGACAAGGTTTTTCTAATGCTTATCTTAATTTTTATTTTTTGAATAGCAATGCAGATCTTAATTTTATCCTCATGTTTTCACAGAAATTGCAAATGTCCTCGTGTTTTCACAAAAATAAACATCAATTTTAATAAAATTGAAATCTAAGAAACGCAAGCCAAAAAGAGATGATGTATGCTGAAAATGCCTTTACAAATTGAATTCATCGGATTCCTCTAACAACTTCAAACTACAGAAAACTAAAATAAAATATATAAATAAAAATAAAAATGCTTGAAAGCAATGCATCACTGATCTCATTTTTCTCTGGCCGCTCAGTTTGGTAGATCATCATCAAATCAATTTAAAAATCTAAAAGAAAAATCACTCACATAGAGATCTGATTTTGCTCAAGCTGCTGCTTACCCGGCTTGTGAGAGAGGAGAGGGTTTGAGAGGAAAAGAAAAGTGAAAATTAAGAAAAAAAGACACATTTTAGAATTATATATAGTTTAAAGGACAAAAAAACAAAACAAAACAAAACAAAACGAAACAGCCCACGCACTAAGGCTGCCTGCTCTATTTTCTTCTTCCTTTATTTTCAAACACTCACATCTTTTAATATATTTCCAAACGTGATGAAAATTTCACCAATTTTATATTTTTTCATTCTCTTCGTTCTGAGACTTGGTTCGAGATCATTACATCGTTTTTCATGAGATTCACTTTCGAAATTCACTCTGTGAATCTCCCATGTGAATCCCGGAAAATAGTGTATTTTGTCTGTGGCTTTTTTGTAATTACATCAGAATATGGTGGATCTGGTCTCAAAATAAAGAACATGAAGAAAAAAAATTGGTGAAATAATTTTTAAGTAGTACAAGTGTTTAAAAATGATGGATGTGAGAAAAAAAATGCTGTATTTTTTTATGCGTCCAGTTTTTTTTTAAAATTAATTTGGTACTTTATGCAAAATTTTTGTAAAACTCTCATATTCACTAATTTAAAATATATTTTTGTCTTTCTCCCTAGATCCCCAAAAGAAAGAGGATGGGGTTGATTTTGCTCAAGAGTGGTGCGGTGATTTTGTTTGTTTTGTTAGTGTCGGGTGTGTTTTTTATTTAAGATTTAAGAATAATAAAAATCTTATTTTTTTGTATTAAAATGTCTAACTCCTCCCCCAAAAAATAAATTAATGGTACAAATATATGCGTACTTATAGACAAATAAAAACACGTCGTTTTTTGTAATCATCAATGTATTCATATCATTGTCATTAAAGATTTTAGATAATGAGTATAATTCATAAAGAATTCTATAATATAGTGTATGAATAATACTTAACAATAAGTTTTTTTTTGGATATTTTTTGTTTCACGTTTAGCAATTGGTTTCATTTCTTTAGTCAAAGAGAAACAGAGTTTTTTAAATCAATAAATAGAGTCAGTAACAGATTAAGACCGCTAGTTTGTTTCTTTCTCTTTTTTAAACATCAGCAGCCTCATTCAAACCTTAAGTAATTGTAGATTTTTAGAACCTTCACACTTTTCCACATAATTTCCTACTCATCAATAAACTTCATAAGTATTATTTCTTCTTTTAAAAATTATTTAATTGTCTATATTTTCATTTGTCGAAGACGAGAGAAATCAAATGTTAGCATTTGGTACGTGAATTCACCTGATAGATGAGCATCTACTACGTGAGTCTTCGAGATCTTCGGATTGACAATGAAAGGGTATTACATTCGATCTCAAAACAAAGAAGATGAATAAACAAAAATTATGGTTTAAAAGCATGATTATTTTGAGGCATGTGTCAAAAGATGTGCTTGTTTTTCTTTTAAAGAAAGCATGTGAATAATTAAATAATTTTAAAGATGTAGTACACTAAAACTGTGATAATTATTTTAACAAGCGTACCTTGAATAAGGACCTTAAAAATGGAGTATGAATTACCATCAAGGTATCGGCCTAACAGGAGGGAGTGTTGCCATAGAAATAACTTAATGCATTCAGTGACGGACGTAGGATCTTGGATAAAGAGAGAAATGAATTTTTAAAAGGCAAATAAAAAAATCAATATGTGTAAACTATATGCAGAGTACATATATTAGTATATTTTTGGATCATGGAGGGCAGTTGCTCCCCCTTAGTTTTATGTAGTTCCACCACTGGATGCATCTGAATTTTAGTAAGTAATCAGTAGTGTATTCGCTGAGAACAATGGGTATTCGCTGAGAACAAAGTTTGTGTCCAAAGGTGAAAAAATCCTTAGCTTATAGAGTTCATTTCTTTCGTAGCTCGTAGAAAGGCTAATAGTACTACTCGCTGTTTGACATGTTCTTTCAATAGCAGTTGAAGCAAAAACTACACAAAGATTTGCTTGCGAACACGCTACTTAAGAAAAATATATACACAATTTTGAACTTTTGTATCCTCTTGGACATGATTTTATTCGACTTTGATTTTACTTAGTGAATAAATTTCAGCTAAGTTATGTAGTTTTAACTATTGTTAAATATTATGCGTGTTCTTCACATCAACCAGGTTCGAATGATCATCTCCTCCTGCAATAAAATCAAAATCCTCTTTCCTCCTAAAAAAATAATTTGTTTAAATTGAAAAAAATGTACGTAGTTGAATTAAAATTAATTGATATTCAACATGTAATTAATAGAACACACATTATTATTCATTTTTCCACTTGAAATGGTATAAATGTGAAAAATCTTTAGCTAGAGTATAAAGTGATAAACACAAAAAAGGTAACAATCGCATCTTTGACCGCGTTGGACACACTAGAAACAATGGACGAATAACTATAGGTCATAACAAAAAAAGGCTGAGGGTAGATTAGGAAATGTGCTATGACTAGGGCATTATAACGTTGGAAAAAACGCCGCCCTACTATTTGACACACTCAAAGCAACACCGATTTCATGTAAATGACATCATAAACATAATTTATTGTACAAACTATAGAGCAAATAACACAGATTGAAAGGGGTTTTCAATGAAATTAACATCATTTGCGTGTAATAAAATATTTTTGTCTATAAAATATATAGCAAAAAAAAGAACAATTTTTGAGTCATGAGAATTAACAATGTTAAACCATAATAATAAATTGTCATGAATCTACCAAATATAATAAAATGATAACAATGAGCGCTTTGGTAATTAAAAAACCCTACAAATTCACTGTTCCAACCATTAAACAGGACCCTCCAGCCGCCGTTGTTTGTCAATTCACTTTTTCTCTAAAATCATTCTCTCGGAAGGACGAAAGGACTGACAACAACACGAGCAAATGAGACACTAGTTGTAGTTGAATTGTTGTTGTTTTGGAGAGAATTCGACAACAACCGGACATCTCCTTGTAGGTATGTGTTTGAAGTTTATTTTATTATTTTTTCAGGATCTATCGTTTGAATTGATCACCTTGTTGTAGTTGTTGTTGTTTTTGAATTGATTAAGTTATCACGTTTATTTGAAACAGTCAGAATAATTGGTCTCTCCATAATTTCAGTTTGAGTAGTATGATGTTTCTTTCTTATGCTTTCAATGAAAACCCACCAGGACATTAAATAATTCATGGATCATGATAAAAATGATGTTTTATATTTCTTTCTACAACAACAAGGACATTAAATAATAGTTTTAGTACGCGTATTAGAAATCCTTGTCTTCAGATTCTATGACCTTGAAAGTTATGACAGCTTGCTATTAAAACAATGATGCGGTTTTCCCTTGGATCATAAATATTAATTAATGTTTCACGAGCATGGTTAATGATAGACGTCTTGTAATAATGTCCCCAATAATTAATATATCAATATTCCTATGATGACAATAATTCAATTGAGAGACAAGTTGTATTCTGTGTGTCTTCAAGTTAAGAAATTTATAACCTAATGATTTAATGACTAAATCTTTGGTAAGATCCACTGGAAGAGAATGCAACCTAATTTGTTACTGGAAAAACATATACGGATTTTCTATTTGTGTTGAAGAATATTAAGTTTTGTGTTTGCACAATAAATATTTGCCATCGGAAAAACCCTCAATTGTTTTCTCATTTATTTCTATTGAAGCACAACTTGCTCCACAAGACAAGTGAAGTCACAGCTGCCACCTTAGGGTTGTGTTAGTCATTAAGGCTCTTCCTAGTTTACCCCTGATGTAATAACTATTTATAAGACTGATTGTAATCCTCATTAATCTATGGGAAAAACACAATGATTGTTACTCTAATATGGTAGCAGAGCCTTAATCTCTCGTCTCTCATGCGATCCCCTCCCACCTTCTGATTCCCTCCTCAAAGAAAAAAAAAAAAAACAACCAGCAGCTTCAAAAAAAAAAAAAAAAACGCAGCAAACCCTAATCTGCAGCCATGGCCGAGAGCACGCCAACGTCTGCCACCTCCTCTTCTCCCTCTTCTTCCTCCATCTCCTCTCTCCCTACCTTCACTCCTTCATCTCATCTTCATCTCACCAAGTTATCTCGCAGCAATTACCCCCTTTGGAGAGCTCAACTCGTGCCCTACTTACGTGGACAGGGTGTCCTAGGCTATATCGACGGCACCATCAAACGACCGTCGGAGACCATCACTGCCGACGGTATCACCACTTCGAATCCAGCATATGAACATTGGGTCAAACAAGACGCCATGATCCTGAGCACAATTACATCCTCCTTGACCGATGATGTTCTCCGACAGGTTTACACAGCGGCCACATCGGCTGACATATGGCGGGCACTGGAAACGAGCTTTGCCTCTCAATCACGCGCTCAGCTTGTTCATCTACGTACCAAACTAGCATCCACCAGGAAAGGTACTATGACTATTCATGAATATTTTATGACTATCAAGACTATCACCGATGAATTACAGATGGCTGGGCACCCGTTAAACACTGATGATATTATCGCCTATTTGCTCGCTGGACTTGGGCAGGATTATGATCCTCTTGTTGCCGTCTTATCTGCCCGATCTGATGTTACCATTGATGAGGTCTTCTCTCTTTTGTTAACCACTCAAGCCCGCCTTAACCAACATGCTCAAGCAACGCCAGCACTTCCTTGCCGGCAGCCACTTCTCCGACTGCCAATGTTGCAGGTTATAGGCCCTCTCAATCTCGAGGTCGTGGTAATTCAGGCTATCAAAATCCTTCTTCTTCAGGCTCTCAAAACAGCCCCAACTACGGCTCTCAATCCAACAGAGGCCGGGGGCGTGGCAATCGTGGCCGTGGCAGGGGTGCTCCACCTTCAACTCCTGGTGCTCAATGTCAACTTTGTGAAAAGTTTGGTCATACGGTCCATGATTGCTGGCATCGGTTTGATAACACATTTACGCCACCTCGCAACACCCGCAATGCCCAAGCTAACATTGCCTCATATAATTCCTCCACCGATTGGGTTGCTGACACTGGTGCGACTCATCACATCACCAACAACCTAAGCAATCTCAATGTCTCTGCCGACTCCTATGATGGCCCAGACAAAATACATATCGGTGATGGTTCAGGTTTGCCGATTACTCACTCTGGTTCTTCTGTTTTACACTCTCCCTCGCATTCGTTTGTTCTTAAAGATATCCTTGTTGCCCCTTCCCTTTATACTAATCTTCTTTCTGTCTCTCAATTTTCCAAGCATAATTCTGTCTATTTTGAATTTCATCATGATTATTTCCTTGTGAAGGACTACTCGGGCTGCGTCCACCACAGGGGCTTTCTTAAAGATGGCCTCTATCATTTTTCCACGTCCTTCAACCGCTTTCCTGCTCACGCTCTCGCTTCCCGCCGTCCCTCCGCTGCTCAATGGCATCAACGTTTAGGACACTGTTCCTTTCCTGTTCTTCGTCAAGTTTTGCGTCAAAATAATGTGGCACTGCTTTACGCCTACGCGCTTTGTGTTATGTGTCAAATGGCCAAGAGCCACAAACAGTCTTTACATGTGTCTTCTTTTACGTCTTCGCACCCTTTGGATTTGGTTTATTCTGATGTATGGGGTCCTTGCGCCCAAGATTCGATTTATGGTTCAAAATATTATGTTAGTTTTCTTGATGATTATACAAAATTTTTGTGGCTTTATCCATTGCGTCTAAAATCTTAGGTTGAAACCGTCTTCATGCAATTTAGCCACCTTGTTGAACGTCAATTCAATACTAAAATCAAGTCGGTTCAAACTGACTGGGGGGGTGAGTATCGTCGTCTTCACACTTTCTTCTCCTCCATAGGTATTGATCATCGCTTATCGTGTCCTCACAACTCTGAACAAAGTGGTGCCATCGAGCGACGCCATCGTCACATTGTGGAAGTTGGTCTCGCTCTCCTCGCTCAATCCAATCTCCCCCTCCCCTACTGGGAAGATGCCTTTTTAACCGCCACATATCTCATTAATCGCTTACCTACAAAGGTCCTCAACCACAAATCTCCGTATGAAATGGTTCATCATCGTCCGCCTGACTATTCGTTTCTTCGTGTCTTTGGCTGCGCCTGTTGGCCCCATCTCCGTCCCTACAACTCTCACAAGACAGAATTCCGCTCCAAAACCTGCATCTTCCTTGGGTATAGTCCCAATCATCATGGCTACAAGTGCCTCGACCTTAGTACGGGCCGCATCTACATTTCTCGACACGTAGTCTTCGATGAGTCCTCCTTTCCCTTTGTTGCACCTGCTCCTATCACTCATTACGACCCGGACTCCGTTCTTCTCCCCCCCCCCCCACGCTCACCATCACCTCCACTCCTACTCCGCCTTCTCCATTCCCATCCCCATCCCCATCCGCTTCTCCTTCTCCTCCTCCATCCCTCTCTCCATCACGATCTCCTCCTCCCACACCTCCTTCAGTCTCCTCCTCTACTCACTCCTCGGATCCTCCCCCTTCTCCATCCCGCCGCCCCACCAGATGATCACTCGCTCCAAAACCAATACTCTAAAACCGAAACAGCTTCATCCTGACTTCATTCGTCATCCTCCCCCCAAAGCCTTCACCACGTCCCTTGATCCTGTTGAACCCACCTCTGTCACTGAAGCTCTCAAACACCGTGAATGGAGGGATGCCATGAGAGATGCGTTTAATGCTTTGGTCCATAATGACACCTGGGATCTCATCCCTTATTCGCCCACTCAGAATGTCCTTGGCAATAAATGGGTCTTCCGTATTAAACGCCATGCCGACGGTCACATTGAGCGCTATAAGGCGCGCTTGGTCGCTAAAGGTTTTCATCAGGAAGCTGGGGTTGATTTCTCGGAAACATTTAGTCCGGTTGTCAAACCCGTCACCATACGTCTTTTATTGTCTCTTGCTATCTCACATAACTGGTGTATTCGACAGGTGGATATTCAAAACGCATTCTTGCATGGTTTTCTCTCCGAAGAGGTTTATATGCGTCAACCACAGGGGTTCCAACATCCAGATTTCCCCAACCATGTTTGCAAACTCAAGCGCAGTCTCTATGGGCTTCGTCAGGCTCCTCGTGCTTGGTTCTCTCGTTTCACTGATGTCCTCCGTTCTTTTGGCTTCCGCCCGTCCAAAGCGGATACCTCCTTATATATTCTGACGCAGGGCTCTCACTCTGTTTTTGTTTTGATTTATGTTGATGATGTTCTTATTACAGGTACCTCTCCAGATCTTGTGCAGTCCACTATTACCCACCTATCTTCTCATTTTCCTGTCAAAGATCTTGGCTCGCTTTCCTATTTTCTCAGTATCGAGGCTCTTCATACTTCTGATGGCTTGCTCTTGACTCAGCGGAAATACATTTATTATCTTCTTCAGCGTGCTTGTATGGACAATTGTAAACCATGTGTTACACCTATGGCATCTAATCTCCGTCTCAGCCGTAATGACGGTGCCCCCTTTGCCGACATCTCTCTTTACCGCAAAGATTATGGGTGGTCTTCGATATCTCTCCTTCACTGTCCCGATATTGCGTTTCATGGGTCCACAAAGTTAGCAAATTCATGCATGCTCCCCGCGATGCTCATTGGGGTGCGGTTAAGCGTATCCCGTTATTTAAAACAAACTATTTTTGATGGGTTACTCTTTCGGCCTTCTTCTTCTCCTCCTCAACTTCAGGCTTTCACTGACGCAGACTGGGCCTCTGATCCTGATGATCGTCATTCTATTGGGGCATACTGCATCTATCTTGGTCCCAATCTAGTTAGTTGGCGTGCCAAACAGCAACAAACGGTGGCCAAAAGCAGCACTGAGGCCGAATACAAAGCTCTCTCTCATGCCGCCTCTGAACTACAATGGATTACTTCTCTGCTCCGTGAAATGGGTGTTTCACTTTCCCAGCCGCCTACCCTTTGGTGTGACAACATTGGTGCCACATACCTCACTGCGAATCCGGTGTTTCATGCCCGCACGAAGCACATTGAAATTGACTTCCATCATGTTCGTGAATTGGTTGCTAATTGTCACGGATTTATCTAGCACAGCAAACAAGTAATAAATATTTATAAATCCGGTTTCCCTCAAGTATAAGGATCGTAGTAAAGAGGTTGATACCGGGTCGATCTTACGGGGAACTAAACGATTGTGATTCTAGCTTTTTGTCTAACCTAAATTATGTCACGAAACTAATCTAAACAGTGAATAAACATCAAACAAAACAGAAGATAAAACTAGACAGAGGATATAATCCAAAGCTAGGAAGGATACGGGCTGCGAACCAATTTAAACTAACTAAACTAAGATGCAAGTAAAAGTAAACTACTAAACGAATTCAAGTTTTAAGGATTTAAATCAAGTTTATAACGGACAAACGAGGATTGACCCACCTATCCAACAAGCATTGATTCCCTGTCTCGATTATATTGTGGTTCTTATCTAGGTTGTGATTCACCTTATCTAAACATGAACCCTAATTCCTTAGAAAGTTCATCTATTAATCTATTATCTTCCAATGCAAGATTAACGCGTTTCCTAACCAAAGGTGTAAACTTTATGTTTATAATCTAGCAACTAAACCTATTAACTTCCGTTATGATAGATTCAAATTACTACTCTTATTCATGATGATCTAGGGTTTATTAAGAATTCCATCAACAATAAACAATCACACATGCAGATCTTCCGATATAAAAGCAATTAAGCATAATAAACACGAATAAGAAACAACCTTTAAATAAAAACTCACAAGACAACTTCGAAGAAAACGAAATCAACAATCGTTGATCGGCTTCAAAATTCTCGTTTGATGAAGCTTTTAGCCTCTGGACATCCTCAAGAACTCAAATTTGTATAAACAAAGGCATAAAAAGTAACTAGTTTAATCTAGATCTAAAGTGCATAAAAACTGGAATAAAAAGGAGAAAAACGCAGCCTAAAGCCGCCCCTAGGTTTAGGGTTTTGAATCATGAGTGTATTGTATCCTTGTGTGAGAAAACGACCGACTATATATAGATTTTAAAGTCGGTTTCAAAGAAGTCGGCTACCGGACGCCCGTCTGGATCCTTGAACGCCCATCCAATCTTCATATGAACTTCAAATCGGGCCGAGTCATGATCAAACGCTCGTCCGACCAGCGTCCACCTCAGCGTCCAAACTTCCTGAATCAACTTTCCATCTCTCGGGCGCTGCTCAATTTAAAGAACGCCCGTCCACTGGGACGGGACTCGACGCCATCAATATGATCGAATTTTGATTTCTTGATCTCTATCTCTTTTCATCTTGTCAATGCCTTCATTATCTCTTTTGATCATCATTTGAACCTTGAAAAATGCATCTACATCATATAAAAACACCACTAAATGTAATATCGCTCAAATAATCGTAAAAACGTAATTAAAGCACATAAATCAACCTATTTTGCAATTAACTCTTTTGAAATATCATTTACTCAATATATTCATTAAACACATGCTTCTTATGCAATTTAGTACGAATACGGTGAAAAATATCATAGAATATAGCGTTATAAATCGTATAAAATCACCCTTAACAACTCCCCCACACTTAAGCTTTTGCTCGTCCCGAGCAAAACAAAACAAAAATTAGGCTCGAGAAAAGAACAGACATCTAAACATACATAACACATATCCAATAAATCAGAAGTTCACCATTGTGTGTGTGCATAGCCATAGAAAACTTCCACTAAATCCAAACTCGAGAAACTCAAAGCAAAACTAGCTAATACCCCCTCGTAGACTAGTAATAAATGACACTCATAAGATGCACCATACAAACGTGATATATCCCGAAAAAGATGATCGAATGTATCTAGGGCCTTTTTGAAATACTCAGAGGATAATCCCTACATCATATCTGTCAGTTTCTACTGGGGATAAGGTAGACGATAACTTAGTCTAATATACATTTCATAACACTTCATTAGTTGATTTAACTTTTTCACTTTTAAACACACATCATAATGAGCTATTGCCCTGTCATAGCAGAATATGACATTTCAAGATAATCCCCTACCTTACTCAAATCATAAGGCAGCTTCTTCTGACTGTCGTGAGCTTTTAGTCATCATAGTGGTATAGGACATACGTGGTATACCCTATCTCACTCAAATCATCGACTAGCTTCCGACACACCCAATTAATTCATATTTTTGCAACTCTTTCATTTGACAATAAGTTACGTGTTACTTATCACATTCAAACCTTCAGATATTCACAGTATATCATACTCCAGATCTAAATACAAACTATCATAATTCGCGAGATATATACGTAGCACTAAGCACATGACTTATAAGAAAACAAAAATCATTAATCCAAAAGGGGTATAACTTTATAAATAGCTCATCATTTACTATGGCTCGTGAAAAATCGATCTTAGGTGAAACAACTAACTCATCAAACATATGATATACAGCTTAAATGACTATAAAAATAGCGAACATTGAATCGAATTGCCTACTCGGGACAAAACAGAAACAAAAGTGTCGAAATTTCGAAAATTTTAGCTCATTTGCACAGAAACATTACGAATTAAGCAAATGTGTAGATACATATCGAACATTCCCCTCCCCCAAACTTAAAAATCAACATGTCCTCATGTTGTGCAGAGCAAAAGAAAAAGGAAAAGACTTAGCTGATTTAAATCGAAATGCGACTCGTCGGTCAGGCCGGAGCCTATATAATGACACTTTAGAATGCGTAACCAGACAATGTAGCTCAACGAAACCGCTAAAAATATACCTGCACGTCTTGACAAACATGGAACCATCTCGGGGAAAACGGGGAGTCATACCAAAATGAAAAGAGATATCAAAAATGAAGATAAAGCAAAGTGAAAGCATTCATACATCCAGAAAGTATAAACACAGTAGAAGTGAAAGTACGGGTGCCTTATGGCTTACATGATCCATCGGGAAAAGTAACAGTAGCAATATCAAAATTACAACGAATCATATAAGAAAAAGTATCAATAAAATAAAATCAAGGCCGCTCGGTGTCCCGTAATCATCGGCCGGAGGATCGAGAGGAGGTCCGAAGGTGGTGCCGTAGCCCTAGCCGCCGAGTCAGCCGCTCCTCATCCGAAGATGTCTCGTAGTCGTGTAGAACATCCGCGCATGACCTGCTTTCGATCTCATCGGCAAAAGATAATCAACGGAGCTCGGATTGAAGGTTCTTTCGTCCCTCGGCCGCCGCCCTCACGATATACACCAAGAATCGACAACATATTGTTCTGTATCCCGGATATCACTCACCCATTCCCGGAAACTATTGGCCATGCTCAACCGCATCCTAATCGGGAGATAAAGTAGGAAGGAGGATGCACGAGGCGGTGCCGAAGAACCAGGCTCTGAGGTGTCTCCGTCTCGATCATCCCGAAGGCTTGCCTTTTCTCATTTATGTCGGCCGTGGATTCTTCGGTTTGTGATCGGCTCCATACTCAGGCACACCGGCA
This sequence comes from Gentiana macrophylla, assembly GCA_026214975.1. Taxonomy (NCBI): domain Eukaryota; kingdom Viridiplantae; phylum Streptophyta; class Magnoliopsida; order Gentianales; family Gentianaceae; genus Gentiana; species Gentiana macrophylla. Next base: position 49,008,876 of record CM047815.1, read on the forward strand.
TCGATCTGAAGGACCGTGGATCGTGTGAGGATAATCAAGCATCGGGTATAGATCTTCTTATTAATAGCCACCTCATCATATAACGCCGCCCCCCACATCCACGTTCGTGCCCAAATGTCAATGCGTATAACATGCCTAGGTCACCAATGTGAAAGTGCGTCAAGTTGTTCTTAGGCAACAACCGACTCTGAATAACCGACACTGGACCTTCCAGTCCTCCGTCCAGGTCGTGGTAACCAAATCCTTCCGGTCGCCTCCCGGTCTTAACGTCCACGCCACGTCCGGACACACTCGTAACCTCAACTCCTCCAAAGGATCCTGCCCCAAACTCTGTCTATGCAAAATCTCCTCCTTATAATCTCTACCCTCAAAAACCGCCAACCCATACTTCGCATTGATCACCTCCGGCGTAAACGGAACCTGGACTCCTCGAACCACAACTACCTTCGTTTCCAAGTCGGTTTCTGAACAATTGGCATAAAACTCCCGAACCAAGGAACTATTAACCGGGGTAGTGGGAATCGTCATCAAAGCGTCCCATTTCCGATCCTTAAGCAACTTAACGAAACCCGGATCGACCTTTGCCTCTAAAGTGGCCCTTTCTATCAACATTGTCCTCGAGAAATAGTGATGTTTATACACATCGTGAGCTCTAGGGTTCACGAACCGACGAGGTAAGGGCATAGGAGGTACGGGTTTGGCTCTCTTTCTAGGTGGAGCAGCCCTAGTTCCAACCGGTTCCTCTTCCCGGGTAGTTTCTATAGTCTCCTCAGCCCTAGACGAGGCTCCACCTTTCTGAACTCTAGGCATCCGTACCAAAGGCACATCGTCATCAGTCTCAGAGTCAGAGGTCGGCTCATTTCTCAAAGTAGCCCTAGTGTGGGTGGCTCTAGGAGGTTGTTCTCGTATACTCACACCCCGGTTAGGATCAACTAAAGTAGGATCAAACTCCTTGCGTTTCTTTCCGGCCTCCCTAGCCACTTCCTTACCATGCCTCTTAACCACTCCCTTCTTATGAACCATATTCTAAACCTAGACTACACGAAAGCAATCCCAATTCACAACAAGAGATACCCGTTTAACATCCAAAGCGGGATTTCAAAAACAACCAAACCACAACCACAATCATCACCAACCAACCCATTCAACATCCATCACAACACCACATCACCATATCGTGAGCGTAAAGAAACACAAAACCGTAAAAAAAAAAAAAGCGAATTAAGATGACATTCAAGGAACGAGCCGACCCAAAGATCGAACTCATAAAAACGTGAATAAAAACTGGAAAAGTTGTTACTCACTTACCAAGTAGGATGAGTAGATGCGGATTGATGTGAAGATTAGTCATTTGGCTCCAAAAATCGGATTTTTCTTCTGAAAAGTCGGACTAAGGAGGGTGATGATTCTCCAAAAATAAAGCGTGTTGGGAGTTTTGGTTATGAAAATCGAAAAGAGGGTATCAATAGCGGTCTATAGCACTTGGAATCGCTCAAAATGGTTTAGAAATGAAGATTTTAGGCCAAAAAGAGGGAGAGAAAACGGTTGTTCGATTTGAAAAAGTGAAAAGTGAGGGTTCATCGAAGCAAGGGGTATATATAGGCAGATGTTGGACGCTCGTCCAACTCAGTGGACGGGCGTCACTGGAAATCGAGATGAACCGACGGGCGGCCCGGTTCATGACGCCGTCCAAGAATTTAAATCACATACAGGATTGGAGGGAAAATATCGGACGGGCGTCCAGGCATAGTGGACGTCCGTCTAAGGATTTGTCATAGAGACGGCGCCCAGCTTTTCCGGACGGGCGCCCCAAAGAGTAAAAAATGCAAAAATCATAAAATTCCATACAACCCAAATTTAAAAGTACATCTCTTATTAAACTTAATTAAAATTTCAAAATACACCCTTAAATCAAATAAAGTACATAAAATTCCTAGAACATAAATAAAAACAAATAGAAAAGTGCTGGGTTGCCTCCTACTTAGCTTTTTTGTTTTACGTCGTTTGCTCGACGAAATAAACCTAACTAACGCTAGTCTCCATAAATCTCGTCCCAATCCACCAAACGGATGAGACGACGAAGCATAACAATAGCAAGGAGGGAAATCATAGTCGCCTTGTACGCCCCTATCATCTCCAAATACCTCTAAACCTCTAAAATGTGAATCCTGAGTACCAGCGCTAGATCTCACAAAGATAGGGTCATTTAGGATCGCATATGGACGCCCTATAGCTTCCTCGTAGCTCCTCGGTGGTGAAGTCACTACCTCCCGAACAAATGGTACAATGAGAACATAAGTGATGGTCTTCGTGACGGGTACTAAGCTCAAAATCTACGTGCAAGACTATAGTGCCTCCTGGTCCATCACCATCAGAATCAGTGGGATCCGACAAATGATGGGGAACTCTCGGGAAGAACTCCGTAATCCATATCTAAAAAGCACACTAACCGATGATATAAATAGAAAAACTTAGTCACTAAAACTTTATTAAACTAAAACTTAAATAAATAAAACACTAACAAATGAACAATGTAACCTAACTAATATAATAAGGGGTATCTAGGATGCCTCCTAGTAGCGCTTTTGGTTAATGTCGTTAGCTCGACACCATTGAAAACTCAGCCTGGGTCAGGCCATTTGACTTTTCTGCCAGCCACTACCTCGTGTAAGCTCGACGATCAGTGGTGTGGGCTGCAGAAACAAACATCTCACACATGGGTGAAATCTTTAATAGCTTTCCACATACGCTTGAACTTCCCCATGGGTGACCTCTTCATCCTCTGAGCCCGCTGATGACGCTTCAACTGACGCTCCCTCTCCAATTCTTCCATATCCCAACTACCAGCTAGAACTTCTTCAGAAGGATCACTACATCCATCCTCTGAAAACAGGTTGAGTGAAGACTCACCGAATTCTTCGACTTCCGTAGCACCACACCCTAGGATGTCGAGGCAACGGACATTCGAAGGTCTCTCTTTAGGTTCACCAATATAGTGCTTACACCTCTGGCCATTTACTCGAAACGGGTCACCACTATAACCACGAAGTTCTAGAACGCCTCCAGGAATGATTTGGAGAATCTCGAAGGGCCGGACCAACGTGTCCTCAACTTTCTAGAAACAAATGTAGCCTAGAATTGTATAGAAGAACTTGTTCGCCGACTTGAAATTCTCTCTTCTTAATCTTAGCATCGTGGAGTAGCTTCATCTTATCTTTACTAATCCTGGCACTTTCATAGGCCTGGAGTCCGAATTGCCTAGCTCATGTAATCGCCGCAATGATGTTTCCCACAAGATTGGGAATCAAAGTTCAAAACTTTGTAGCCCAATAAGCTCTATGCTCTAATTCGACAGGCAGATGACATGGTTTCCCGTAGACCATTTCATATGGAGATGTACCCATAGGAGTTTTATAGGCGCTTCTATATGCCCAAAGTACATCGTCCAACTTCAAACTCCAGCCTTTCCTATGATCAAGCACCGTCTTCTCCGGGATCTTCTTAATGCTCTGGTTGCTCCTTTCAACCTAACCACTAGTCATCGGATGATATGGCGTGCCAGTTTTATGACGAACACCATACTTCTCAAGTACGTTCTCTAGGGGTCGGTTGCAGAAATGCGTCCCTTCATCTCTGATCAAGGCACGTGGACATCCAAACCTCACGAAGATATTCTTCTTTAGAAATTTCATCACCGTCTTATGATCATTATGAGGAGTGGCTTGGGCCTCCACCCATTTAGATACGTAGTCTACGCAGACTAAGATGTATTTATTACCGCAAGATGATGGGAATGGTCCCATAAAATCGATACCCCATACATCAAAGACTTCGCATTCGAGGATGGGTTTTAAAGGCATGTCCAAACGCCTTGTCAGAGTACCGGTTCTTTGGCACCTATCACAAGCTTTACGTAAAAGCTTCATCTTCTTTAAAGATCGTAGGCCAATAGAAACCGGATTGAAAGATCTTAGCAACGGTTTTCCACGGACCAAAGTGACCTCCTGTGGGTCCACTGTGGCACTGCTCAATAATATCGCGTTGCTCGGATTCTGGAACACATCTCCTAAGCAACCCATCTTTACAGATCTTGAAAAGATAAGGTTCATCCCAAACGAAATATTTCAAATCAGAGAAGAACTTTTTCTTCTCCTGATAAGACATTTCGGGATCGAGATAACGGGCATGAAGGTAGTTCACAATGGAAGAATACCATGGAACATCGGGAGGACAACCGTCTATCAACATAATGTTTTCTAGGGAAAGTAAAGATCTATATCATCTGGTTCATCCTTTTCCTCATTTAACATTCTAGAAACGTGATCCGCCACTACATTTTCACTGCCCTTTTTGTCCTTAATTTGAACGTCAAACTCTTGTAGGTCGTGATCCAACGCAAAGAGCGCGGTTTAGCCTCTTTCTTAGTCATCGATATAGCAGCGCGCCGCGTGATCACCCACACGATCACTTGAGCTCCTAACAAGTAACTACGAAACTTGTCCATAGCAAAGACTACGCCGTGAGTTCCTTTCGATAGTAGTATAGTTAACTTGAGAGGGGTTCAATGTGTGACTTGCGTAATAGATAGTCCGGAACTTTCCTTGATCTTTTGCCCTAGAACAAACACCAACAAAGATACTTTGATGCGTCGCACATAAGCTCAAATGGTAGGTTCCAAATCGAGCGATATAAGAATTGGAGCAGATATTAAACGATCCTTGAGCTCCTCAAACGCTTGCTTGCGCTTCTCATCAAAATTAAACTCAACGCCTTCCTTTAGTAAAGTGGGCGAGGGCTTGGCTATCTTGGAGAAGTTTTGAATGAACCTTCAGAAAAACCGACATGTCCAAGAAAACCTCTAACTTCCCGCACATTCTTAGGGTAGCACATCTTCTCGATAGCTTCTACTTTTGCCTGTCAACTTCTATACCTTTGGCGGAGATCTTGTGGCCAAGAACTATTCCTCATCTACCATGAAATGGCATTTTTCCCGATTCGAGACTAAGTTCTTTCCACACATCTGGATAACACTTGATCAAGATTTTCGAGGCAATCATCGAAGGATCGACCAAAAAACCAAAAATCGTCCCATAAAGATCTCCATACACTTCTCTACAAGCCCGTCAAAGATAGCCAAATACATCGTTGAAATGTAGCTGGGCATTGCAGAGACCGAATGGCATTCGTCTGTAGAGAATGTACCATAAGAGGCGGTGAAGGTGGTTTTTCTTGGTCACCGGATCAATGGGTATCTGGAAGTATCCTGAATATCCATCCAGAAGCAATAGAATCGTGCCCCGCCAGACGCTCAAGCATCCGATCAATGAACGGAAGGGAAAGTGATCTTTCATGGTTACCTCATTGAGCTTTCGATAATCGATGCACTCTGTAACCAAAGGACAAGTCTCAATGCTATCTCCTCTCCCTCTCATTCTTCTCAATCGTAATCCCACCTTTCTTGGGAACTACTTGAGTTGGGGAAACCCATTCACTATCCGCGATGGTATAAATGATTCCCATGTCCGTAAGTTTAATGATTTCTTTCTTAACCACCTCTTGCATATGAGGTTGAGCCTTCTCTGAGGTTGTCTAACACATTTTGCACCCTCATTCGCCTTGATCTTGTGCATCTGAGATGTCCGGAGATATCCTCTCGATATCTCCTACTTGCCAACCAAAGGCTTTTTCATTCTTTTTCAAGACGTTGATAAGTTTCATTTCCTCTAAACGAGAAAGCTTGGTAGATATAATTAGTGGAAGCTTGTCACCTTTTCTTAAAAACACATACTTCAGATGTTTAGGCAACGGCTTTAGCACTAAATCTGCAGGGGGGTCTTCTAAACTAGACTTGAGATCTCCACTTTTCAACTCAACATCGCTGAGTTTACTCTGTGGTCCCACTGCCAAAGCTTCTCCTTCCAACAATATTGGTCTAGATTAACCACCCCATGAGTATTCAGGTTGTCAACCAATTGCTCATATTCTGCTTCTATAGCCATGACTTGCTTATCCATATAGTCGGTGAAATCATCCGTCATATAATCAATGGAAAAGCCGGTTGGAGGGCAGAGGGTACTTGAATGGACTTTAAGACATTGTAACTCACCTCTTGATCACCAACTCGGATAGTCACTTGCCCACCATCGCAATCGATGAGGGCCCTAGCTGTAGATAAGAAAGGTCTTCCAAGAATCGTGGGGACGTTTTCATCTTTCTCCATATCTAAAACATACCAATCGATTGGAAAGGTAAATCTATCAATCAACCAAAACGCCTTTTAGGATCCCCAAGCTTTCTTAGAGGATCTATCAAATAATTGTAAACTCATAGTAGTGGGTTCTAGAAGGCTTTGTAAACCGAAATTTGCTTGCATACGACATTGGCATAAGGCTTATAGCGACACCTAGATCACACAAAGAATTAGGGAAGACTAGACCTCCCATTAATACTGTAAGTACGAATTTGCCAGGGTCACCTCTTTTAATTGGTAAGTCTTCATAATTAATCATGGAGCAATCCTCACCAATTTGCTTTTCCATGCCTGCTAACTTCTTTTTCGAAGATACAACATCCTTGATGAATTTTGTATACTTAGGCATCTCAACCAAGACATCTGATAGTGGAAGATTTACCTGAGTGTTTTTCAAAAGGTTCAGCACCTTCTCGTACTTTTTTTCCTCAATCAAGGGAATGCGCTCTTTCTCGGTGGAAAAGGAAGTTTCTTAAGGTCGATCTCGAAAAAACTTTCTTTGAGGATGCACTTACAAATTGCTTTCTTCCGATCCTTCCATCGAACAGCTTTCTCAGATTTCTTAGTAGTCGTGGATCCCGGCCTCCCGACTTTCGATTGCTTTTTCGGTCCTCAAGGATCACCACTTGAGGATCACCAACTTCTTCACCTCTCGGGGATCACCACCGAGTTTTCTCTTCAATTGAGGAGTGTAGGTGCTCAGCTTCCCTCCCGCCTTATCAATGGCGTAAGGGCTAGTGGTTTCCCTGGTGGGAAGGACCACTAACTTGAGTACCGCTCTCAAATTCATTGCACTGGCCTCCTCTTTACCGTATTGAATTGATGGCACGAGGTCAGTACATGGGCCTTTGTTCAAGTCACTGAGCAACTTGACCACCCTTCGATTCTTCTCGTGAAACTGGCACCGCCTGGTCTAGAAGCCAACCGCTCACCCATTGCCCAATTTGTCTCTCGAGATTTTTCATTGACTCCTTTGCTCCTCTCTAACTTGGCTTCAAGATTGTTAGATTGGGAGGAGCTTTGAGAGTTTTGGAAATTTGAAGAATAGGGCTGGCTGGGCCGACTTTGAAATTGAGAGTTTGAATTGGAAGGCCAACTTTGATTGAATTTTTGCGTAGGATTGGAAAAATTCGAGTTTTGATTCTGATTAAACCCAGGTTTCGTTGAAATTTGATTCAATTAAAATTCAATTAGGATTGAAATTTGAAGATGGATTAAACCCTTGGTTTTGAAAATTGCCCGCCAGAAACTGATTGAACCTTTGATTGTTTTGGCCATAGAATGCATTCACTTCGCGATTCTCATCCGCTCATAGGCGAAATTTAGAAGTGTGCCCCACCTCGCCACAATTCGACATGTGACTTGATTGTATCTGGTCCATAGTCATGAACAACATTTACTTGATAAGGTGCGAGGGATTAAATTGGCACGGCCATTCATATGGCCCGTCCTGACAAATTTTCACAAGATGTAACCTGAGGGTTCTGTGGAAAGAAGAAGTTTGATTTATTGGATTTGAAACTTGAGGTGGTACCATCCGCTCAGCACGTAGCATGGCGATCAAACTTTGTAAATTGACTTCCTCAACCTTGGGAGGGGAGGTGCTTGAATTGCTTGATAAGAGGGGCATAGTTATACTTTTCAATGTCCTCAAACAATGCCCATCCTCATCAGCGTTTTCTTGAAATGCCCCACCGTAAGAGCTATTGACTATGCCTTTTGTAAGCTCGGTCAATCCATCGAAGAATGTATTGACTTGCCTTTCCAAAGTGGCAAGCCATGATGGGGACATTTTCTCGAGAAGAGACTTGAATCTCTTCCAACATTCAAAGAACGACTCATTTTCTTTCGATAGAATGTGAAGATGTCGTTCAAACACTCAAATTTGTCTTTGAAGGCGGAAAATATTGACTTAGAAATTCTCTTTCAAGTTCAGCCTTGTGTGGTGATAGATTCGAGGGGAGAGAGGTGTACCACTCTTTAGCCTCTCCTTCAAAGAAAATGGGAAAAGTTTCACTTGATGGCATCCTCACTTACTCCTTGATGTGTAGTCCCGCATATCTCTAGGAATGTATGTAAGTGGGTATCACGGATTCTCCGATTGATAACCATGAAAATAGATGCATGCCGCATCATCCGAATAAGTCCTGGTTTTAACTCAAAGGTTTGTGCGATGAATGGCGGAATAACAATAGCCGGGTTGACTTTGACTTCGCCTGGCATGGCGTAGTCCGCCAACGTCGCGTCTATTATTAGCGCCATTATCACAAAATCGCGATTTCTCTAGCTAGTTGTTCTTCAAGATCTCGCCGCTCGCCTGCGAGTAACTGCGAGCGAAAATTCCGCTGCTTGGCCGGACTACGGTTCGCTCGGGGTCAGGGGTGTATAATAACGATCCCTTTTGACTCCGAGTTTGCATAAACCGGACTAAAAACAAGTGGAATGAAACCTAAAAGCTAAGAAAGTAAAAGCCTAAACTAAAATTAAAAGCCTAAAGAAAAGAATGGGAAAGAAGAAAAGGAAACAAAAGTGTTGAAGAAAACAGGACCAGACGGACGTCCAAAAGTTTGGACGGGCGTCCAGATGAAATTGAGATCGGACGGGCGTTTAGTGATCCAAACGCTCGTCTGAAAGACGGAATACCTGAACGGGCGTCCAAATATTATGGACGCTCGTGTAAGTGAATAAAAACAAAATACAATTGATAATTTTCCAGCGGATGGGCGTCCGATATCCCAGACGCCCGTTTGCTAACGGGAAAACTAGAACAGAAGCAGAAATTTGCAGAGAATAAAAGAAGGTAAGAAAGAACGACAGAAAAAACAGAAAGACAGAAGATCTAATCTCCAAGGAAACTACTAAGGGACAGTCTTAAACCCTAATTATCTACTTAACAACTACCTAAAACAATTATCAACTAAAAACAGGAATTTAAAACGAAATAAAACAGGAAAAACAAACGCGAAAAATGAGAAAACAAAACTAGACAACCGTCCGGTTCCCGGCAACGGCGCAAAAAAAACTTGTCACGGATTTATCTAGCACATCAAACAAGTAATAAATATTTATAAATCCGGTTTCCCTCAAGTATAAGGATCGTAGTAAAGAGGTTGATACCGGTCGATCTTACGGGAACTAAACGATTGTGATTCTAGCTTTTTGTCTAACCTAAATTATGTCACTAAACTAATCTAAACAAAGAATAAACATCAAACAAAACAGAAGATAAAACTAGACAGAGGATATAATCCAAAGCTAGGAAGGATACGGGCTGCGAACCAATTTAAACTAACTAAACTAAGATGCAAGTAAAAGTAAACTACTAAACGAATTCAAGTTTTAAGGATTTAAATCAAGTTTATAACGGACAAACGAGGATTGATCCACCTATCCAACAAGCATTGATTCCCTGTCTCGATTATATTGTGGTTCTTATCTAGGTTGTGATTCACCTTATCTAAACATGAACCCTAATTCCTTAGAAAGTTCATCTATTAATCTATTATCTTCCAATGCAAGATTAACGCGTTTCCTAACCAAATGTGTAAACTTTATGTTTATAATCTAGCAACTAAACCTATTAACTTCCGTTATGATAGATTCAAATTACTACTCTTATTCATGATGATCTAGGGTTTATTAAGATTTCCATCAACAATAAACAATCACACATGCAGATCTTCCGATATAAAAGCAATTAAGCATAATAAACACGAATAAGAAACAACCTTTAAATAAAAACTCACAAGACAACCAAGAAAACGAAATCAACAATCGTTGGACGGCTTCACAATTCTCGCTTGATGAAGCTTTTAGCCTCTGACATCCTCAAGAACTCAAATTTGTATAAACAATTGCATAAAAGTAACTAGTTTAATCTTGATCTAAAGTGCAGAAAAACTGGAATAAAAAGGAGAAAAACGCAGCCTAAAGCCGCCCCTAGGTTTAGGGTTTTGAATAATGAGTGTATTGTATCCTTGTGTGGAGAAAACAAATGACTATATATAGATTTTAAAGTCGGTTTCAAAGAAATCGGCTACCGGACGCCCGTGCCTGATCCTTGAACGCCCGTCCAATCTTCATATGAACTTCAAATCGGGCCGAGTCATGATCAAACGCTCGTCCGACCAGCGTCCACCTCAGCGTCCAAACTTCCTGAATCAACTTTCCATCTCTGGACGCTCGTTCAATTTCAGCAAATGCCCGTCCCACTTTGGACGGGACTCGACGCCACCCAATATGACTGAATTTTGATTTCTTGATCTCTATCTCTTTTTCATCTTGTCAATGCCTTCATTATCTCTTTTGATCATCATTTGAACCTTGAAAAATGCATCTACATCATATAAAAATACCACTAAATGTAATATCGCTCAAATAATCGTAAAAACGTAATTAAAGCACATAAATCAACCTATTTTGCAATTAACTCTTTTGAAATATCATTTACTCAATATATTCATTAAACACATGCTTCTTATGCAATTTAGTACGAATACGGTGAAAAATATCATAGAATATAACGTTATAAATCGTATAAAATCACCCTTAACACTAATAAAACGCTTCGGGTTTCCTTCATCTCTTCCAAAGATCAGCTCGCCGATATTCTTACTAAGCCGCTCGGTCATGCTCGCTTTCACCACCTGAAGACCAATCTCTATGTCCATTCTATTCCCATGGGATTGCAGGGGCGTATTGAAGCACAACTTGCTCCACAAGACAAGTGAAGTCACAGCCGCCACCTTAGGGTTGTGTTAGTCATTAAGGCTCTTCCTAGTTTACCCCTGATGTAATAACTATTTATAAGACTGATTGTAATCCTCATTAATCTATGGGAAAAACACAATGATTGTTACTCTAATAATTTCTATGTTTTCAAATATAAAAAATACGCCGGTCATTAAATATTGTTACCACTCGAGGATTTCAGCTATATGTAACTAACAACATTGTAGTGTATGATGAGTGAAGTTGCTAGAGTTGGCTCTATTTTCATTTTCGTCGACATACAGATTCTCTAGATTGTTTGGTCATGTGTCAAGTTCAGAGTCCGGAAATGAATGGGTTTTTTGTGTGTGCGTGCGCGTGTGTGTATGTGTGTGTGTGTGTGATGTAGGTGGACATTCATCCACTTTTGTTGAGATTTCAATGTCATGATATTTCATGTTCATTATTTATTTTCTTTTCTGAGTTGTACGTCTAAATCACTGTTTACTTAATAATTTCACTATTTGTTAGATGTTAAGTATTTAGTTTTTGGCATGGGTTTACCTCACGTTCAAATACCAACAACGTGCTAGAAAAGATACATATTAGGCTAAATATGCATCATGGTTTGCGTGCAATTCAGTTTAGTGTTGTTTGTTTGGTTGGTTTTTTATAATGAAGGCACGTGAAAGTCAACTTGCTTGCATATTTATATTTGGTTGATTTATAAATCTCTCTGACAGAATATTCTGTTTGGCGCTGTCCTAAAAAATTTACATGCTTGTGATTTTTCAGATTGTGAAACTGAGGAAACATTGAGTACATTGGATAGATTGCAAGGGATGCTTGATTCTAGCTATAAAGAGTTTGCACAGACTTTTTTCAATTGTGGAAAGATCGTTGATCATGACATATCAATTTGTAGGTATATTACATTGTTTTTATTTTCCTTTTCTATATGTTGTACTAAGTTGTTACTTTCACTTAATATTTTAAGAATTACTGCATGTCTCCTTGACGGTCTGTGTACAATATTCAAGCATAGTGTCTTGGGCGAGTTTAATGTGAAATTGTGAAAGGAAAACTGGTGGCTTTGCTTGCAACGCCAATAGGAATACTAAACCAAGGCACATACGACATTATAATATTTGACGAGTTAAGTCGTTTTAAGTTGTTGACTAGCTCACTAAGATCTACATGCTCATTGAAGATGAATGTGAAGCTGAAGAAACTTGCGGCGTTGATCTGAAGAAAATTAAAAATCTGGAAGATTCCATGCGCATGTGCTTTGGGCAGGCTTAATTTGAAAATCATAGTTTGGATCAACTTGAGGCATTGAATGAACTTGCTAGGATCCAAATGAATTATTGCAAGACAAAAGTGTCCCAAAAATATGATCAACTTGATCTTGGCGTTCAAATTTAAAACCCTCAAGGTAAAGTGACTTTTTATTTTTATTTTTATTATTTTATGGGTTGTTGTAAATGATTTTATTTTAATTTTATCCCTGTAGCCTTTGAAAAGTGAATCACTCAACGTTTTGTATAAACAATTTTAGCATGTTCAAATACAAGGAAAATTGGAAAATTGGACGGAGAGAAAAGCACGCCGATTAAAAAAGAAAGAAAAAGAAAACAGTCTTTGGGGCTTTCATTATTCTCTCTTCCACATGTACGGTTATTTTCTTCTTAAAGGAAAAACCAAGAAGAAATGAGTAATTATTCGTGAAGAAAATCCCTGTACCTGACCCGGAAAAGTGAATTCAAGCCTCTTTGTCGTAACTCGTAACAGCATGATATTTCAACGTCGTGTCAAAGAACGAGGCCATGAGTTCCAGCCTCTTTGTCTTCACTCTTAACCTCCACCTAGGATTTATATCGAGCCTTGTTGGCCTAGGTTCTTTAAATAAGATCCACAATTGGTGGGTCATAATGAAGTACACTTGATGCATTAATTTAACATGGACACTCTTATAATAGAAGACGTTTGAAAAGCATGTGTATGTATGTATTTATGTGTGAGTGTGTGTGTATATATATGGCTACGATGAATTTTGGTTGTAAATCTGTTTACTTAAGCTAGCTTCTATGTTTGATCTATGTTTCAAGTATCGATATATTACGTAGTTATTGTGAATATTCTCAGTATTTATGTTTCTATATTATTTATTCATTATAGTATCGTAGCCTCAATTACTATATATACTATTGTAATACTATTCTTTCAAGTGTGAATAAAATCATTCTATTTTATAATTCTATCATGGTATCGGAGCTCTAAAAGATCCTGATTTTGTTCCACGGTGCCGCCACCTACACGGCCTAAACCCTAATTTTTTTTTTACTTTTTTTCTTCTCCTCCCCACCGGCGTTAATGGCCAAATTCCGGCAGCCTTCTTCTCCGATCAGCTCCCTAACAACCTCTCAACCACAATATGAGCAGCACTCGGCATCTTCGCCGCACTTGCACAGTATGAGCAGCACCTCCTACACCGGCGCAATTCCCGGCCAAAGAAGAAAGCCTTCCACCTTCTCGCTCCGACAAATTATTGTGGGCTCTCTCTTTGCGGCAACGAAAGACGGCTGCACGCAATTTTGTGGGCCATAGTTCCCCAGTCCAAACAGCTTTTCCGGGCAAAGCTATTCCGGTCACTACGCCTTGACAAAGAGACGTAATTCGGCAAGAGACCCGGTGCCTCCAAATAGATGATCAAGACCGCAGCGGCACATCTATCAACACAGCAGCAACGGCTTCTCCATCTTCTAGTCCGGCGAGTGCTCATCACACCTACAGGTTGTCCTCTTCGCCCCAGCTGCAGCAAAATAGCTCCTCTCCCCAATTTAGGAGCAACGCAGCTATCTCTGCCTGCAGCAACAGTAATTCGAATTTTATTTTTAATTAAACAAGCATTAATCATGGTAAACGTTCCCGTCCTCGACGTCCTTATCTCGGTACATGTCAATTATGTTATGTGCCTGGACACTCGGCTCGCACTTGCACACTATTTCAAGCTCACTCGGTTGGCCAAAGCTCGGCTCGCTCGGATAAGCCACACAGCTCATTCAGCCTCCCCACCTGGCAACTCGGCTCAGCTTGATTCGTCTACATCCACATGGCTTCTTGACAGTGGTGCTTCACACCATGTGACTCCGGATATTCGGAATCTCTTGCCTTGCTTCTCGTACACTGGGACCGATGATATTATTGTTGGTGATGGTAAAGGTATCTTTATTTCTCATACTGGAAGTACTTTACTCCCCATTTCTTCTACACAATCCCTTCCCTTACGCAACGTTTTGTGTGCCCCGAGCATGTCTCGTAACTTACTCTCTGCTCTCAATTATGTCAAGCCAATAACTCATGCATTGAATTCCTTCCTCTGAATTTGTTGTAAAAGACCTAAGCCAGAATCAACCCCTACTCCGTGGCCCAGTTAAAAATGGGCTTTATGAATGGCCGTCTCAACCTTTAGTTGCATTTGTCTCCACAAAAGCCACCTCTCAGGAATGGCATCATCGTTTGGGTCATCCTGCCAGCCCGATTTTATCTACCATTTTACGCAACTATAATTTAGACTCGACAATTTCTTCCTCTTCGCATTGTTCTGCTTGCTTAGAGAGTAAAAGCTATAAGCTATCCTTTGGTCAGTCCACCTTATTATCCTCCCGACCTCTTGAAATCGTTTTTAGTGATGTTTGGACATCTCCTGTGCTTTCTGTGAATGGTTTTAAATACTATGTGATTTTTGTTGATCATTTCACTCGATATGTCTGGTTTTACCCATTGACTCGAAAATCTAAGGTTCACTCAAGTTTTATTCGCTTCCGCTCCATCGTTGAAAAATTCTTTGATCAACCCATTAAAGTGCTATATTCCGATAATAGGGGCGAATTTATTTCCCTCCGTGACTATCTTTCTACACATGGAATATCTTTTCTCACCACCCCACCTCACACTCCGAAACATAATGGCATTTCTGAACGCAGGCATATGCACATTGTTGAAACAGGTTGCTCTTCTTACCCATGCCTCCATTCCAAACACATACTGGCCCTATGCTTTTTCCACTGCGGTTTACTTGATTAATCGCATGCCTACTCCCACTCTCAAAATGCACTCTCCTTATGAGTCTACCTTTCATGCGTCCCCGAACTATACCAAACTTCGTGTCTTTGGCTGTCTCTGTTATCCTTGGCTCCGCCCTTACACCGATCATAAGCTGCAACCTCGCTCCAAGCCGTGTGTTTTCCTTGGTTATGCTCTAGACCAACATGCCTACTACGGCTTAGACACGACTACCTCTCGTATCTATGTCTCTCGTCATGTAAAATTTGTAGAGTCTATTTTTCCCTTTGCTAATCCTGCTATCTCGCCCCCTCCTACTTTCACCACAACTACCTTGGATTGGACTCCTACTCCTACTCCTGTTCACCTGCCCGCATCCTCCTCTCCACCTCCTCCCCCTCTGGATCCTTCCCCTCCACCAACCCCGCCCACCTCTCCCTCGGCTTCACCGCCTCATTCTCCACCTCCGAATCCTCCTCCCACTCACCCTATGCGTACTCGGTCCCAAGACAATATTCGTAAACCCATTCGAAACTCAACCTTCTTACTCAAATTTCCTCTCGACGACACCGAACCCACCACCGCTACTCAAGCCCTTAAAAATCCTAAGTGGAGAATCGCTATGCAGGAGGAATATGACGCGTTAATGCGTAATGACACATGGGAACTCATTCCCCAGCATCATCACTATAATATCATTGGTTCCAAGTGGATCTTTCATAATAAAAGTAATCCGGATGGCTCTATTGATCGGTACAAGGCTCGCCTTGTGGCTAAAGGGTTTGGTCAGCGTCCTGGTGTGGATTATTATGAGGTTTTCAGTCCAATGGTTAAACCCACCACTGTGCGCACAGTTCTGACTCTCGCTCTATCGCTTGGGTGGTCTCTGCGTCAGCTTGATATTAATAATGCGTTTCTACAGGGTCACTTGTCAGAAGATGTTTATTTGGCACAACCTGGTGGTTTTGTAAGTTCTGATCATCCTATTCACGTGTGCAAATTGCGTAAGGCGATTTACGGTTTAAAATAGGCACCTCGGGCTTGGTATGATGAGCTCAAGGGTTTTCTCCTCACCAGCAATTTTAGGAATGCGGATGCTGATTCCTCCTTATTTATTTATAATTCTGGTGGCACAATTATTAATATCTTGGTATATGTGGATGATCTGATTATTACAGGGAATGACTCCAAGGCCCTTGAGACTTTTATCTCTCTTTTGGGGCACTGATTCTCACTCAAATACTTGGGGTCCCTATCGTATTTTCTTGGCATTGAGATCATTTACAACGCCCGTGGTTGTATTTTATCTCAAAAGCGGTATGCCACTGAATTATTGGCTCGTCTTCATATGGATCAGGCAAACTTTGTTCCTACTCCACTGCCTGCTGATATTTCTGGACTCACTGCTAAGTCTGGAACACCGCTTGATGATGCCTTAGAATATCGTATGGTTATTGGCAGCCTACAATATTTGTTGTTTACTAGACCAGATCTTGCCTTTGCTATCAATAAACTATCTCAGTTTATGCATGCTCCCACTGATGTGCATTGGGGTCATGCTAAGCGCATGTTACGGTATCTTGCTGGGACATTGGACCTTGGGCTTCAGATTTATCGTGATTCTCCACGGGTTCATCATGCATTTTTTGATGCCGATTGGGGAGGTAATAAGGACGACTATGCTTCTACCGGTGCTTATATTGTTTATCTTGGCCGGAATGCCATATCCTGGAGCTCCAAGAAACAATCGACCATTGCTCGTTCTTCTTCCACCGTTGAATATCGCTTCGCTGGCCTCCACTAATGCGGAGCTTAATTGGGTTACTTTTCTTCTTCACGATCTTGTTTTCCTTCCAGTCAAGCTCCAGTTATTTATTGCGACAATTTGGGCACCACGCAATTTTTTCATAATCCTGTTTTCCACTCCCGAATGAAGCACGTTGCCATTGACTATCATTTTGTTCGGGACCAAGTGCAACATGGATCCTTGCGTGTTGCTCATGTTAATGCCCAAAATCAACTTGCTAATTGTCTTACCAAATCGCTTCCTCGTGTGGCGTTTCATCATCAACGCAGCAAGTTAGGTCTCGTCCCTCGTCCAACTTGAGGGGTGGTATTAGATATATTACGTAGTTATTGTGAATATTTTGTATTTATGTTTCTATATTCTGTATTAATTATAGTATCATAGCCTCTGTACTATATATACTCTTGTAATACTATTCTTTCAAGTGTGAATAAAATCATTCTATTTTATAATTCTATCATCAAGAATCTAATTGGAACATTTGTACTTTCATTAACTGTCAATAGGTGGAGATCAAGCTCGAAGGACACCATAAATAAATCACATGACTCACTTTTTTTGACTTTGAATGCGTGAGGCACGAATCCCCTGATCCTTACATTTGTATAGCATGTGCCGCCCCTAATTCATTGGTTTTTGTAGTGGATAGAAAAAAAGATTCAGATCTAGAAAATGTGAGCATAGAAGACTATATGAAAAAAAGGAAAGAACGGAGGATTGCTTTTTTTCTCTTGAATGATGATTATTGTAGTTTTAACGATGAAGGCTGTTGACGCTGCTAGGGTAGTACCAGATGAGAAGGCTGCATTGGTAGCTCTCTCAAAGAAAAAGGTAATGGAGGCGTTGGAGTATGTGTCCGATGTTCACAAAAATTAAAATTTGAGACGTTGTAGTTTGTGGGTGTGAAGATGATCGACAATGCTTTGAATTCCTGCAAAAGAAGAGATTTGGATCCTCTCCGTTTCATGATAAATCGTTGTCCTTCTTAAATTATTCGACCCTATACTTTGTCCAGGGTATCACGAATATTTAAGTGAGATAAAACTGAGAGAACAACCTTTAAACTCTGGACAAGAGATTAAAGAGCACTTAGAAGTGTTGAGTTATATAGAATGATTAACAAGGATGCTTACAATTGTTATTCTTTTTGTTTAACAATGTAAACTTGCTAATATATAGCACTTGGATCTGAAAAGGTGCAAAGGAATACATCATTTAAGTGATTGACACCAAAGGAAAATGTACCATTTGGTTGTACCCACTCACCAAAAATCAGTTTTCGGACCACATGTACTCATCTGTACGAATGCAGTTATCATCCGGATGGATAAATCACAGTATCAAAATTTTACATTTTCAGCCTTTCATCCGTACGGATAGATTCTTATCCGTACGGATAGCTCTTAATGAGAAAATTTTGGATTTTCATTTCACAACCGTACACTCGTAAACACTCATATAAGCGCGCACTCCGCACCTCCATACTTATATTTTAGCTTTACGAGCATAACCACCCTTGTACTAAACCCCCGATAACCTCAATGGCTTGTGATTATACTTAAATCACCAACATTCCACCCCCCATTTAAGTGTAATCCTTGGTTTAGTAAAAACAACAATCATAATATAAACCAACTCATGCTTAAATGAAAATTTCACGAAGATTGAATTTCCACCTAGTATTATTACACGCAAATATTCGAGTGTCTCTGGGTGTGACTAAGCATTGAACCCCTTTACACATTTTGAATACATGTACATAACAATACACATGAATTGAGACTACTTCAAAGTATTATTCTTGACACCATTTATTGAAATCCGCCTTGTGTCCATATCCATTCTTGAGCATATAGAAAGTCAACCCAACTTTCCTTGAAGCGGCCATACCTCAAACTCATATAGGTGAATCTTTAATTTACCGTGCACCGTGATTAGCACTTTCAAAAGATTCATTAAGAAGGTAAACTTCAACCTAACTTCACAGTTTATTGCACATACCTTCGGGATTAATACATGTGCTCAAGTTTCCAATAACAGGCTTACCACATTGAATTTAGCCTAAGGCATTGTACCAAAGGGAAATTAAGGCCCAATTATCGAAAACTTATACAAGGTTGTAGACTCATCCCTACAACCGACTTTTGTAATAAGTCCTTAGCTAATCCTTTCACAAATGAATAGCTAAATTCCTTTGAGATCTCACATACACAACCGATATCACCCGTGAGAGATCAACTCACGTGCACAAGCTATATCTAACGCCTAAGTGTCGTGACTTACCATTATACACATGACTATATGCTTTAGACAGTGTAGATGAACTATCACAATGGATAGATATTGGTGATATTGGTTTAGGCCATAGAGGAATTTCATGAATCAAATTCCTAAGCCATTCTGCCTCTTTTCCGGCTGCTGCCAAGGCAATAAACTCCGACTCCATAGTCGAGCTAGATATACATGTCTGTTTCTTAGAAGCCCAAGAAATGGCACCTCCACCTAAAACAAACACCCATCCTCTAGTAGAAGAATGATCTTCTACATTAGATATCCAACTATCATATGAATATCCTTCAATCACCGAAGGATATGCAACATAAGTCAAACCAAAGTCTTTGGTAGACTTAAGATATCTCAATACACGAACAACCGCTCTCCAATGACAGTTACCTGGGTTACTAGTATATCTACTTAGTTTCCCAACTGCATAGGCAATATCCGGTCGTGTACTAGTCATTGCATACATCAAACAACCAATGACTCATGAATATTCAAGTTGATTCACTGTTTCACCTTTATTAGGTCCAAGTTTCTCATGAGGCTCCATGGGAGAATTTGCCGGAGTACAATTTTCACAATTAAACTTTTTCAACACTTTCTCAATATAATGAGACAGTGTTAGTGAAAATCCTCCCTGATTTCTCTTGATTTTAATACCAAGAATAACATCTGCCTCCACCATGTCTTTCATAGAGAATCTAGAAGATAAGAGTTCTTTACACTTATCAACCTGATTTTGGAAAAATCAACATGTCATCGACATATAGATAGATTATCACACCGTTGCCGGTATCATCAAATCTACTATAAATACACTTGTCCGACTGATTGAGTTTAAACCCACTAGCCAAGACAACCTCATCAAACTGTTGATGCCATTGTTTAGGAGCTTGTTTAAGTCCATACAACGATTTTACAAGTTTACATACCTTATGCTCGTTACCGGGCATAATAAATCCTTCCGGCTGCTTCATGTATATTTCTTCATCCAAATCTCCATTTAGAAAAGCTGTTTTAACATCCATTTGATGGATCACCAAGTTATGAATTGCGGCTAACGCAATCAATAACCTGATTGATGAGATTCTAGCAACGAGAGCATAAGTATCGAAATAATCGATACCTTCCTTTTGCCTAAAGCCTTGTTTAACTAACCAGGATTTATATCGGTCAACAGTACCGTCAACTCTCATTTTCCTTTTGAAAATCCACTTGTAACCTAACGGTTTGCAACCACGTGGTAAATCTGTAAGAATCCACGTATTGTTACCCATTATGGAATCCATCTCGTCGTTGATGGCTTCTTTCCAAAATGATACATCCTGAGATCCCATTGCCTCAGAAAATGTTCTTGGATCATCCTCAATATTGTAATAATATGAGTATTGATATCCAACTTCATTTCTCGAACCTTCCACCAAATAAGTTACAAATTCCGGTGGAAATGTCTTTGCTATTCTAGCCCTCTTACTTCTTCGAAGTTCAGAAGGTTCAACATGAGAATCATTATTTTCCACATTCTCCACTCCAACTATCGTAGGAGAAATATCCTTTGGTCTAGGAATATATGTAAATCTATTTTCATCAAATATGGCATCACGTGATTCTATAACCGAATGTGCAGCCACAGAATCACTAGGTTCTATAACATAAAACCTATAAGCCTTGGAATGACTAGCATATCCAATGAAAATGCAATCGATGCCTCTTTCTTTTAAAGTTGTAATTTTAGGATCAGGAAGTCTAACAACCGCCCTGCAGCCCCAAACTTTCAAATAACTTAAGTTTGGTTTCTTTTTGAACCAAAGTTCATACGGGGTAGCATATTTCTTTTTATTAGGAATTCTGTCTAGTAAATAACAGGCCGTTAACATGGCCTCACCCCAAAATCCATTACTCAATCCTGAGTAGGACAATATGGAATTTACCATCTCTTTAGAGTACGGTTTTTCCTCTCCTCAATGCCATTTTGTTGTATGATACGGTGCAAGAATCCTTATGTATAATACCACACGACCAAGTAGGTTGGATCATAGTATTCTCCACCTCTATCGGTGAAAACGTTTAATACAAGAATTTAATTGCAATTCTACTTCACTTTTATAAATCATGAATTTATCAAGTGCCTCATCTTTAGTATTAAGTAAATACACATAACAAAAATGAGTAATATCATCTATCAAAGTAATCACATTTCTTATTTCCCAAAGACGGTGATGCATTAAAATCACACAAATCACTATGGATAAGTTCTAAAATTGTAGACGATCTTTCAACACCACGAAATGGTCAGTCTTACAATTTTATTAAGCATACACGTAGTACACTTATCCATATTGATATCAAATGGGGGAATCAAAGCATATTTAGACATAACATGCATATGTTTATAATGCACGTGTCCTAACCGAGCATGCCACAACTTTGAGATATTAACATCAGAAATATGCATAACTTGATTAACTTTATTATTAACAATATTAAGCATAAACATATTATTACACAAATAACCAAATCCTACAAATACACCATGTTTAGATAATATATACTTATCGGACTCATATGTTTGTTTTTAGCCCGATTTACATAATAGTGGACCGGATACAAGGTTCTTCCGGATGCACGGAACAAATAAAACATCAAATAGATTTACAAATTTTGCAGAACTGAAATTTAAAATAACATTTCCAATGCCTTTTACAACAGCCATCGACTCGTTTCCCATCATTAGTATGGAACCATCATTCACCGTTCAAAGTCTTCAAACCAAATTGATCTTTGCATACATGTCTTGTTGCTCTGAGTCGATCCACCACGAAACATCATCATCCCGCATATAAAATGCTTGTAAATAAATGGCACATAATTCATAACCGAATTAATACCAAAGTTAACATTCTGACCATGATGTTTGGGTGGTCCTTCGTCTTTCGACCCCTGTTCTGGACGTTTGTTCTTTCCATTCTTCCGCACTCGGCAATCAGCCTTGTAGTGCCCTGTTTTTCCATAAATCCAATAGGCACCCTTTGCCCTTTTTCCGGATTCATTGTTGCCAGCCTTGAATGGTTTCTTTTTCTTACCATTACCTTTTCCCTTGTTTGATTTAGAAAACTCCCGGCCTCTATTACATGAATGGATGTCGATTCATCAATTTATTTTCCCTTGGTTTTCACACACTCCTGCGCCTTGAGTGATTCCTCAATACGCAGGTGGCTACCAAGTTCAACCAAGGAGAGATCTTCATTTTTGTGTTTTAACATATGCTTAAAATATTTCCATGATGATGGTAGTTTATCAATGATACTAGAAACAGAAATGGATTTATTCATTTCCATTTTGTGTTGTGCAAACTGGCCTAAAATGCGTTGAAATTCATTGAATTGTTCAATTACAGACCGTGTATCTACCTTCATGTATTTCATGAAATTACCAACTAGAAACTTTTTAGCAGATGCATCTTCATTTAAGTATTTAGTTTCTAGTGCATCCCATAGTTCTTTTGCAGACGCAAAGTTTTGATAAATATCAAACAACGAATCAGGCATACCGTTTACAATGTGACCACGACAGATGTAGTCATCATTTTCCCATTTGTTTCGCCTTCGCAATTCCTCCAACGGTGCATCATCATCAACTTCTGGTATTTCAGTGCTAAGAACATATACCAATTTCAATGTTGTGAGAAGGAAATGCATCTTCCTTTGCCACCTCCGGAAATCAACACCTTCAAATTTGTCTACTTTCCCGAAATTCATCATCAAATCCTTTGCATTCACCATTGTGATCAGAACAATAATTTAAGAAGAATGTTGTAATTTGAGGGTGTGAAGATGATCGACAATTCTTTGAATTCCTGCAAAAGAAGAGATTTGGATCCCCTCCGTTTCACGATAAATCGTTGTCCTTCTTAAATTATTCGACCCTATACTTTGTCCAGGGTATCACGAATATTTAAGTGAGATAAAACTGAGAGAGCAACCTTTAAACTCTGGACAAGAGATTAAAGAGCACTTAGAAGTGTTGAGTTATATAGAATGATTAACAAGGATGCTTACAATTGTTATTCTTTTTGTTTAACAATGTAAACTTGCTAATATATAGCACTTGGATCTGAAAAGGAGCAAAGGAATACGTCCTTTAAGTGACTGACACCAAAGGAAAAGGTACCATTTGGTTGTACCCTCACCAAAAATCAGTTTTCGGACCATAGGTACTCATCCGTACGGATGCAGTTATCATCCGGACGGATAAATAACAGTATCAAAATTTTACATTTTCAGCCTTACATCCGTACGGATAGATTATTATCCGTACGGATAACTCTCATCCGTACGGATAGATTCTTATCCGTACGGATAGCTCTTAATCAGAAAATTTTGGATTTTCATTTCACATCCGTACACTCGTAAACACTTATATAAGCGCGCACTCCGCACCTCCATACTTATATTTTAGCTTTACGAGCATAACCACCCTTGTACTAAACCCCGATAACCTCAATGGCTTGTGATTATTCTTAAATCACCAACAATACATGTGGATGAGTTGGCATCCAAGCCAGCCAATTACAGTAGCCATGGAGTGGTGTTGGTTGTGGTCGTGGTTATGGCTATGGTCGTGGTCTGGTTGTGGGTTATAGTATTCGTGGATGTGGGTTATAGTATTCGTGGCCGTAGTATTCGTGGTTGTGGGTTATGTCTACGGTCGTGGTCTGGCTGTGGGTTATAGAATGTTGTTGCTAAAAGAAGTGCAGTAAGAAAGTGTGCTTAATGTTTAGCCATTGTTTGTTCGGAATTTTGTGAAAAATGTCACTTTTCACAAAGTCTTGTTTTTCTCTTCCATGTCAGTATAATGCATTTCCTTTATCAAAAATGTTTCAGTTCGATTCTAGTTTAGGCTCCATGTTATCAACTAACATAAATTGTTCAAGTCATTTATAAAATTAAGACAGAATGTTGTGCATTAAATATTATACATGTTTAACATTGTGGTACCCTATTTACTGTGACACCACCCCAAAAATTGACACACAAAAACTGATTGTGAAAATTGATTTTTCAAAAGTTGGTTACATGTTTAATTCCGTTAGGCTTAGTCACAATTGGTTGTGTGTTGTGTTTTGGGTCGATGACGGTAACAAATATGTGCATGTTGGTTCGGTTAAATCTTCATGCCGGTGACAAAATTGTGTCATGAAGTTTCATAGTTTTCTATAATAATTCTAGAACACACCACAAAAACAATCTTGAGGGGTACATTGATTTGGTCAGCGTCAACCCGTAGAATTTATTTCTTGTTTTGGATTTGATTTCTAGCAAATCAACAAATACAACTTATTTCTTTTTTCGGATTTTGCATTTCTAGAAAATGAACAATTATAAGAGGATTGAAATGGAAAACAAATTAAGGATGTATTTGAAAGGTTATACTCTCTACGGGGCACAAAAAGCTTGAACCTAGCCAATCGGATTTCTTGATAGGTATATTCATTTTGTGGTCAAACTGTTGAATTTATTTGTTGTTTTGGATTTTGATTTCTAAAAAATCTACAAGTATAACTTATTTGTTATTTTCATTTTTTATTTTTAGCAAATGAACAAATTGAACTTATTTCTTGTTTCAGAGTAGTTTTCTCACAGTCCATCAAATATAGAATATTCTTGTTTTAGAGTTTTGATTTCTAGCATATGAACAAATACATCGGTGTCCAAATGGGATACGAATTAGAGTTGTATTTGAAAGATTCTAATTTCTACTCCCTTGGGGTCACAATAAATGGTAAGAGGAAGATTTGGGTTTTAGACGTCTTGACATGAAGAATACGACTCTCATCGGTAAACTAGAGGAAATTACTAGTAGATGATGATGCCCTATGGGTCAAGATACTTGTTCGTAAAATTGTAGAATTCTCACCCCCATATAAGAGTGAGGCATAAGAGTAATGTCAATTCGGGTTGGCCCTTTTATACAAAACGAGGATGATGGACAATGTAGTTAATTAGATCATTTAATGCTCAATTAGCACTACTAGACACAGGTTTGAGGGCATTCCAAATTGGTATTAAAATCGACTATCAGACGGAAGTTAGTGCTACAGCATGAGAGACGGTGGGGGCCACCTTTATAATCCTCTAATACGGACAAGTCCGAGAACAACCATGGCCATGTCCTAGAAAGTACGCCAGTTACTTATTAGGGGGAGAATGTAATGTCCAACATAATTAAAGTAGTTGATTAAAGTAGTGGAATTCTCACCCTCTATAAGTGTGAGATATAAAGGTTTTGTCAATTCGGATTAGCCTTTGAAGCCAAGCGAGGACGGTGGTCGACGTAGTTAACCTCAATTAGCGCTATCATACACATGTTTGGGGGCATTACACAAGCAGTTCCTCACACCACAAATCTTCGTCTTTCTTGTGGTCTAAAGTGTTGTGTGTAGTTACTTATAAATTTTTATTTTTTTATAGACAAAACTTGTAAATTTTATTAAGATAAGCAAAGAGTTTACAAGTTTTGGTCCCTCCCGGCCTCCTCCAAAATAATATGTCGTCAATGTACGTCCTCCGCCTCTTTAAAATCCTAGTCTGGAGAACCAGATGTGAGAAACCAGATGCTAGGGAAAGAGAATGTGACTCCGTACAGTGCAATAAAAAATAAAGACAAAGTTAAAAATAAAAGCCATGGAGATGCAACTCCAAGAGAAAGAAGAAACTGTAGCTTTATCTAAAAAAGAACTTGCATCCAACTACTGCAAAAGAGGGAGTTCTGAAAGCATGATGGTATTTTCTTTCAATCAAAAAGCTAGAATCCACAACTCCTAACCAACCTTCATGATTCACTCAGCGAGAGCTATTTTAATGTTGCACCATCTTCTTTTGCAAAGCGGAATTTTCGCTCCCCAAAAAATAACCAAATAATTTAACTATGTATTTTGCTTGTTTGCTTTGGTTTAATATTATACTGATCTTCTTTGGGGGGTGGGGGGGATTGAGACTTAATTCAAGAGCATAAACAACTCATTAAATGTAATGAGTATAAATAACTCATTACATGTTTAACTATCAAACACAAAATTAACTAATTACATGTCTAACTATCATATCTCCCAAAATCGTGAACTAATGGGGAGGCAGATAATTAAGACAATGGGGGAATTGTGGAGAATGACAAAACTAATTACATGTTTTCAAAACTTTTGCATCAAAGACAAAATTATTTTATTTATTTTTTTAAATTGGGGAAATTCGTTTTTTACCCTTTTTTTGAAAATAAAAAAGAAATCTACACCCTTCTAAATTCAAAAACTACTCCTATCTCCTGTCTAAAAGTGGGTGAAATCGCCCAAAAATAGGAGAAACCTCCCATTTTTCGCCCAAAAATAAGAGAAACCTCCCAAGTTTCGCCTATGGTGGGAGGCCCCGCCCGAGAAGATGGGCGACCCCGCCCAGGTTTTGGACGCTTCTTCTTCCTCATTTGCAGATTTTTCGAGTTCCATTTCTTCCCCATAGCAAAAAAAAAATTTGGGGAAGGATTGCAATTTAAGATGGGATACGAGTTTTATTTATACGTATTACATGCATTCAATTTAAGATCGATAGCTTCATCATACAAAGTCTTGTTATGTTTCTTGGAACCTACTTGCATATTTATGCAATATGAGTTGCATACAGTGAAGAATTTTAACTGTTAAATAAACTGGCAATTTCTTACACAAAGAATCCTCATTGTATTGGACTAATTACGATATAAGACGTGTAGTAGAACATAAAGAAACAATTTTTAAGAAGATCACTGACGAATTTTAAATATTATCATTGCTCTGGTTTAACAAGGAATTCATGCCGAGTAATTTTACACGGAAACTAACCCATCTTGAGGAATTAGCAATGCTTGAGGAAATTGAAATTCGTTGCAATCCTTCCCCAAAATTTTTTTTTGCTATGGAGAAGAAATGGAACTCGAAAAATCTGCAAATGAGGAAGAAGAAACGTCCAAAACCTGGGCGGGGTCGCCCATCTTCTCGGGCGGGGCCTCCCACCATGGGCGAAACTTGGGAGGTTTCTCCTATTTTTAGGTGAAACATGGGCGAAAAATGAGAGATTTCTCCTATTTTTGAGCGATTTCACATACTTTTAGGCGGGGGATATGAGTGGTTTTTGAATTTAAAAGGGTGTAGATTTCGTTTTTATTTTCAAGAAAAGGGTAAAAAACGAATTTCCCCTTTTAAATTCTGAACGATGTTCCTTCCATAAAAAAAACCAACACACTTTCTCTCTCATCCATTATATTCTTTCATCAAATTTTTTATTTTTTCATGCTCTTTATTTTGAGACCTCATTCACCATATTCAAACGTAATTTCCTAAAATCCGTTGTCGAAATTCACTTCTTTTCGGGATTCAACGAGTAAATTTCGATAGTGAATCTCACGAAAAACGATGTGATTATATCGAACCAAATCCCAAAACGAAGAGAATGAGAAAATAAAAATTCAATGAAATTTTCAAATTGCTTTGGAGATCTAGACCAAATCATATGAAATAATGAAAACGGGCTGGAAAGAGATAGAAAAAAACAGTTACACTAAAGCGCTTGTTGGGGTTTGGGGTTGTTTTGATTTATTTTTTTTTGCCTTTGTGCTATAAAAATTATAGAAGTTGTCATTCTTCTTATAAAAAATATTTGGGTGTTCTATTACTTAAAATATTCCAAAATGTGTCCTTTTAACTAATTTCCTATAAAATGATATAGATGTTTTATTTTTTTGAAAATAAATATGAATGTTTGAATAATTTGAATGGTGTAGTACACTAACACTGTGATAGAATGATTTTATCAAACATAACAGACCATAACAAATGGAATATTGGTTAAATGTCAAACATTAATTGAAAATCGTTCTATTCATCATTTTTTTATGAAAATTGTTTAATATTTAAAATAAGGATAAATATAACATGTCAATTATGATTTAATTCATATGAATCACTAATGAACAAATTAAGTAACAAATGAGAAGAATAAGATCATTTATACGAACCGGTATTATTCAACATATCTTTTTTTATAAATGTAGCGTAAACATGAAACCATGTATAATACTAAACTCGAATATTGTTTTATGTGATGTCTTCGGTTTTCATTTACAATTAAAATTCTACAGTTTTTGTTATAAGATATTAATGATACAAATATATTATTTTTTTATCAAATCAATACATTTCTCCATCAATCAATGCATTCACATCATTGTCAATAATGATTTTAGATAATACGTATAATTCATGGGATTGAGAAGGAGAAGTCTATAATATAGTGTATGAACAAAACTAGCAATAATTTTTAGTTTTGGACCATTTTTGTTTCACATATAGCAGTGGGTTTCATTTTTTTAGTTAAAAAGGAACACAGTCTGTGAAAATCAATAAATAGATTCCAGACGTATCTTAAAACCACTAGTTTGTTTCTTCTCTTTATTATACATCTACATCATCATTCAAAACGTAAGTAACTGAGGATTCTTAGAGCCTTCACACTATTCAATATAATTTCCTACTCGTCAATAAACTGTGTAAGTATTGTTTCTTCTATGAAATTTTTTTAATCGTCTATATATTCTTTTTTTGAAGCACGAGAAAGAAAATGTAAGCATTTGGTACTTGAATTTACCATATAGATTAGCATCTACTCCGTGAGCTTTCTAGATCTCAGAACTGACAGTGAATGGGTATTTTAAATGCGATTTTAAAACAAAGAAAATGAAAAAAAAATTGGTAAAAAAACACGATTTTTGATGGCATACATCCAAAATTTGATTGTTTTTTGAAGAAAAAAAAAAAAACTTATGAATGATTGAATAATTTTAGTGGTATAGTACTCTAAAACAGTGATAGATTTTTTTAGTTAATATACCAGGAATAAGGACCTTTACATATAATGTATTGGTTAAATGTAAAATACTACCTCTATCCAAAAATTTAAGTCTATTTTGAATTTTAACACGGATTAAGAAAGTGATTAAGTGTAATTAATTTAATATTAAAAGTCTAGAATATCCTTTGACTCAAGAACCAATGTACAATGTAGATCATGTCAATTTGATTGTGATTATATCATGAACAATTATTATTATTTTTATTTAGAAAGAATCAATGTACAATGTATGAAACCAATTGTCCCATACTTTAATTAGTGCAATTGTAGTATACACTCTAAATCTTTTCAAAACTGTATTTAAGATATTTCAATATTCATATTTACAAAAAATACACCAATTCCTTTTTTTTTTACCATAAAATACGAATTCTGTAAAATTTCCTTTAAATACACCGCATCTATCCAAATTCTGTAAATTTTTCTTTATGTCTACTGTATTATGTAAAATAGAGAATTGGATTAATTCCATTTTAGATTAAAATTATATAAAATAAAAAAATTATTGGTAACAAAATGTGGTGTTTTTACATGCAAATTGAGGCGTCAAATGACAAAATATGTAACGGCATGCCCTCCATGTGTATGAAGCACAATCACTCCAACAACATCCAAATTGATGCATCATATGATGAAATATGTAAATGCATGACCGCCACGTGTATGATGCACAATCACTCCAACCTCTATTTAGGGTGTGAAGCCTTAGACTCTTTTTCAATCTATCTTTTTCTTTCTTAAACAACTCTTAGGTGGCGGATAGGATGCAACAACACTGCTAACCTGCAAATTCAGCTGAATTTGCGTCTTAGAATAGCAACCTGAGCAAATATCTCCACTTGCAGCTGGTGAGTTCTTCCTTTTTTTTTGAAAGCGCGATCTCCCTTAGATTTGAATTTCAGTAAATGTTTTTTTCTTTCTCAAATTGTATCCAACAAATTCAATGCTCCAACATCGGGATTAAAGTTTCAAATATCTGGCACCGGGTTTAAATGATCTTTGGTACCCTCATTAGAGTAGAGGATCTGCGCTAAGTATGAAAACAGTAATGAAACATTTATTATAAATATTTCCTAATATTGCCCTACAATCATTAATACATCAGTGGTTCTTTGATGACAATATAATTAATTTGTTAACGAGAAAAGCTTATACAGATTCTCTATTACCATTGAATAAAATTACTTTCAAAGAGATCAAGGAAATATTGTCATCAAAGAACCACGGATGTATACAGATTCTCTATTACCATTGAATAAAATTACTTTTTAAGTTTGCGTAATAACTATCCGCAAAGGGTATATGTTGATTTTATGCTTTGCTTTTGCAGATTGAGAGAGAAATATATGCACATAAAAATATGCTTTTGTGGCTTGGTTGTGGTGCATAAGCCAAGATTGTGTACAGTGGATGGATTTCAAAGGATGATTCGTAAAGTAGAGTTGTTTGCACGTACTATTTTCAATTGCAGAAAGAACGTTGATCATGACATATCATTTTCTATGGATCTAGCTAGATATTTTCTATTGTTTTCCACTTTTCTATGTTTCACTAGTTGTAAAGTCCTCTCAGATTTTACAGAACTTGAAGTTCATTTTTAATATTATTTAATCATTGAATAATCACTACATGTCTCCTTTCCGGATTGTGTTAAAAAAATAAGAAATGAATTTGCCACAGTTATGCTTCGAATTTCATAAATATATTTTCTCTTATATCCGGTTTCTACATTGAAGAATATTCAACAAGAACCTGTATTTCATCGAGTGATGAGGCCGTTTCATCATCCCCTTGACGCTATAGATTCTCTAAGTTCTAACAACGTAATTTACCTTTTTTTTTAAAAGATAAGTTTTATGGTAATAATCTGGATTTGGAGCTGATTTCCGGTATATTTCCCAACTTTCCTGAAGGAATTGGACTATTTGAAAATATTTTCATCACTCAAGGAGAGGTTGACGCATTTACAGGCATGTAACTAGTCCTTGTGCTAGTATGTATGCAACATTAAACATAGACTGCACTCTTCCCTATTGTTGGCTTTCGTTGTTCATTGCTTGATGACCAATGTTTCTTCACTTTTTTTTCCAGAGGACTGAAAATCTGCGGGTTAGTTTCGGTAAATCTGGCATACATGGAGGGGGCTCTTTGCTCGACGAAAGATTCTTGAAGGGGAAATGGTATTGCTTCTTGCTTTTTATTGGTATTTTCCATATCAAAATGCTTTTTATACTTTCTAAGGCTCTTTTCCATTTTGCAAGTCATGTCAAAAATGTAAAGACAGCCTTTTCTAGGTGATTTGAAATTAAACTTGATTGCTTATAATCATATTGTGTTTATGAGATTCCCACTCAAGTTTATTAAATTTGTTTTTTCAGATGTTGTATTGATTCTAATATTTATCAGATAAATTTTTCATTTTTAATGCTCGAGGGACAATGCGTCTATGCATCATCACACAATGTACTTGTTCTACATCCAAACCCAACATTTCAAGTACACAAATGGCGATCCAAATGTAGCAATCAACAATTTATATCTTATACATGACCCTCAAACACTTCAAAATCATTCCCTTTCACATCAATATTACCACACAAGAATCTTTCTGGGTTGAATTGTTCAGATATTTCCCAGCATTCCGGATCTCTTGCAATAGCCTGTTTACTTGGCAATTCCAAAACCCCTTTTCCTACATCATCTCGCAAAATACATATATAAAGACAATGTGTGAAATCATGAATCAAGTGATGAAATCAATTCAAGCATTAAGCACATGTTTTAGAACACAAACCCATCATAAGATTCAACTTCAAAAACTACCCATTTGCAATTTCATCAATTAAAGGTTTGATTTCATCAATTTTCACGTATTTTGGCTATGAACTAGTTTAGCTACTCATTATAATGAAAAAAACAAGAATGAAACAAGAAATCAAATCCTTAAACTGAAAAAGGACGTAATTTGATTACCAAAAGGAAGAAAAACTGAAATTCCTTGAATCCATGAACAAACCCAATGTCAAGTTGAAAAAGGCAACATCCAAGCTTGAGAAATAGGTGAAATCTAAGACTAAAATGAGTGAAATCTAATAGAAATGGAAGAAATAAGCTAATCTAAGGAGAATGAATGGAGGAAACCAGCCTAAGTATGCCCTAATTAAGTCTAAGTATGAGTGAATATGAAATGGGGGTAAAAAATATATTTATAAGTGGCCAAAAAAAGTGCAGAGAAATGGACGAATGCGCACGCATTGGCCTATATTCTTCAAAATTCGACATCTTGTTCCAGCAATGCGCACACATTGCCATTAATGCACACACATTTCCATCAATGCGTACACATTGCTTGTCAGAACTTTCGAAACCAAGATACGACTTCAGTAATCTAGGAATAACATTGCATGTAGAGCTCGGCTTTGAGTTATTCAAGCTGGGTTGGAAATATCATTCAATCATCAACAACTTTCATGCAGACCACAAGTCCATAAAATACATCCAAAATGGATAAATTGGCAGATAAAGTGAACGTAAGATGAAAACATCAACTATATTTGATCCGTTTCCATTCCCGGGCTTCGGTTATGCCTCTAAAACCTCATGCCTCATCGTGCAGGTTTAAGAGTCACCTATTCCCTGCATTTCACAAGCCTAAAAACATACCAAGCATTATTCCACAAGAAAGATAGGCCTCTAAAAGGGTCAAATACCGTAAAATTGTGAGGTTTTCCATATATTTGACGGTTTACCTCAACGTGAGTGCTCAATGTGGTTTTACCCTATAAATGGTCTAAAAATACCCAAAAAGAGCCAAAAGCATCATAAACGGGGTTAAAACATGCACCGGAGCATAGTAAAGTTGACTCTCATCAACTCTCGCACTGTGCAATTGGAGTGCAGAAGATTTAATCTTCATCTCTTTCGACAACTATGTTATCCAAGTTATTTTTGCGCTTAGGTTGGCCAAAGATCTATATTTTGACTCATGCGATCTAATAACCACATTGTTTTTTTTTAACACAAAGAAATCAATAAGATCCAAGAAACACATTATTCGATTACATATTTTCTCGTCTCAAGGAAAACGAGCTCCGTCAGCATCAAAGAATACCAACAGGAAAAATAGACAATAATTCAAAGTCCACTTAACATTTATAATGACCTTTTCTATGGTAATCCAGTGATCAATGGTAGGTGCTTGCACGAATTGACTCAAATAGTTCATCATGTAAGTCAGATCATGTCTGGTGGATGTCAGAAACTGATGACCACCAATAGCACTTATGTACATAAGAGGGTTCTTTATAGGTTCACCTCGATTAAGACTTAAATAATTCCCAATAGTCATGTAATAGTGGAGCAAGGCTTTATATTCTTCTTATTCAGTCTCTTCAATCGATGCTAGTAGAGTCCCTAAGAGCCCGTATTCCCGGAAAGTGAGAGAC
Source organism: Gentiana macrophylla (assembly GCA_026214975.1). Taxonomy (NCBI): domain Eukaryota; kingdom Viridiplantae; phylum Streptophyta; class Magnoliopsida; order Gentianales; family Gentianaceae; genus Gentiana; species Gentiana macrophylla. Next base: position 49,042,368 of record CM047815.1, read on the forward strand.
GAGACCTAGAATTTTCAATGCAAAGCTTGAATTCAGAAGCTATATAAAATTCAGAATTAAATTGTCTGAGCTCCCAGTCACCAATATGTCATCTACATAGATGAGAACATAAAACATCTGATTTTTAGTTTGAAGAACAAACACAGTCTTATCAGCCCTTGATTGAGTGAAACCCCATTCTATCATCTGAGATTTGAGAGCCCTAAACCATGCTCTTGGAGCTTTATTTAAGCCATATAATGCTTTCTTGAGTTTACATACAAATTGAGGCTTGTAGGGAACTATAAACCCTTCTAGTTGAGGCATAAATATGTCCACACTGATAGGTCCATTTAGAAAGGCATTGTTTATATCCACTCAATTGATGGACCATTTAAATGTGACAGCAATAGAGAGAACCACCTAAGGGTTGATGCCTTAGCCACTGGGATAAAAGTACCATTGTAGTCAATCCTATAAGATAAGAACCATTTGAAACAAGCCAAGCCTTGTGTTTGAAAATAGTTCCATCTGGCTTTAGTTTCAGTTTGAACACCCACATGTTCCCAACAAGATTCTGCCTTGGGACAAATGGTACCAGATCCCATGTGTGATATTACTGCATGGTATGAAACTCTTATATCATAGCACCCTTCCATTCTGGACTTTTCAAAGCTTCAGATACTCTGGCAGGTTAAAAAATGTGAGCAGGAATATTTGACTGAGTGATAGAGGAAAGATACACTTTAAGTTAAAAAATTCTACTTTTAGACCTAGTTTTCATAAGATGCATTGCAGGTTTTGATGGTTCAGCACTAGGAATGTTGGCAGCATTTTACCAATTTGCGTCTTATTTTATCAAATCAGATAATCAATCAACATTTAATTAATTAAGGGACTTCAATCGAAATAGAATTAACGATCAATTTTAAATTGATTTAAATTTTAATTTTAATCAATTGGAACGATTAAAATTAAATCAGTATTAAAATTATGTCTCTTTAGTTTCTTTCCTCTTTGATTCCTAATCAAAAGGGATGACTTTCGTTTCGAAAACCAAAAGACACCAACCTTGGCCCTTTCCAAAATCAAAATTTTAAAAGGGCTGGCTGCAGCTTTTCCAAAATCAAATATTTTGAAAATGGCTTTGCGCCTATTCCAAACAAAATTTGAAAAGACTTAGATTATTTAAAGGCAAATCATAATACCAAATAATGCCATGTAGATCATAATGGCCCAAACTATTTGAACCATTAATATAACAATTCACAAAATTATAAAAAAGAAAATAGGGTCCACCGTGATATGGTCGGCCGATGCATGAAGCTCTAGGGTCGCGAGCGCGCCGGCGGCGTAACATGGTGGGAGCCGCCGCATCACTTAGCCCCAAACCTGACGTCGCCTTCTTCTTTTGTTTCTCATTTTTCGAATCTAGATCTTGCATTTATTAATTAATTACTATGCAATTTAATTAGTGCTTATTGGTTAAGTTCGATGTTCGCTTTGATACCACTGTTAGGAAATCAACTAGTTTAACGTGGCGGGATTTAAAAATTTGATTTCCGATCCCAATATCGACTTCGTTTAATACAGTAAACACATTAAGTTAGTAGACGGTGATTACCTCTCTTGATCTAAAAGATTGACGCTTTGACCGTCTGGGGAGAGTAGTAGTGTGCGCAAGCCGTCCACACATCCGGCCTCTGTCAATATCCACACGAGCACCTCGCCGGAATCCTTCTTGGATAGCTACTCACTACAAGAAAATAGCAAATTTAGAGCACACAATTTATGGCGTGCATTTTTGCACACCATAATTTCATTAAATTACGGCATACATTGCATTGGGCGTCATGATTTACTAAGAATTTTATAACTTAATGGCGTACAATAAATTCACGCCATCTATTCAGTTAAATTTAGAACATGTTTTTTGTGGCACGCCATACATTTTCAATTCCCGCTAAATTTCATGATATTTTGCCAAACATTCATTCGTTCGGTCGTTCCCGGACAAAAGCAAAAATCCTAGAAAACCTAATTTTCGATGGCGACAACTTCCTCCCTTCTACTAAATCTCAATCTCACGGTGCTCTACAGTCAATATTCTTAATCTCATGGTGCTCATTGAATATCCTTGACCTGGGCTGTCACTGTGCACCTTTCTTTTCTTCCATTGGTCAACATTCGCTGGAGTATTTTTCAATAAGAGAAGCGCTGTTGGATTTGTTCTACAAAATAAAAGGTTCATTTAATGTTTCTTCTCTAGAATAATAGGCTCATTTAACAGCTCCTAAAATTGTTTGTAGTTGAAAGAATATTGCAGGCGGAAGGGTTAATTAATGGGTTAGGAATTAATAGGTATCAAATTGATGAATTACTTTATTTTGAGGGAAAAAAAAGGGCTCAGTGTGTAAGGTCTTTCTTAATTTTTTTGGAGTTAGGTTTTATTTGCTATAACATTCTCCATGGTTTGTGGACTATATTGTGCTACTTGTATTTGCTGCTGTTCTAGCTTCTTAAATGGACTGCAAATTGTGAGTTTCCGTCTCTGTGTAATAACAATGATTTGGATTTTGTTTTAATCACAATGATTTGGATTTAGTATCACTTTAATTGTTAACCATCCAAAAAACATTATTGTTGGTTCTTTTTATTGTTTCCTAAAAGTAAAAGAGTAGCTTGGAAAATGCTCTGAGCCGTCTTAAGATCTTACTGATTCCATATATTGGCGTTTCATATTTCGGAATGTGATTCTCAAAATGTAGAGAGATCATTTTCTTGTTATTGTTCTGGCATTGGTATTGTTGGTATTTTTTTTTGAAGTTGTTAGCATTTTGAATTTAGATATGTTTAGCAAATGCCTTTGTTTAGCAAAAGTCTTTTGGACTGATTCAATTCTCAGCAATGTCTTTGAAACTCAGGCAGTGAATCTTAGTAATATTCTCTCTCTATATTGGTATGGAATGCTTGTGTTTGTGGTGCATCTAATTTTATAGAGTTTGGACTGATGAATTGCTGAATTTACTGAGTTTGGACTATCAGATAATTACAGTCCCCAACTCAGAAAATTATGGCTCAATTGATTGCCACTTCTCAGTCAAGCCAACTAGCCAGAAATTATGACAAACCTCTTTTATGTCTTATGAAATGTTTAGTAGTAGTTGATTATTAGCCAATGATATGGACACTATCAAAAGATTGGTATACTTTGGTCTGTTACTTTTCGACATTAGGTGTTTTCATTTCATTGCTAATGACCAACTAGTAGGACTTTAAGTTGTAGATAAATTTAATCTATCTAATGAACTGGGCATCTGTCAAACTAATCAAACATCTTTGAACTTTTGATTATGGTCATGTTACATTTGATTTAGGTGCCTTTAGTGGACCTTCTACAACATCTATTGTGACACCATATCGAGGTATGAGCTTCAAATTTTGAATGGTATATGGTATTAATACTACTGCTATTGAATGATGTGATTCGTCACTCAACATTAGTGCTATGGACTTCCATACTTAGGCATCCCCCTAGGCACTCAGCCGGTCTTTGCATTTATTTGGTCCTCTGTAAATCATGTGACTTTCAAGGGCAGCCCGGTGCAGGGAATCTCTGTTATTTGGTCCTCTGTTATCGTTGTAAAATTGTCGTATTCGGTGACATAAATAATACTATTGTTTAACTTTCACTCTCTTTCATTTCATGAATATCCTTACAACGGTTGTACCATAACGTTTATCATTTAAATAAGGTATGTTGATTTAATTAAGCCAATCATAACCCATAAGAGATTTTTGTGTTTTTATATTTTTTTTGCTGGAATGTTTTTACTGCTAATATAATTTTGATACAGGAGTATTTTAACGTTGGTAGATGTTGGATACCGGATTTCATAATTATAAGTAGATTCTTCTCTATGGTTAACAGTTATTCGTTTCAATAATGTGGTTCCCAACATATTCTGATGATGGTACTGCAATGGTGACTGAATTCCATAAGACGCAGTCAACATCCATCTATTCTACAGGCTTGTTTCGCCACTTAGTCTACCCATGCAGTTGACTTTTCCAAGGTTTCCCTTCTTATCGATGTAATCTCTATTGAGTTTTGCACATTCTGTCATGCTTAGGCACTCAGAATTGATGAGAGAACTTGTTCTATCTGGTTGTGAAGTGGTAGACATACGTATGCACTCCACAGCGATGAAGACACTCTTAATTCTCTTAGGAAAGACATCAAGTAAACAGTATAATGGAGCAGGATTCTCCCATTCTCTCTGTAAATCATGTTGTTTGCGCCAAAAGTGATCTCGTATTTAAGCACTGACACACTTCAACAGTGTCATACCTCTTGATAAAATTGCTTTAACCGGTAACCATCATCCAAATGAAGTACTTTAACAGTAGCAACAGTATGATGAAAACTGCCCTTACAAACCGTTCTGTAACTCCCAATTCCAATTGTACGATTCTCAGAGAATGAAGATGTAGCAATATCTATTTCTTCCCAAGATAATTATAAGTAGTAAAATCCGGTTGCTAGACCAGCCTTTTCTCTCTCTCAAAAACCCTCTCCAAGAAGCTCTTAGAATTTTTTGTAAATTAGAACTCTTTTAATTGTGATGTACAAAAGAGTTAGCCAAGCCTCCGTTAAAAAGGGTGACTTGCGCCCCTATAGATCCCAATCTGGTTGGGAGAAGTTTCCTAGTAGATTGGGGAGAAAGAAAACCTTTCACTTGTAAATTAAGAAAAATAGATGTTCTAGATTTATCTCATTTAATTTAGTATCTCATATTATATAAATCCAAGATATTGTCAATATCTAATATTGAATATCTTTATCTTATTACCATAAATCTATATTTCATAAATCTATTAATATATGTTAATACCATTAATTAAATTGCACAATCCAAGTGTATTTTAAACACTTAAATGTGGCTCCGCATATGCCAATAAATTGGCTTATGGAATATTCTTTAATTAATCAATATAATTAATAGCTTGTATTTAATTTATTCATAATAAATAAATACTACCATATTAATTTAATCAGTATAAAACTTTATAGTCGAGATAAACTTTTCTTATTCGGTTATCACTATAACCGCATTTTAATCCGGCTAGAAGTTCTTACGTGTGTGACCCGATAGGCTTCTGAATATGTTGGACGTAGGCATAAAGTGCATTTTACTATAATACCCTTCACACCTAACGATCATGAAATAACGTCTAGCAACACATCGTGACCCCCAATTATCGGAAGAGTCAAAAGCAATAACTACTACCTTTCATGTGAAACAATTACCGTGTATATAGAATCCTATCGTTGTACAATATCCATAAACCGTATCTCGAGTGTCAGTACATGAACGAATGTATATTATAATATGGATATCATGCTCTCTTGGAATAACTTATTTACTCCCACTTTACCAAGATTCATGAGAGCTAGATATTCTTATTAAAAGGCCATTTCAGATATTCACTCATTCTAATAGGATACGTGATTTCCAGATGAACAAATATGTATCCTACGCATCCTTCAAAATCATACCCGAACATTACCGCATGATCGCCCCATGGTTAGGGGAAACCTCAATAGTGTCAAAGCATTACAATCCACACCGTAATCCAATGAAGACTCCGGTCTCAGGATAATTACACATACTACGATACATAATGTAAGTGGGTCAGTCTGACGTACGCATTCTCCAATACACGTCCACGTACAGTCCAAGTGTTTCTACACTTAAATAAACCAGATCTATCCCTATCTTCTATAAGATAGAAGACATCCAATGCGTGCAAGTCTAACCATATTATCAATGTCCTATTTGAAAGTACATACGACTAGAGACATTTAAGTATCAAACTTATTTAAGGTGATTAGAGATCTCGTCAACCATAATCACTATCATGGTTTCTCTATCACAGTTCAATACTAACGACGTTACCATATATTCAATAACATAATTGGTGCATAAAGATAAACAAAATATATAATAACAAAAGTGCTTTTATTAATCATAATAAAGTTTTACATGAACTAAATAGACAGTAAACGACCTGACCTGATCGGATCCGATCCGACCCGATTGGGTTTAGTACACCTTTTCAACACTCTTATCTCACTCTTATTATTATTTTTATCGAAATTAGTCCCTTATCAATCACAAAATCTTTATAGTATGCCTTCGCCCGCACTTATGTAATTTTCACTCATGATTCATCATTTATAGGAAGTTGTCTGAGCCCACCACCGATTTCTTTCTGCGATTGCTTGCTTGTATGTTTCTCGGTCTCTCAACCTCTTAGCATCTTCACATGCAATTAATAAGTTTCTCCATAACCATTCTTTATGATATTCGTGTGGACTATTAGCCTCGAGTGAATGCATGTGATTTCATATACCTAATGAGGTTCATGACTATGTTTCTTGGGCTATTTATCACGACGGTTTCATCAAATAGTTCACTATAAGCACTTCATCGCCTCTCGATGCATGTGTCTAGATCTTCAAGTTTTATGTTTTCCATTTAAGGGATATAACGTAAAACCATGACGTGGTAAATGAATCCCACGGAGCCTGGATGAGAGCAATTGTATCAATGAAGGCTATTGGATGTCTATAATGTGTAGTCGCGAGGCAATGGAATAGAAAATGGAGATCTTTCAAAATGGACAAGTAGCAAGATAAAGCCGATAAGCTTTTGAAAAGATGAATAGCTAATACAGAAAGCTAATAAGGTTATGGTAAATCTATGTTCTTGAACCAAATGCATACATCCTTTTTACCATCCCCATATTCTCGTGTTTCTTTCCGGGTAGAGACGAATGATGCCTTATCCACTTTAAAAGCTCATTCATCGATTCTAACGGAACATAAAAACAAATCATCAGTATCACTACAACATTTAAAAGATAAATTTAATAAACACTAGCGGCAAAACTCATAAACTCAATCTGATTATCACCTAAAAGGTCATCTTTACATGCACTTTGAAAGGACTTGCATAGTGGAAAATTAAAAAAATATAAGAATGTACTTCCAGTTGAATCGAGATCTGAATCTGAGAGGAAATAACAACTCATACGACATAGAAAAAGGATAAAAAAACTACGGAAAATATATATCCAGATCCATACAAAATGATATGCCACAAACAATGATCTTTTTACACATGATAATCGTATGTGGAAACTATGTATAACTTGAATCATCCTTTGCAATCTATCCAATGTACTCAAAATTTCCTCAAGTATTAGTATGAGCATATTTTTCTTAGCGATTCAGTTCCACAATCTACAAAATCAAGCACAAAATTAAGCGGACTACAAAAGTGACATAAACATGAGTATCTAATTAAGTTTTATTCGGAAAAAAAACTTATTATATGGTATGTAGTGTCCATGCAAACCTACTCAAATTTTTCGACACCGCTAGCTTTCCACACCAAAAAGAAGAAGGGGGTCTAAAGGCCCCACGCGTTTACTTCCGTACCACATTACTCTTGGTACCACAAAAATTACTTCGCACTACGCTTTTTTCTTATCGAACGGAATGTCGCGACACCGACGCTGTAATTGAAAAGGACAACGACGTTGGTGTTCAACAATGAAAGTCGGACACCGACGCTTACGTTATAAAAGTCTCACAACTAGAAACGTAAGCCCACATACTTTCCAATCGACGCTGGTGTTTCAATAGCAATGTCGCGATTATTATCGACGCTGGTGTTGCAATATCAACGCCAAGAATAATCGACATTTTTTCATCAAAAAAATCAAATAATGGTCGCCGGAGTGAAAACGGGTGTTCCTTTAGAACCCCCAAAAGGAAATAATGAACATGAAACTATCATAACACTAAAATCTCAGAAAGAATGGATTAATGTCCACCCAAATGTCCACACAAAGACCTCTTCAACTTTTTTTGGAGGGGTACCTTTCACCTTTTAAGAGTTCAATAAATTAGCAAAAGACTTATATTTACATCATTTTTCCTGTTACACCTTTAGCACCTTCCGGACTCTTAGCTTGACCCCCCGACTAAACAAACAAGAGACCACCAGCAACTTCACTCGTCATAAACTATAACACTGTGAGTAAAATGAAAACTCAAATGGAAATAAATAATGAACTGCCTATTTTTACATATCCGACTAAAATATCTAATTCCAAAAATTTCCTTTCCGGCCTTCCTTCTAAAAATTACCATGAAGATTAATTATACTGACATATGATTAGGTAATAAACTTTCAAACATTGTAATGAACGCTAGAAAGTTATCCATGTTATCAAGATTAACAAATCAGCAAACGGTTGAGGGGTTTTCCTTCGGAAAATATTTATCACGCAAACATGAATCGCAATTTCATTCAACGCAAATAGAGAATTAATCTAAGCTTTTTTTGTCAACATATTAGGTTGCAGACATATTATGATATACTTTTCATAACGTGAAGCAACAAGAAATCAATGGCAAGAGCAAATTCAAAAGTCCCGTGGGAACATTAATATTGGTTTTGCATTTTTAAAACCAAAACGACATCATTTGAATACATTTTTTTCAGGTCTTAGTGACCGGCCCGCACCCAAACCTATGTGGGTCTGCCCCGGCAAGAAATGCATCTATTTGCTCAATTGAAATATTTTATTACGTCAATCACTTTTTAATGTGTGTGATGCAAGGGCAGGTCCCTTCATAGTTCTAATAACTAACAATCCAAACTATTCAAGGTCATTGTATTTGAAGACGGTTTTTCTAATGCAGATCTTAATTTTTATTTTTTGAACAACAATGCAGATCTTAATTTTATCCTCATGTTTTCACAAAAATTGCAAATGTCCTCGTGTTTTCACAAAAATAAACATACAATTTTAATAAAATTGAAATGTTAGACAAGCAAGCCAAAAAGAGTTGATGTATGCTGAAAATGCCTTTACAAATTGGATTCATCGGATTTCTGTAACAACTTCAAACTAAAGAAAACAAAAATAAAATATATACATAAAAATAAAAAAGCTTGAAAGCAATACATCACTTACCTCATTTTTCTCCGGTAGCTAGGCGTCATTCGGGTAGATCATCATCAAATCAATTTTATAAAAAAAATTACTCATATAGATATCTGATTTTGCTCAAGCTGGTGCGTATCCGGCTTGTGAGAGAGGAGAGGCTTTCAGAGAAAAAGAAAATTGAAAATAAAGAAAAGGACACATTTTAAAATTATTTTAAGTAACATGACACCTAAATATTTTTTATTGGGATAAAGACAACTTCTATAATATTTATAGTTTAAAGGACACAAAACAAAAGAAAACAACCCACGCGCTAAGGCTGCCTACTCTATTTTTCTCTCTCATTTATTTTCAAACACTGATATCTTTTAATCTAGATTTCCAAACGTGATGAAATTTCACCAATTTTTTAATTTTTCATTCTGTTCGTTTTGAGACTTGGTTCGATATCATTACATCGTTTTCCGTTAGATTTATTTTCGAAATTCACTCAAATGAATCTCCCATGTATCACCGAAAATAGTGAATTTTGTTTATGGATTTTTGGAAATTATGTCGAATACGCGGACTCAGTCTCAAAATAAAGAAAGACGAAGAAGAAAAAAAATTGGTGAAAGAATTTTTAAGTTTGGAGTTGTAGATTGAAAGTTATACAAGTGTTTAAAAATGATGGATGAGAGAAAAAATAATATTGTATTTTTTTAATGCGCCCAGTTTTTTTTGTTTTTTTATAAATAATTTTGTACTTTATGCAAAAGTTTTGAAAACTCATCATATTCACTAATGTAAAATATATTTTGTCTTTCTCCTAGATCCTCCAAAAGAAAAAAAGGATGGGGTTGATTTTGCTCAAGAGGGGTGCGGTGATTTTGTTTGTTTTGTTATTGTCGGGTGTCTTTTTATTTAAGATTTAAGAATATAAAAAACTTATTTTTTTGCATTAAAATGTCTAACTCCTCCCCAGAAAAAATATTAATGGTACAAATATATCAGTACTTATAGAGAAATAAAAACAGGGCGTTTTTTTTGTAATCATCAATGTATTCATATCATTGTCATTAATGATTTTAGATAATAGTATAATTCATAAAAAAAATCTATAATATAGTGTATGAATAATACTTAATAGTAATAAGTTTTTCTTTGGATATTTTTTGTTTCACGTTTAAAGGTTTGGTTTCATTTCTTTAGTCAAAGATAAACATAGTGTGTTAAATCAATAAATAGATTCAGTAACAAATTAAGACCGCTAGTTTGTTTCTTTCTCTTTTTACAACATCAACAACGTCATTCAAACCTTAAGTAATTGAAGATTGTTAGAACCTTTACACTTTTCCTCATAATTTCCTACTCATCAATAAACTTCATAAATATTATTTCTTCCTTTGAAAATTATTTAATTGTCTATATTTTCATTTGTCGAAAAACCGAGAGAAATCAAATGTAAGCATTTGGTACGTGAATTCACCTGATAGATGAGCATCTACTACGTGAGTCTTCGAGATCTTCGGATTGACAATAAAAGGGTACTATTACATGCGATCTTAAAAACAAAGAAGATGAATAAACAAAAATTACGGTTTAAAAACATGATTATTTTGAGGCATGTGTCAAAAGATGTGCAAGTTTTTCTTTTAAATAAAACATGTGAATTATTGAATAATTTTAAAGATGTAATACACTAAAACTGAGATAATTTTTTTAACAAACGTACCTTGAATAAGGACCTTAAAAATGGAGTATGAATTACCATCAAGGTATCGGCCTAACAGGAGGGAGTGTTGCCATAGAAATAACTTAATGCATCAAGTGACTTTGACGCAGGATCTCTGATATAAGTGCCAAGATGAATTTTTAAAGACAAATAAAAATCAAGGGGGTAAACTCTATTTTTTTGGATCATGGGGGTCAGTTGCTCCCCCCTTAGTTTTATGTAGTTCAACCGCTGAATTAGTATGTAACTCAGTAGTATATTCGCTGAGAACAACGGGTATCAGCTGAGAACAAAGTTTGTGTCCAAAGGTGAAAAAATCCTTAGCTTATAGAGTTTGTTAATTGCTTTTCGTAGCTCGTAGAAAGGCTAATAGTACTACTCGCTATTTGATATGTTCATTCAATAGCAGTAGAAGCAAAAACTACACAAAGATTTGCTTGCGAACACGCGACTTATGAAAAACATATACACGATTTTGATATTTTGTATCCTCTTTGACATGAATTTATTCGACTTTGGTTTTACTTAGTAAATAAATTTAGCTAAGTTATGTAATTGTAACTATTGTTAAATATTATGCGTGTTCTTGACATCAACCAAGGTTCGAATGATCATCTCCTCCCGCAATTAAATCAAAATCCTCTTCCCTCGTAAAAAAATAATTTTTTTAAATTGAAAAAATTGTACGCAGTTGAATTAAAATTAATTGATATTCAACATGTAATTACAAGAACGCAAAGTATTATTTATTTTTCAACTTGAAATGGTATAAATGTGAAAAATATTTAGCTAGAGTATAAAATGATAAACACAAAAAGGTAACAATCGCATCTTTGACCAACGTGGGACACACTAGAAACAATGGTCGATTTACTATAGGTCATAACAAAAAAAGTCAGAGGGTAGATTAGGAAATGTGTTATGACTAGGGCATTATAACGTTGGAAAAAGCGCCGCCCTACTATTTGACACACGCATAGCAACACCGATTTCATGTAAATGACATCATAAACAAAATTTATTGTACAAACTCTAGAGCAAAAAACACAGAATGAAAGGGGTTTTTAATGTAATATAACCCATAATAATAAATTGTCATGAATCTACCAAATATAATGAAAAAATAAAATGATAACAATGAGCGCTTTGGTAATAAAAAAACCCCACAAGTTCACCGTTCTAGCCTTTAAATAGGACCCTCCAGCCGCCGTTGTTTGTCAATTCACTTTTTGTCTCGGAAGGACGAAAGGACTGACAACAACATGAGCAAATGAGACAGTACTGGTTGTAGTTGAATTGTTGTTTTTTGGAGGACTTCAAAACAACCAGACATCTCCTTGTAGGTATGTTTATTTTATTATTTTTCAAGCTGTTGTTGTTTTGGAATTGAATAAGTTATCACGATTGTTTAAAACTGTTAGAATAATTGGTCTCTCCATGATTTCAGTTTGAGGAAAATGATGTTTCTTTCTTATTCTTTCAATGAAAACCCATCAGGACATTAAATAATTCATGGATCATGATAAAAATGATGTTTTATATTTCTTTCTACATGTATGTGTATTAGAAATCCTTGTCTTCAGATTCTATGACCTTGAAAGTCATGACAGCTTGCTATTAAAACAATGATGTGGTCTGTGCTTGCATCATAAATATGAATTAATGTTTGACGAGCATGGTTGATGATAGATGTCTTGTAATAATGGCCCTCAATAATTAATATATCTATATTCCTATGATGACAATAATTCAATTGAGAGACGTGTTGTATTATGTGTGGCTTTACGTTGAGTAATTTATATCTGAATGATCTAAATCTTTGGTAAGATCCACTGGAAGAGAATTCAACCTAATTTGTTACAAGAAAAACATATACGGATTCTCTATTTGTGTTGAAGAATATTAAGTTTCATGTTTGCGCAATAAATATTTGCCTACGGAAAATCCCCCAATTTTTTGCTCATTTATTTCTATGTTTTCAAATATAAAAATACGCCGCTTCTTAAATATTATTACCACTGAGGACTTCACTACATGTAACTAACAACATTGTAGTGTATAATGAGTGAAATTGCTAAAGTTGGCTCTATTTTCATTTTCGTGGACATATAAATTCTCTAGATTGTTTGGTCAAGGGTCAAGTTCGTAGAGTAATGGAAATGAATGGGTTTTTTTTCGTATGCTGCGCGCGTGTGTGTATGTGTGTGTGTAACGCCCCAAAACCTGTGCCCCAGTAGCGCTTAAATGAGTCATAAATAGTCCGGTCAATCTGCTTAGACCGCCGTCCTCGCTTGGTTGAGCATTCATTATTTATTTGCTTTTCTGAGTTATACGTCTAACTCACTTTTTACTTAATAATTTCACTATTTGTTAGATGTTGAGTATTTAGTTTTTGGTATGGGTTTACCTCACGTTCAAATACCAACAACATGCTAGAAATATTTACCAGAAAAGATACATATTACGCTATATATGCATCATGACTTGTGTGCAATTCAGTTTAATGTTGTTTCTTTGTTTGTCTTTTTAATGAAGACACGTGAAAGTCAACTTGCTTGCATATTTATATTTGGCTGATTTATAAATCTCTCTCTCAGAATAATGTGTTTGGCACTGTCCTAAAAAATTTACATGCTTGTGCGTTTTCAGATTGTGAAACAGTGGAAACATTGAGTACATTGGATAGATTGCAAGGGATGCTTGATTCTAGCAATACAGAGTTTGCACAGAATTTTTTCAATTGTGGAAAGATCGTTGATCATGACATATCAATTTGTAGGTATATTTCATTGTTTTTATTTTCCTTTTCTATGTTGTACTAAGTTGTTACATTCAATTAATATTTCAAGAATTACTGCATGTCTCCGTGACGGTCTGTGAACAATATTCAGGCATAGTGTCTTGGGTGAGTTTAATGTGAACTTATGAAAGGAAAACCGGCGGCTTTGCTTGCCACGCCAGTAGGAATACCAAACCTAGGCACATACAACATTGTAATATTTGACGAGTTAAGTCGTTTTAAGTTGTTGAAATATGGTATTTTAGCACTAGCTCACTAAAAGTATGTTTCTTCGGTCCACACCTATAGAAACTACTTTTATTGTACTTTTTAATTCTTTCTTTTATTAATTTTTTTAGCTGGATAGATAATGAGCATAGGAAAATGTTTTATAGCTTTGCTAACGAATTAATATACATTGTTCTTATACAATTCTTGCAGCGGATGTAGCCCTTATTATTTTTTCTCCAGGAAACAAAGTTTTTTTTTTCGGTAGCCCTTCTGTTGAATCTATCCTTCATAGATTCAAAAACTCAACCGAAAAGTGATTACTTTGCACTCCCATCGAAAAAAGTGAGCAGGTTATCCGTAAGGAGGAACTAGAGAAGATTTACATGCTCCTTGAAGATGAATGTGAAGCTGAAAAAACTTGCGGCGTTGATCTGAAGAAAATGAAAAAGCTGGAAGAGTCCATCCGCATGTGCTTCGGGGACGCTAAAATTGAAGACCAACTTGAGGCATTCGATGAACTTGCTTGGATCCAAATCAATTATTGCAGGACAAAAATGTCCCAAAAATCTGATCAACTTGATCTTGGCGTTCACTTTTAAAACTCTCAAGGTAAAGTGACTATTTTTTTTAATTTTTTTATTTTATGGGTTTTTGTAATTGATCCTAGTTCAATTTTATCCATGTATCCTTTGAAAAGTGAATCACTCAACGTTTTTTTATAAAAATTTTAGCATGTTCAGATGCAAGCAAAATTGGAAAATTGGAAAAGCACGCCGATTAAAAAAAGAAAAAAAAAAAGAAAACAGTCTTTGGGGCTTTCATTATTTTCTCTTCCATACGTGTACAGTTATTTTCTTCTTAACGGAACAACCGAGAAGAAACGGAGTAATTATTCGTGAAGAAAATCCCTGAACCTAACCCGGAAAAGTGAATTCAAGTCTCTTTGTCGTAACTCGTAACAACATAATATTTCAACATCGTATCAAAGAACGAGGTCATGAATTCCAGCCTCTTTGTCTTCACTCTTAACTTCCACCTAGGATTTAAATAAGATCCACAATTGATGTGTCATGATGAAGTACACTTGACTCTCTTATAATAGAAGACGTTTTAAAAGCATGTGTATGTATGTATTTATGTGTTGGCGTGTGTGTGTGTATATATATGGCTACGATGAATTTTGGCTGTAAATATGTTTACTTAAGCTAGCTTCTATGTTTGATTTATGTTTCAAGAAATCTAATTGGAACATTCGTACTTTCATTAACCGTCAACAGATGGAGATCAAGCTCGAAGGACACCATAAATAAATCACAGGACTCACTTTTTCTGACTTTGAATACATGAGGCCCAAATCCCCTGATCCTTACATTTGTACCGCTTACGTCGCCCCTAATTCATTGATTTTTGTGGTGGATAGAAATAATGATTCAGATCTAGAAAATGTGGGCATAGAAGACTATAGGAAAAAAAAGAAGAGAATGGAGGATTGGTTTTTTTTCTCTGCAACGATGATTGTTGCAGTTTTAATGAGGAAGGCTGCTGACGTTCCTAGGGTAATAGCATATGATACGGCTGCATTGGTTGCTCCCGCAAAGAAAGAGGTAATGGAGGCTTTGGAGTATGTGTCCAATGTTCACAAAAATGAAAATTTAAGGGGAATACGAGTGGATGAGTTGGCATCCAATCCAGCCAATTACAGTTGCCGTGGATGTGGTGTTGGTTGTGGTCGTGGTCGTGGTCGTGGTTGCGGTCGTGGTCTGGCTGCAGGTTATAGTATTCATGGCCGTGGTGTTGGGGATGATGCGCGGGTTAGTATGCAGTTGAAACTCATACTTTTTCTTGATGTTCCTCCTTAAAGATACCCACTTTTTGTACATGCAACTGTTTAATTGCAAGCAGTGTCATGAATGGTCGGAAGACATGCTTGTAACATTCATGAAAATGAATAGTTTGTTAGTTCTTAGGGCTAGGGGACCTCTAACAAAAAAACTATATATTTGTCAAAGTCAGAAGAGACCTCTAAATCTTTTTATCCGGTGCTAGTTTATATATATATATATATATATATATATATATATATATATATATATATATATATATATATATATATATATATATATTAATATGAACAAAAAGAGGGACATGCTCAATACATTTTACAGTATATTATATAAAAAGATATGAGAATTATTGATTTGACCGAGCATAGGATCCCCAGCTAGTGGAACAATAGCAGATGTTGGAGCAAAAAACACAGAACGGTATGAAAGAAGAGTATCTGATGATCTACCACCACCAGAGAATGTCGCATGAGGCAACAAGACCAGTCTTCCATCCATTCTTTGCAATGTTGTAGAAGGTTTATGTATAGAAGGAGGGCCCCAACTTTATCATGCAAGGACACATGCTCATCAATAAACAAAGATCAGTGATAATGCATTATGAAACACCTTTTTTGCTGCACTATTTTTGAAAGCTACATTCTTTTTCTTAGAAGTAGATGGCTCTAATGCCTGAGCAGGACTCACGCTTGGTTGATCATCATTTTCATAAAATATTTTCTCTTATACTTTAATAGGCTTATTAGAGAATAATTCCGATCTATGATCTACAACCACCATCATTATAGCTTATGGACAGACGGATTAAATCCCACTTTATAGACGGTAAATCACTCCACGAGAAATTTTATAATAACCGTTGTAGTAATGTTGTACCAAGTGCATGCGTTATATTCATACATTATCTAACATTATTCAAATAATTGTGTTGTGTAAGAATGAACGATAGTAAGAATGGATGAACACATGCATCTATTTGGTACAACCTTCATACGTATAACATGTTGTACGCAAATTTTCTTCGGTAGTGATTCACCCTTTATGAACTGTGTTTTGATATGTTTTTGCACTGCGAATTAATGATAGTGGTCGGAGATCATAAGGTTAGAACTTAGTCTAAGCAAACTATCAAAGTATGTGATAAAATATTGTATGTGTACAAGTATCAGCCAAAGGAAGTCCTGTTTGACCATTAGCGCTATCTGCTTCAAAGAAAAAGAAAAAAAAAAAAAGAATGTTGTTGTTAAAATAAGTGTAGTAAGAAAGTGTGCTTAATGGTTAGTCTTTGTTTGTTATGAATTTAGTGAAAAATGTCACTTTTCACAAAGTCTTGTTTTTTTCTTGCATGTCAGTATAATGCATTTCTTTTATGAACAATGTTTCAGTTGGAGTCTAGTTTAGGCCCCATGTTATTGTTCAAGTCATTTATAAAATTAAAACGGAATGTTGTGCACTAAATATTATACATGTTTAATATTGTAGTACCCTATTTACTGTGATACCACTCCGAAAATTGACACACAAAAACTGATTGTGAAAATTGTTTTTTCAGAAGTTGGTTATTGGTTTAGTGCCCTTAGGCTTAATCACAATAGGTTGTTTGTTGTGTCTTGGGTCGATGACGGTAACAAATATGTGTCATGTTGTTTCGGTTCTTCATGCCGGTGACAAAATTGTGTCATGAAGTTTCATAGTTATCTATAATAAATCTAAAACACACCACAAAAACAATCTTGAGGGGTACATTCATTTTGTCGGCGTCAACCCGTAGAATTTAATTCTTGTTTCGGATTTGATTTCTAACAAATCAACAAATACAACTTATTTCTTCTTTCCGATTTTGCATTTCTAGAAAATGAACAATTATAACAAGATTGAAATGGAAAACAAATTAAGGGTGTATTTGAAAGGTTATACTCTCTACGAGACACAAAAAGCTTGAACCTAGCCAACCGTATTTCCTGAGAGGTATTTCTTTTTGTGGGCGTCAAACTGTTGAATTTATTTCTTGTTTTGGATTTAGATTTTAAAAAATCCACAAGTATGACTTATTTATTATTTTCATTTTTTATTTTTAGCAAATGAACAGGTTGAACTTATTTCTTGTTTCGGACTACTTTTCTCACAATCCAACAAATATAGAATATTGTTGTTATAGAGTTTGGATTTCTAGCATAGGACAAATACATCGGCGTCCAAATGGGATACGAATTAGAGTTGTATTTGAAAGATTCAAATCTTTACACCCTTGGGTCCACAATAAATGGAAAGAGGAAGATTTGGGTTTTAAACGTCTTGACATGATGAATATGACTCTCATCGGTAAACTAGTGGAAATTATTAGTTGATGATGATGCCCTATGGGTCAAGATACATGTTTGTAAAGTCGTAAATTACTCACCCCATATAAGTGTGAGGCATAAAGTTAATACGCCAATTCTAAGTTAAATTTTTTTGGCAAAACGAGACGATGGACTAGGTAGTTAATTAGATCATTTATTGCTCAATTAGCACTACTAGACACGGGTTTGATGGCATTCCAAATTGGTATCAAAGCTGTAACACCCCAAAATTTGGGTTATTACCGTTCAAAATAATAAAATAAATAAATAACAAATAATTAAATGGAGGTGTAATTATTTAGTTGATGACATCGAGTAACATTACGGGATTCAAACGTATCACCACTATCACTATCGTGTCGTTAGTGTTGTAGTTGAAATCGCTATTATCCTTATTATTCTTATTATTATTATCAGTAATTTTATCATTATTATAAGTATACATGTGTGTTAACTGGCTTTTCCTAGCGTAGTCAAATTGGAAGTTTTGGAGGGAGTAGAATTGGATTGGACTCCAACATAGAATACCACATGTATATACCATATCAGCATCTTTATGGGGTATAAAGCTAAGGCCGTGATTCCCTCCAAGTCAGGTCAACGTATTCATTTCCAAGGGCGTACATCACGTGGAATTCATTCTCTAGCAGATTATGGGGAATAATTAGGGGTAATAATTAATTGTGTGTCCCTTGAGGGTAGTATAAATAGAGGTGTGGTAGATGAACTCTAGACACCAATCTTACAGAGGAAAAAAAATATAGCAAGAGGAGACCCTCTCAAGCAGAAAGAATACTCGGCGAGCGGTGAGTTTCTTTTTGTTTCTTTTCAAACCAATGTGTATATTCACTTATTCAGTAAATCTATTTTCCAATAAAATACTAGCACAGCTAGGCATTTGTTCAAACTATCTTTGTGAGTTCTCTTTTTCTCCGTTTCTTGTTTGGTGTTCAAAATTATTTTCATTGGTGTTTTCGGTTTTACAGTAGCCCTTCTATTTGATTGATATATTTCAACAAGTCAGCCACAGCGGTTCCTTTAAAGAATAGTCGTTTTCGGAATCGACATCTATGCACGGTCCCATAGTTCAGGATCATAAACGGATTTTTTTTACATGAATCATGTCCTTTCTGCTGTTTTTTTTATGAAAAGAATCGATTTCGGGAAAGTCGATATCGGAAACAATATATGTGCATGGATTCCGTGTTTCAGAATCTTATCGTAACTTGGATCATGTTCCTTTGGCTACCGTTTTATACACCGGTTCGTGTGACCAACGAGCCTATATTTATGCAGCAAATTATAGCTTAATGTCGTTAGTTTGTCAAGCTAATGTAATCACCATTGTTGTGCACCTAAAGATGAGGCTAAGACTATTCAGAATTTTAGTATTTACTCACACAACCTGTGTCCATCTGTTGCGTCCCAGTAGTGATTACTTGCCTTGGTTTTGATCCTCTAAATCGATGCCTGCTCATGTTTCCAAGTTGTTCCGTCAAGGAAACGTATAATGTACCGTATACTACATGTCGAGATTCATGGGTCCATTTTCGGTACAACTCAAAGTTGTGTCTTTCAATCAATTTTGTTTTCAAAAGACTGGTATATTGACATCGGCACTACGAGCGGTTGTTTTCGACCAAGAATTTAAAACTTATCCTCACAGGATTTTCTTATTTAGGAACAGTTATGATAATTTATGCTCGTGGGTTGCATCAGTTTATATTTTAGAAACCGATAATTATCCTTTTCGATTATCTTAGCGGATACCATGTGGAGCTTAAGATGTTTTCGATTACGCGTAAACCTTTGATCATATTAAAAACATTTTTATGCAATGTTGCAGCTTTCAATTACTACCTCCATTTGTAGTCACTAGTGGAATATTTGTGGTTTAAATCCTATATGAGGCCACGGTTGCTGCATCTGTGACTTGCGGATCACAGTGAATGTAAATGTATTTTGTTCACCTAATTGCCTTTAACTTTTATAAAGGGGTTGGTCTTGACATACACAAACACCATTGGTATAATAATAATCAAGTCTCGATCCTGTTTGAGTACATTGCATGTGCAGTGCAAGCTCTAAGCGACTAGTTGAGTTAGGGTTATTGCACCGTAGAACGGCTAGTCACCGGTCTCGGGGCCTCTTGACCTCGGCTCATGGCCCCCACCGTCTCTCATGCTGTGGCACTAACTTATGTCTGATAGTCAGCTTTGATACCAATTTGGAATGCCATCAAACCCATGTCTAGTAGTGCTAATTGAGCAATAAATGATCTAATTAACTACCTAGTCCATCGTCCTCGTTTTGCCTAAAAGGGCTAACCCGAATTGAATGAATCTTATGTCTCACACTTATATGGGGGTGAGAATTCTATGACTTTACAAACATGTATCTTGACCCATAGGGCATCATCATCAACTAATAATTTCCACTAGTTTACCGATGAGAGTCATATTCATCATGTCAAGACGTTTAAAATCCAAATCTCCTCTTTCCATTTATTGTGGACCCAAGGGTGTAAAGATTTGAATCTTTCAAATACAACTCTAATTCGTATCCCACTTGGACCCCGATGTATTTGTTCCTATGCTAGAAATCCACACTCTGTAACAAGAATATTCTATATTTGTTGGATTGTGAGAAAACTAGTCCGAAACAAGAAATAAGTTCATTTGCTAAAAATAAAAAATGAAAATAATAAATATGTCATACTTGTAGATTTTTTAAAATCTAAATCCAAAACAAGAAATAAATTCCACAGTTTGACGCCCACAGAAAGAAATACCTCTCAGGAAATACGGTTGGCAAGGTTCAAGCTTTTTGTGTCCCGTAGAGAGTATAACCTTTCAAATACACCCTTAATTTGTCTTCCATTTCAATCCTGTTATAATTGTTCATTTTCTAGAAATGCAAAATCGGAAAGAAGAAATAAGTTGTATTTGTTGATTTGTTAGAAATCAAATCCGAAAAAAGAATTAAATTCTACGGGTTGACGCCGACAAAATGAATGTACCCCTCAAGATTGTTTTTGTGGTGTGTTTTAGATTTATTATAGATAACTATGAAACTTCATGATACAATTTTGTCACCAGCATGAAGAACCGAAACAACATGACACATATTTGTTACCGTCATCGACCCAAGACACAACACACAACCTATTGTGATTAAGCCTAACGGCACTAAACCAATAACCTTCAGAAAAATCAATTTTCACAATCAGTTTTTGTGTGTCAATTTTCGGAGTGGTATCACAGTAAATAGGGTACCACAATATTAAACATGTATGAAATTTAGTGCACAACATTCCGTTTTAATTTTATAAATGACTTGAACAATAACATGGGGCCTAAACTAGACTCCAACTGAAACATTGTTGATAAAAGAAATGCATTATACTGACATGCAAGAAAAAAACAAGACTTTGTGAAAAGTGACATTTTTCACAAAATTCATAACAAACAAAGACTAACCATTAAGCACACTTTCTTACTGCACTTATTTTAACAACAACATTCTTTTTTTTTTTTTTTGAAGGAGATAGCGCTAATGGTCAAACAGACTTCCTTTGGTGATACTTGTACACGCACAATATTTTATCACATACTTTGATAGTTTGTTTAGACTAAGTTCTAACCTTATGATCTCCGACCACTATCATTAATTCGTAGTGCAAAAACATATCGAAACACAGTTCATAAAGGGTGAATCACTACCGAAGAAAATTTGCGTACAACATGTTATACGTATGAAGGTTGTACCAAATAGATGCATGTGTTCATCCATTCTTACTATCGTTCATTCTTACACAACACAATTATTTGAATAATGTTAGATAATGTATGAATATAACGCATGCACTTGGTACAACATTACTACAACGGTTATTATAAAATTTCTCGTGGAGTGATTTACCGTCTATCAAGTGGGCTTTAATCCGTCTATCCATAAGCTATAATGATGGTGGTTGTAGATCATAGATTGGAATTATACTCTAATAAGCCTATTAAAGTATAAGAGAAAATATTTTATGAAAATGATGATCAACCAAGTGTGAGTCCTGCTCAGGGCATTAGAGCCATCTACTTCTAAGAAAAAGAATGTAGCTTTCAAAAATAGTGCAGCAAAAAAGGTGTTTCATAATGCATTATCACTGATCTTTGTTTATTGATGAGCATGTGTCCTTGCATGATAAAGTTGGGGCTCTCCTTCTATACATAAACCTTCTACAACATTGCCAAGAATGGATGGAAGACTGGTCTTGTTGCCTCATGCGACATTCTCTGGTGGAGGTAGATCATCAGATACTCTTCTTTCATACCGTTCTGTGTTTTTTGCTCCAACATATGCTATTGTTCCACTAGCTGGGGATCCTATGCTCGGTCAAATCAATAATTCTCATATCTTTTTATATAATATACTGTATAATGTATTGAGCATGTCCTCTCTTTTTTGTTCATATTAAAAAATATATATATAAACTAGCACCGGGTAAAAAGATTTAGAGGACTCTTCTGACTTTGCAAATATATAGTTTTTTTGTTAGAGGTCCCCTAGACCTAAGAACTAACAAACTATTCATTTTCCCGAAGCTGATAATGTACATGAATGTTCCAAGCATGTCTTCCGACCATTCATGACACTGCTTGCAATTAAACAGTTGCATGTACAAAAAAGTGGGTATCTTTAAGGAGGAACATCAAGAAAAAGTATGAGCTTCAATTGCATACTAACCCGCGCATCATCCCCAACACCACGGCCATGAATACTATAACCTGCAGCCAGACCACGACCACAACCAACACCACATCCACGACAACTGTAATTGGCTGGATTGGATGCCAACTCCTCCACTCGTATTCCCCTTAAATTTTCATTTTTGTGAACATTGGACACATACTCCAAAGCCTCCATTACCTCGTTCTTTGCGGGAGCAACCAATGCAGCCGTATCATATGCAATTACCCAAGGAGCGTCAGCAGCCTTCCTCGTTAAAACTGCAACAATCTTCGTTGCAGAGAAAAAAAACCAATCCTCCATTCTCTTTTTTTTCCTATAGTCTTCTATGCCCACATTTTCTAGATCTGAATCATTATTTCTATCCACCACAAAAATCAATGAATTAGGGGCAACACAAGCGGTACAAATGTAAGGATCAGGGGATTTGGGCCTCACGTATTCAAAGTCGTAAAAAAGTGAGTCCTGTGATTTATTTATGGTGTCCTTCGAGCTTGATCTCCACTGTTGACGGTTAATGAAAGTACGAATGTTCCAATTAGATTTCTTGAAACATAAATCAAACATAGAAGCTAGCTTAAGTAAACATATTTATAGCCAAAATTCATCGTAGCCATATATATACACACACACACGCCAACACATAAATACATACATACACATGCTTTTAAAACGTCTTCTATTATAAGAGAGTCATTGTTAAATTACTGCATCAAGTGTACTTCATCATGACCCATCAATTGTGGATCTTATTTAAAGAACCTAGGCCAACAAGGCTCGATAAAAATCCTAGGTGGAGGTTAAGAGTGAAGACAAAGAGGCTGGAATTCATGACCTCGTTCTTTGCTACGATGTTGATGTTATAAACGGATGAAGATAACTTGGATGCAAGAAAGCAGAAATGAAGCAATCAAACATAAACAATCAAAGGAGAAAATGAAACAAGAAGAACACAGATTTAACGTGGAAAACCTCTCAGTGGGAGAGGTAAAAAACCACGGGCAGAAAAGAGATATTTTATTATGCACTGAATTTGCTGATTTCAACGCACTCGGATAATGAGACAATAACTGTATTTATAGGCACAAATCCCTAAACCCTAGCCGCCAGGAATCTTTGTCTGAACTGCCATAAATACCCTTACACGTGTCCTCCTTTTAATGACACCGTATAGCGTCATCTACATAACAAAAATTATCGATGTGGGACCTGCGTCAGATTCCAAGATTTCAAGAAGCCTATCACCCCTGGCGATAGTTACCTGGCTGGTTACCTCGCTGAAGCTCGATGAGACTCCACCCTACCGATGTACTGCATTGAATACACTTCTCACCGGTCCCATCACACACCGGTGAGTCTTCGATTGGTTCCACCAGATGTAGAGTTTAAGTCACTTTCTCGACAAATCTCCACCTTGACTTCAACTCTCACTGTAGAGTCAAACAGATTGCATAACCGGATGTACTTGTACCGGATGCATTCGTCAATGCCGGATGTACTTGTACCGCACTATCTCCACAACATCCACTCCACTAATCGCCTCAAGAAAGTTTCCAAAAGCAGTTATAAGCTTTGAATATTCGGTAAGTCCGCATAAAGCCGAACTTACTTCTTCGAATCGGGTTTGGTGAACATATCGCCAGGATTCTCCTTTGTGCCAATCTTCATCACCACAACCCTCTTCTCATTCCTCAAGAAATGATACCTGACATCAATATGCTTGGTTCTCTCATGATGAACCTGATCCTTGGCCAAACATATTGCACTTAAACTGTCACAATATATCTCAGCCTGATTCGATGCAACCCCAAATCACCGACTAGTCCCTTCAACCGGATACCCTCCTTAGTCGCTTTCAAGAAGAGCCATGTATTCTCGCTTCATGAGTTGATAAGGCTATCAGAGCCTCAAGAGTAGCTTTCAAACCTAACCACCGCATTTCCCAATGTAAACACATAACCACCATTGATCTTCTATCACAACATCACCGCATAATCAAGATCACAATAACATGTGACCGGCACTAAGATCACCTCCATAAATGAGACCAATATCACCAGTACCTCTCTGTGCACCGAATATCCTTTAACAAACTTTCCAGTGTTCCTTTCCGTGTTGAGCCATAAACTCCGCCGACAACACCGATCGCTCGAGCGAGATCAGTGCCTAGTGCACACCATGGCATACATCGATCGCCAATTGCACTAGCATAGGAACTTTGACATATACTCCTTCTCTTGGTTGATTGTGAAGCATAAACAGACAAATGAACATTTGATGCCATAGAGTATCTATTGGTTTTGCAAACAGACATGCCAAACTTGGCCAATATCTTCGCGACATAACCTCTTTGAGACAAGAACAATTTCTTCTGACTCCTATCTCTCCAGATCTCCATCCCTAAGATTTTCTTGGCTGCATCCAAATCCTTCATTTCAAATTCAAAGACTAAGAAGGTTCTTCGATTTTGAACATTAGACTTTCTTGCAAAGAAAGAATCAACATGTCATCCACATACGAACAAGATAGATATATGATCCATCTTTCAAATAGATCAAGTAAACACAATACCATAAGGACTTCAATTGTAACCCTATCAAGCATGAAACTCACAAACCTTTTATACCACTTGCCTTGGAGCTTGCTTCAAACCATATAATGATTTCTTCAACTTGCAAACATAATTTTCTTTTCCAGAGCTTGAAAACCCTCGAGCCGTGTCATGTATATCTCCTTATCCACCTCACCATGTAAAAGGTTTTCACATCTAATTGCTCAAGTTCCAGATCTCATTGTGCCACCATTGCTAGTAACACCACTGATTGAAGTGTGTCCGACCACCGTGAAAATATTTCATCAAAGTCAACCCTTCCTTTTGACTAAATCCTCTTGCAACCAAACGTGCCTTATACCCGACCCTTACGCCTTTGTTATTCCTTCCTTTTCTTGAAAATCCATTTACAAGTCACAACTCCCTTGTCGAGGGTTGTTTGACCAATTCCCAAGTCCGATTCTTCAATAATGACTCTATTTCATCTCCCATGGCAAAGATGCCATTGAGATGCTTCTATACATGTCACCGCTTCCTCTGTAAGTAGTAGGTTCAAGAACCTCTACCTCTTCTCGCAACTTGGAGTGCATATCCACCCAAATCATCATATCCATATCTCCTTGGAGATATCCCAAAGATTAGATCTTCTAGACTGCTGGGCGTGCACTCTGGCGATCAATGTTTGTATGACGCCTCTTTGAGGTCTCAAAGAGTCGGCTTGATCGGGACTCGTTCATTATCCAGATCAAGATATAGTGTTGATTTGGATCCACCGATTGTTGCATATCAAGAGACTCCACTGAAGCTCCACCTGCTTCTCAACACTATCGATTCAAAGATCGGTTTCGCACTCGGTAGACCTCCCCACTCGATGAGTTTAACATAGAATTTTCATCAAAAACAACGTCCTCGCTGAGGATTACTCTGACTCTGCTTGATGACCAAATCCTATATCCTTTCACTCCATCACCATACCCCACAAACACTCCCTTCTTGGCTCTTGGCTCCAACTTCCTTCACTAACATGATAGTAAGTCAGTATTTCCAAAAACCCTTATAATCGAGTAGTCAAGGCTTGCCTGACCACATCTCAAATGGTGTCTTGAGATTGATTCCTCGTGTGAGGACTCCTGTTGATTAAGTAGCAAGTCGCCTCTTGTGACCTCTCCGCCCAAAATCTCCTTGATAAACCAAACTTGAGAAAGCATACATCTTGCTCTCTCCAAAGAGAGTTTGATTCATCCTTTCAACTACACCATTCTCGCCGAGGTGTATTCCTTACAGATTATGATGTCCGCAAATACCCTCACCAGTACAAAATGAATCAAAATCCGTCCAAAGTAGAATTCCGCACCATTATCTCATCACGAAGCTTCTTGATTTTCTTGCCTAACCGATTCTCCACTAGGGCTTTCCAACGCTTGAAGTTCTTGAATGCATCACTTTTGTTCTTCATCATCACCACCCAAGTCATCCTTGAATAGTCATCTATGAATGACACAAAATATCTGAGACCACCCAATGACTCAACTTTTGATGGACCCCAGCAGTCTGAATGGATTAATCAAGTGATGCCTTTGTATTGTGCAACCCTGCTGAGAATTTACTTCTATGCAACTTCCCAAACACACAATGTTCACAAAAGTCCAGATTCTTGACCTTATATCCCCCAAGAAAACTCAATTTGAAGAAAGAACCTGCATACCCCTTTCACCCATGTGACCAAGTCTCATGTGCCACAAAGTGAGTCTGCTGAGATCAGTGAGAATCACGAGGATGCAACAAAGAAGAGAGCGGATCTGATGAGATCCTTGTAATATATACAAGGTTCCTCTCTTGATGCCTTTGAGGACTACAATCGAATCTTTAAAGACATTCACCGCCCACCTTCACCCTTGAAATTGAACCCTTGTCATCCAAGTGGACTCGAGAGATACCAAATTCTTGGTCATCTGTGGAACATGTCTTACATCCTTCGAGTACAAAATTTACCATCCTCTGCCCTTAACTTTACCGAGCCAATTCCCACAACTTCTGAGACCTTGTTGTTGGCCATATAAATTTGACCACCATCTATCTCGCTCATAAGTAGAAAACCACTGCTGTTTGGACAAATATGGTAGGATGCTCCAGAATCAAGTATCCACACATCATTGTGGTGTGTAGAATCCCTGCAACTAGAACCAGATCCTCATCGGTTGCTCAAGAGCCAAGGCTACTGTGCTGCAATTGCCTTCCTCGCTGCTTTCTTCTTCCTTGGACAATTGGACTTCCAATGTCCCTCGCTCCTTACAAGAATTACAGGACATCGATAGACTTAGGACCTTTGGACCCCGACTTCTTTTTCTTCTTCATCCCATATCCTTTTCCACTATTGCCGCTAGCTACTAGCCCAATGCTCTGACTTGTCTGCTCCAAAGACCTTGTGTCTCGCTCCCCTGGCATGTAAGGCGGACCTCACATCCTCTAAAGCTCTCAGTATCCTTCCCAACTATGAAAGACGCAAAAAGTTTTCATATGATGCCGTAATGACACCAACAGGATTAGGGCTGCATCTTCATCTTCAATTTTAACATCAATATTCCTTAAATCAAGCAATATTGTGTTCACCGTCCAGATGTTCCTCGGTGGACTTCCTTCATGCATCTTCAAACCGAACAACCTCTGCTTTCAACAACAACTTGTTGGTCGCTGACTTGGTCATATACAAGGCTTTCAAGCTTTTTCCACAACTTGGTCTGCGGTGTCTTCCTCAAAGAACCTCGGTGATAACATCATCGAGATAAGCACAACATGATGTTTGAATGTGCTTTCTCTCCAGGCCGCATAATCTGCACTGTATTTGGTTTGTCGGATAAAGGATTCCACAAACCTGCTTTGCTTCAACGATTGCACGCATCTTAATTTGCCACACACCAAAACTGCTTTTCCTTCAGAAATTTATCGATTTTTACGCTTATCACGACATCTTTTCTTGCTAAAGATCACAACTTTATCACGATCCTAGCACCTTGTCAAGGTCTTGGTGAAGATGAAGTTGATCGTCTGATTGTTTTCTCCGTAACCTTTCTAATACCACTTGTTATAAAACGGATGGAGATAACTTCAGATGCAAGAAACAGAAACAGAAGCAATCAAACATAAACAATCAAAGGAGAAAATAGAAACAAGAAGAACACAGATTTAACGTGGAAAACCTCTCAGTGGGAGAGGTAAAAAACCACGGGCAGAAAAGAGATATTTTATTATGCCCTGAATTTGCTGATTTCAACGCACTCGGATAATGAGACAATAATCGATTTATAGGCACAAATCCCTAAACCCTAGCCGCCAGAATCTTTGTCTGAATCGCCATAAATACCCTTACACGTGTCCTCCTTTAATGATGACATTTGTATAGTCACACATAACGTAATTATCGAGATGTGGGACCTGCGGTATTCCAAGATTTCCGTGACCTATCACCTGCCGATAGTTACCTGCTGGCTACCTCAATGAAGCTCGATGAGACTCCACCCTACTGATGTACAGAATTGAATACACTTCTCAGCTGTCCATCACATAGCTGAGTCTTCAGATTGGTTCCACCAGATGTAGAGTTTAAGTCACTTTACTGACAGTTGAAATATTATGTTGTTACGAGTTACGACAAAGAGGCTTGAATTCACTTTTCCGGGTCAGGTTCAGGGATTTTCTTCATGAATAATTACTCCGTTTCTTCTCGGTTGTTCCGCTAAGAAGAAAATAACCGTACACGTATGGAAGAGAAAATAGTGAAAGCCCCAAAGACTGTTTTCTTTTTTTTCTTTTTTTAATCGGCGTGTGCTTTCTATCCGTCCAATTTTCCAATTTTGCTTCCATCTGAACATGCTAAAATTGTTATAAAAAAACGTTGAACTAGGATCAATTACAAAACCCATAAAATAAAAAAAAATTTAAAAAATAGTCACTTTACCTTGAGAGTTTTAAAAGTGAACGCCAAGATCAAGTTGATCAGATTTTTGGGACATTTTTGTCCTGCAATAATTGATTTGGATCCTAGCAAGTTCATCGAATGCCTCAAGTTGATCCAAACTGAGATCTTCAATTTTAGCGTCCCCGAAGCACATGCGGATGGACTCTTCCAGCTTTTTCATTTTCTTCAGATCAACGCCACAAGTTTTTTTAGCTTCACATTCATCTTCAAGGAGCATGTAAATCTTCTCTAGTTCATCCTCACGGATAACCTGCTCATTTTTTTCGATGGGAGTGCAAAGTAATCACTTTTCGGTTGAGTTTTTGAATCTATCAAGGATAAATTCAACAGAAGGGCTACCGAAAGAAAATACTTTGTTTCCTGGAGAAAAAATAATAAGGGCTACATCCGCTGCAAGAATTGTATAAGAACAATATATATTAATTCATTAGCAAAGCTATAAAACATTTTCCTATGCTCATTATCTATCCAGCTAAAAAAATTAATAAAAGAAAGAATTAAAAAGTACAATAAAAGTAGTTTCTATAGGTGTGGACCGAAGAAACCTACTTTTAGTGAGCTAGTGCTAAAATACCATATTTCAACAACTTAAAACGACTTAACTCACAAATATTACAATGTTGTATGTGCCTAGGTTTAGTATTCCTATCTGGCGTTGCAAGCAAAGCCGCGGTTTTCCTTTCAAAAGTTCACATTAAACTCGCCCAAGACACTATGCCCGAATATTGTACACAGACCGTCACGGAAACATCCAGTAATTCTTGAAATATTAATTGAAAGTAACAACTTAGTACAACATAGAAAAGGAAAATAAAAACAATGAAATATACCTACAAATTGATATGTCATGATCAACGATCTTTCCACAATTGAAAAAATTCTGTGCAAACTCTGTATAGCTAGAATCAATCATCCCTTGCAATCTATCCAATGTACTCAATGTTTCCACAGTTTCACAATCTGAAAACGCACAAGCATGTAATTTTTTTAGGACAGCGCCAAACACATTATTCTGTGAGAGAGATTTATAAATCAGCCAAATATAAATATGCAAGCAAGTTGACTTTCACGTGTCTTCATTAAAAAAACAAAAAAAGAAACAACATTAAACTGAATTGCACACAAGCCATGATGCATATTTAGCCTAATATGTATCTTTTCTAGTAAATATTTCTAGCATGTTGTTGGTATTTGAACGTGAGGTAAACCCATACCAAAAACTAAATACTCAACATCTAACAAATAGTGAAATTATTAAGTAAAAAGTGAGTTAGACGTATAACTCAGAAAAGCAAATAAATAATGAACATGAAATATCATGACATTGAAATCTCAACAAAAGTGGATGAATGTCCACCTACATCACACACACACACACACACGCACGCATACACACGAAAAAAAAACCCTTCATTTCCGGACTCAAACTTGACCCTTGACCAAACAATCTAGAGACTTTGTATGTCCACGAAAATGAAAATAGAGACAACTTTAGCAACTTCGCTCATCATACCCTACAATGTTGTTAGTTACATGTAGCTGAAGTCCTCGAGTGGTAATAATATTTAATGAGCGGCGTATTTTTATATTTGAAAACTTAGAAATAAATTAGCAAAGAATTGGGGGATTTTCCGTTGGCAAATATTTATTGCGCAAACATGAAACTTAATATTCTTCAACACAAATAGAGAATCCGTATATGTTTTTCTTGTAACAAATTAGGTTGAATTCTCTTCCAGTGGATCTTACCAAAGATTTAGATCATTCGGATGTAAATTACTTAACGTAAAGCCACACATAATACAACACGTCTCTCAATTGAATTATTGTCATCATAGGAAACATTAATTCATATTTATGATGCAAGCGCAGACCACATCATTGTTTTAATAGCAAACTGTCATAACTTTCAAGGTCATAGAATCTGAAGACAAGGATTTCTAATACACATACATGTAGAAAGAAATATAAAACATCATTTTTATCATGATCCATGAATTATTTAATGTCCTGGTGGGTTTTCATTGAAAGAATAAGAAAGAAACATCATTTTACTCAAACTGAAATCATGGAGAGACCAATTATTCTAACAGTTTTAAACAATCGTGATGACTTATTCAATTCCAAAACAACAACAACAACTACAACAACAAGGTTGCAGGTGATTTGATCAAACGATTGGGTGTCAAGTTGGTGGATAGTCATGAAAATATAATAAAATAAACTCCATACACATACCTACAAGGAGATGTCTGGTTGTTGTCGAAGTCTCTCCAAAACAACAACAATTCAACTGCAACCAGTGTCTCATTTGCTTGTGTTGTTGTCAGTCCATTCGTCCTTCCCAGAGAATGATTTTTGACAAAAAGTGAATTGACAACAACGGCGGCTGGAGGGTCCTATTTAAAGGCTGGAACGGTGAATTTGTGGGGTTTTTTTTTTATTACCAAAGCGCTCATTGTTATCATTTTATTTTTTCATTATATTTGGTAGATTCATGTCAATTTATTTTTATGGGTTAATAATGTTAATTCTCATGACTCAAAAATTGTTCTTTTTTTTAATATATATTTTGCAGGCAAAAATATTTTATTATGCGCAAATGATGGTAATTCCTTTCATTCTTTGCTTTTTGCTCTATAGTTTGCACAATAAATTTTGTTTATGATGTCATTTACTTGAAATCGGTGTTGCTATGCGTGTGACAAATAGTAGGGCGGCGCTTTTTCCAACGTTATAATGCCCTAGTCATAGCACATTTCCTAATCTACCCTCTTCCTTTTTTTGTTATGACCTATAGTTATTCGTCCATTGTTTCTAGTGTGTCCCACGCGGTCAAAGATGCGATTGTTACCTTTTGTGTTTATCATTTTATATTCTAGCTAAAGATTTTTAACATTTATACCATTTCATGTGGAAAAATAAATAATAATGTGCGTTCTTTAAATTACATGTTGAATATCAATTAATTTTAATTCAACGGCGTACATTTTTTTCAATTTAAAAAAATTATTCTTTTAGGGGGGGAAGATGATTTTGATTTTATTGCGGGATGAGATGATCATTCGAACCCTGGTTGATGTCAAGAACACGCATAATATTTATCAATAGTTACAATTACATAACTTAGCAAAAATTTATTCATTTAGTAAAACCAAAGTCGAATAAATTCATGTCCAAGAGGATACAAAATTTCAAAATTGTGTATATGTTTTTCTTAAGTCACGTGTTCGCAAGCAAATCTTTGTGTAGTTTTTGCTTCTACTGCTATTGAATGATATACCAAACAACGAGTAGTACTATTTGCCTTTCTATGAGCTACGAAAAGCAACGAACTCTATAAGCTAAGGATTTTTTCACCTTTGGACACAAACTTCGTTCTCAACGAATACCCGTTGTTCTCAGTGAATATACTACTGAGTTACTTACTAAAATTCAGATGTATTCAGTGGTGGAACTACATAAAACTAAGGGGGGAGCAACTGCCCCCCATGATCCAAAACAATATACTAATATATATAATGTGCATATAGTTTATCCCCCTTAATTTTTTTATTTGCCTTTATAAAACTCATTGCCCCCCTATCCGAGATCCTCGTGCATCACACCTGGATGCATTAAGTTATTTTTATGGCAACACTCTCTCCTGTTAGGCCGATACCTTGATGGTAATTCCTACTCCATTTTTAAGGTCCTTATTTAATGTACATTTGTTAAGAAAATTATCACAGTTTTAGTGTACTTCATCTTTAAAATTATTCAATTTTTCACATGTTTTCTTTAAAAGAAAAAAAGACACATCTATTGACACATGCCTCAAAATAATCATGTTATTAAACCATAATTTTTGTTTATTCATCTTCTTTGTTTTTAAGATCGCATGTAATACCCTTTCATTGTCAATCTGAAGACCTCGAAGACTCACGTAGTAGATGCTCATCTATCAGGTGACTTCACGTACCGAATGCTTACATTTGATTTCTCTCGACTTCGACAAATGAAAATATAGACAATTAAATAATTTTTAAAAGAAGAAATAATACTTATGAAGTTTATTGATGAGTAGGAAATTATGTGGAAAAGTGTGAAGGTTCTAAAAAATCTTGAATTACTTAAGGTTTGAATGACGTTGCTGATGTTGAAAAATGAGAAAGAAACAAATTAGCGGTCTTAATCTGTTATTGAATCTATTTATTGATTTAACACACTCTGTTTCTCTTTGACTAAAGAAATGAAACCAACTGCTAAACGTGGAACAAAAAAATATCCAAAAAAAACTTATTATTAAGTATTATTCATACACTATATTATAAATTTTTTTTTTATGAATTATACTTATTACCTAAAATCTTTATAGGTATTTGTTTATAAGGACGAGTTTGGATACTTAATTAGGCACTTAGGACACCTTTAAATCTTAATTGGTTATAAGTACATAATAACACTTCTTAGACAAAATTAACCTCATCACTCTTTAAACAAATTTTATTATTTTCCCAGTTTCGACGTAAGTCCAGCTTTTGGAGCCTTAGTTCTAGTCCAACAAGAAAAAAAAATTGAAAGAAAAGGCGTCCCATTCACATCGTCCATGGCCTGGTAGCTTCAATGGCCGATTCGGCCGCTGAACATGATTTTAAGGAAGGTGAAAATGGAGATAACTGATGCTAAGAAATGATGGGTCGATAAAATTGATGCAGTGACATTGATGTCACTGTATATACATTTGGATACATAAATTTGCTAGCTTAATAAAATATTTGTAGTCTTTCTTGGTGTAGTGTCGTTCTCGATTTTGTGTCGCTTTTTTTAATGTATTGTCAGTGTTGGTGCAATGTTAATGTTATAGGATATACAATTTTTACTTTATTGACAATCGTTAGTGTTACTTAATATTAGGGTTATAAGTGATCCGGACAACTCGTAAGCTATTCGTACTCGACTCGCAAAAGAGTTTGACTCGATTCCGTTTTTTTCGAGTTCGGGCTCGAGCCGAGCTACTCGAATAATACCATGAGGCTTAATTTAAGATATATATATTAAGTTCAATTCATGCCATGTGTTGGGTTTATCCACATTATTATAGGCTTTTTATATTCTTTCATTGCTATATGGTGTTGTTTATGTATAGTTTGTGTGAATATTCATTAGAAACAAAGAAAGAAAAGCTATACGTTGATGGTGTGTTTGTGTATGATTGGAATACAATTGATGCAGTGGCATGGATATCACTGTATTTATAGTTAGAGAATTGATGCAGTGACATTGATGTCACTGCATATACAATTTCATACAAAAATTGGTAACTTTGTAAAATAAGTGTAGTGTCATTGACATTAGGGTGTAATCGAGCGGAGTCGAGTCGATACTCCCTAGGGCTCGAGCTCGAATCGACTAAAAAAGTTCGGGCTTGATTGAGCCATAAAAAGGCAACATCGAGCTCGACTGGCTAAGTACTCGATATAGCTCGACTCGGCTCTTAAGCTCGATTTCCCCTGAAAATCTTACCAGTTTCAGGATAAGAAGTTCTTCAAACAGGGGCATCGCAACGGAGAAGTTAGTGTCAAGGAGATTTGTCTTTGATAAGGAAAAGTTGAAGAAACTAAAAAAAGAAATCAGTTTGGAAGTGAAAAATCCAAGCAAAGTAGGGATTGTTACAACATTTCTATGGAAGCATTTTATGGATGTGGCTAATATTAGAAAGTGAAGCACAAAAATTGTTGTCCTTTATGCTTTTAATATGATTCATTGTTAAAAAAGTGTGTTCGGAGAGGAGGAAATTGGGTACATCAATGCAGTGACATTGATGTCACTGCATATACATTTTGGTACACAAATTTGGTAGCTTTTTTAAATAATTGTAATGTCAATGAATCCGCGTAGTGTCATTCTTGGTATTGTATCGTTTTTTGTATAGTATCACCGATGGTCTTATTAATAAAATAACAAGGTTTTGTTTTAAAAAAGAGAGTATGATTTGGAATACAATTGACGTGGTCACTGCATCGCGGTGGTTAATGCATCGAGGGTGATCATTGCATTGGGGTGGTGAAAGCATCGTAGTGTCAATGCATCACGGTGTCATTTCATCACGGTGACTATGCATCGGAGGTGGTCACTGCATCGCGGTGTCTCTGTATCGGGGGGTGCCACTGCATTGGGGTGGTCAATGGATCGGGGATGGTCATTGCATCAAGGGTGGTCACTGCATCGGGATGGTTATTGCATCACGGTGGTCAATGAATCGCGGTGGTGAATGCATTGGGTCGTTGGTCACTGCATTGCGGTGGTTAATGCATCACAATGTTTCTGCATCGCGGCGTCTCTGCATCGTCAAATGTTATAACATCACGATGTCTCTGCATCACGGTTTCACTTCATCGGCGTGTCTCTGCATCAGGGTGGTCACTGCATCGCAGTGTCTCTGCATCGAGGGTGGTCACTGCATTGGAGGTGTCTCTGCATCGAGGTGTCTCTGTATCGTGGTGTCTCTATACCGGGGTTTTCACTGCATTGTGGTGTCTCTACATCGGGGGTGGTCACTGCATCGCGGTGTGTCTCTCGCATCGGGGTGGTCAGCGCATCGCGGTGTCTCTCAGCATCGGGGTGGTCATCGCGTCGGGGTGGCCACCAGATCGCGGTGGTCAATAGATTGAGGGTGGTCAATGCATCGAGGGTGGTCACTGCATCGCGGTGTCACTTCATCGCAGTGTCACTATATCGCGGTGTCTCTGCAATGCGGTGTCACTTCATCGCGGTGTCTCTTCAATGCAGTCACTTCATCGCGGTGTCACTTCATCACGGTGTGCATCGCGGTGCCTATGCATCGGCGTGTCTCTGCATCGCGGTGTCTCTTCATCGCGGTGTCTCTTCATCATCAAATATTATAACATCACGATGTCTCTACGTTGCGGTGTCATTTCATCGCAATGTCTCTGCATCGGGGGTGGTCACTGCATCGTGGTATCTCTGCATCGGGGTGGCAATGTATCGCGGTGGTCAATAGATTGAGGGTGGTCAATGCATCGCGGTGGTCACTGCATTTGAGGTGTCTCTGCATCGAGGCGCCTCTTTATCGGGGGTGGTCATCTGCGTCGGGGTCAAGTCACCGATCGCGGTGTCTGCATCGGGGTGGCCACTGTATCGCGGTGGTCAATAGATTGAGGGTGGTCAATGCATCGCGATGGTCAATGCATAGGACGTGTCTCTGCATCGCGGCGTCTCTGTATCGGGTGTGGTCACTGCACCGTGGTGTCTCTGCATCGGGGTGATCAATCCATCGGGGTGGTCACGGCATCGCGATGGTCAATGCATCGCGGTGTCATTGCATCACGGTTGTTAGAGCATCACGGTGTCACTTCATCGCGGTGTCTCTCAGATCGCGGTGGTCACTTCATCATGGTGGTTGTTAGTGCATCATGGTGGTCACTTTGATCGCGGTGGTCAATGAAAAAAATATCACGGTCGAGGAAAAAAATTAAATTTACAACCTCTAGATCCAAAAAAAAAAAAAAAAACCACAACACATTCAGCGTGTGTTAAAAAAAAAAAAAAAAACAACAACTCACGGTACATTCGTGTGTGTATCAAATAAAATAAAATAAAAACACACTATATTCAGCGTCTCCACATCACTTTTTTTTTTTTTTTTTTTTTTTTTTTTTTCCATTCATTAAAATTTATTTGAGTCTATCTATCTAATTTGTGGCCCTTATAACCAAATAAGATTCCTTAGCGTCCTATTTACCTAATTAAGTACATTTTGTGTCCTTTGACCTTCGCTTTAAATCTTTAATGACAATGATATGAATACATTGATGATCACAAAAAACGACGTGTTATTATTTGTCTATAAGTCTGATACATTTGTACCATTAATAATTTAGGGTGGAGTCAAACATTTTAATGCAAAAATATGACTTTTATTATTCTTAAATCTTAAATAAAAACACACCCGACATTAACAAAACAAACAAAATCACCGCACCACTCTTCTGCAAAATCAACCCCATCCCTTTTCTTTTGGGGATCTATAGAGAGAAAGACAAAAATATATTTTAAATTAGTGAATATGATGGTTTTTCAAAAAATTTGCATAAAATACCAAATTATTTATAAAAAATTTGGACGCATAAAAAAATACAACATTTTTTTTTCGCTCATCCATCATTTTTAAACACGTGTATAACTTTCAATGTACAACTCCAAACATAAAAATTCTTTCATCATTTTTTTTTTCTTCGTGCTCTTTATTTTGTAACCAGATCCACCATATTCTGACATAATTTACAAAAATCCACAGACAAAATTCACTATTTTTCGGGATTCACATGATAGATTCACTGAGTGAATTTCAAAAGTAAATCTCACAAAAAACGATGAAATGATACCGAACTAAGTCTCAAAACGAACAGAATGATGAAATAAAATATTGGTGAAATTTTCATCAAATTTGGAAATCTAGATCAAAAGATATAAGTGTTTGAAAATAAAGGAGGAAGGAAAAAATAGCAGGCAGCCTTAGCGTGGGTTGTTTTGTTTTGGTTTTTGTCCTTTAAACTATAAATATTATAAAAGTTGTCTTTAACCCTATAAAAAAATATTGAGGTGTCCTCTTACTTAAAATAATTCTATAATGTGACTTTTTTCTTAATTTTCAATTTTCTTTTTCTCTGAACCTGAGCAAAATCTGATATATATGTGAGTGATGTTTTTTAATTTTTTTTAAATTGATTTGATGATGATCTACCAAACTGACGCCTAGCGGCCAGAGAAAAATGAGATCAGTGATGCATGGCTTTCAAGCTTTTTTATTTTTATTTTTATATTTTATTTTTGTTTTCTTTAGTTTGAAGTTGTTACAGGAATCCGATGAATCCAATTTGTAAAGGCATTTTCAGCATACATCATCTCTTTTTGGGTTGCTTGTCTAAGAATTCAATTTTATTAAAATTGTTTGTTTATTTTTGTGAAAACACAAGGACATTTGCAATTTCTGTGAAAACATGAGGATAAAATTAAGATCTGCATTGCTATTCAAAAAAATAAAAATTAAGATCTGCATTAGAAAAACCTTGTTTCCAAATACAATGACCTTGAATAGTTGAGACTGTTTGTTATTAGAACTATGAT
This sequence comes from Gentiana macrophylla, assembly GCA_026214975.1. Lineage (NCBI taxonomy): Eukaryota > Viridiplantae > Streptophyta > Magnoliopsida > Gentianales > Gentianaceae > Gentiana > Gentiana macrophylla. Next base: position 49,080,683 of record CM047815.1, read on the forward strand.
GGGGCCTGCCTTGCATCATCACACACATAAAAAGTGATTGACGTAATTAAAAATTCAATAGTTGCATTTCTTGGCGGGCAAACCCCACATAGGTTAGGTGCGGGCGCCACTAAGACTGAAAAAATGTATTAAAATGATGTAGTTTTGATTTTAAAAATGTATAAACAGTATTAATGTTCCCACTGGATTTTTGAATTTGCTTTTGCGCCCCAATAGGAAAATTATTAGGTTTGCCACTGATTTCTTGTTGCTTCATGTTATGAAAATTATATCCTAATAATGATTTAATGACTAAATCTTTTGTAAAATCTAGTGGAAATGTGTGCAACCGAATATAATAACAAGGAAACCTTAGATTAATTCTCTATTTGCATTGAATGAAATTACGTTTCATGTTTGCATGATAAATATTTACCGAAGGAAAACCCCTCAACCGTCTGCTCATTTGTTAATCTTGATTCCGTGGATAACTTTCTAGCGTTCATTACAATGTTCGAATGTTTATTACATAATGGTATGTCAGTATAATTAATCTTAAAGGTAATTTTTAGAAGGAAGGCCAGAAAGGATATTTTTGGAATTAGATATTTTAGCCGGATATGCAAAAATAGGTTGTTCATTATTATTGCCATTTTAGTTTTAACTTTACTCACAATGTTAAAGTTTATGATGAGTGAAGTTGCTAGTGATTTCTCTATTTTCATTTTAGAGGGTATGCTGGTGGTCTCTTGTTTGTTTACTCGGGGGGTCAAGCTAAGAGTCCGGAAGGTGCTAAAGGTGTAACAGGAAAAATGATGTAAATATAAGTCTTTTGCTAATTTATTGAACTCTTAAAAAGGTGAAGGCGTAACCTTAAAAAAAAGGTGAAGGTGGTCTTTGTGTGGACATTTGGGTGGACATTCATCAATTCATGCTGAGATTTCAGTGTTATGATAGTTTCATGTTCATTATTTCTTTTTGGGGGTTCTAATGGCACCCCCGTTTTTACTTCCGGCACACATTATTTGATTATTTTTTTTGATGAAAAAATTGTCAGTGTCACTTACGTTGATATTGCAACACCAACGTCAGTCACTGACGTTGCTATTGAAACACCAACGTCAGAGGAAAGTATGTGGATTGACGTTTCTAAGTTGTGGCACTTTTATAATGTAAATATCGGTGCCACTGACTTTCATTGTTGAACACCAACGTCAGTGTCACTAACATTGGTTTTCAATAGCAACAACGATGTCAACCGACGTCCCGCTCATTAAAAAACTTGGGGTCTTTGAAGTAATTTTTTGTAGTGCCAGGAGTAATGTGGTGCCGGAAGTAAAAACATGGGTGCCTTTAGAACCCCCTTCTTTTTTTTTTTGGTGTGGACTGTACATTAGGGTGGACATGCTTGATTGTAGAACTTCTGGACTTTTAAAGTTTTGATGCAAATTAAATTTGGTTGATTTAAAAATCTTTCACCGTTTATTCGGTTGGGCCGAAGATTGGAAGCTTGCGGTGTCTGAAAATTTTAAGTAGGTTTGCACGGACACTGCATCCCAAATAAAAAGGTTTTTTTCCTGAAAAATCTTAATTAGATTCTCATGTTTATGTCACTTTTCTAGTCTTGTAATTTTTTGCTTGCTTTTGCAAATTGTGGAACTGAATCACTAAGAAAAATATGCTCATACTAATACTTGAGGAAATTTAGAGTACATTGGATGGATTGCAAAGGATGATTCAAGTTATACATAGTTTCCACATACGATTATCAAGTGTAAAAAGATCGTTGTTTGTGGCATATCATTTTTTATGGATCTGGATAGATATTTTCCATAGTTTTTCTCCTTTTTGTATGTTGTATCAGTTGTTAATTCCTCTGAAATTCAGATCTCTATACTGCTGGAAGTCATTCTTACATTCTTTTAAATTTTCCACTATGCAAGTCGTTTCAAAGTGCATGTAAAGACGACCTTTTTATGAGTTTCACCGCTTGTGTTTATTAAATTTATCTTTTTATATGTTGTATTGATACTGATGATTTGTTTTTATGTTCCCTTAGAATCAAAAAATGAGCTTTTAAAGCAGATAAGGCATCATTCGTCTCTACACGGGGGCGAAACACAGAATTTGAGGATGGTCATAACGGATATATGGCTGGTTCAGGAACACAGATTTACCATAACCTTATTAACTTTCTTGTATCATCTATTCATCTATTAAAAAGCTTATCAGCTTTATCTTGCTACTTGTCCATTTTGAAAGATCTCAATTTTCACGACTACACATTATAGATTTCTGATGGCCTTCTTTGATAAAACTGCTCTCATCTAGGCCCTGTGGGATTCATTTTCCACGTCATGGTTTTACGCTATAGCCCTTAAATGGGAAACATTAAACTTGAAGATCTAGACACATGCATTAGAGACGAAGAAGTGCTTATAGTGAAACTATTTGATGAAACCGTCATGATAAATAGCCCAAGAAACACAGTCTTGAACCTCATTAGGCAGATGAAATCACATGCATTCATTTTGGGGATTATAAATAGGGCTTATAATGCACCGTTATGTATTACTCTATTACAGAAGGCTCTACTTCATTACTCTTCCTTGTTTGATATGCTCGGGGCTAATATTCCACACGAATATCATGAAGAATGCTTGTGGTGAAACTTACTAATTGCATGGGAAGCTACCGAGAGGGTTGAGAGACCAGAAACATACAAGCAAGCAATGGCAGAAAAGAAATCTGTGAGCTGGGCTCAGACAACTTCCTATAAATGAGGAAATCATCAGTGAAAATTATGAAAGTGCGGGCGAAGGCATACTATAAAGATTTTGTGGTTGAGAAGGGACTAATTCTGATAAAAATAATAAGAGGAGAGAGATAAGGGTGTTGAAAAGGTGTCCTACACCCAATCAGGTCGGACCGGATACGACCGGGTCGGGTCGTTTAAAATCTATTTAGTTCATTTAATAACTTTATTATGATTAATAAAAGCACTTTTGTTACTATATATTTTGTTTATCTTTATGTACCAATTATGTTATTGAATATATAGTAACGTCATTCCATGATAGTGATTATGGTTGACGAGATCTCTCATCACCATAAATAAGTTTGATACTTAAATGTCTCTAGTCGTATGTATTGTCAAACAAGACATTGATAGTATGGTTAGACTAGAACGCATTGGATGTCTTCTATCTAATAGAAGATAGGGATAGATCTTGTCTATTTATGTGTAGAGAGACTTGGACTGTACGTGGACGTGTATTGGAGAATGCATACGTCAGACTGACCCACTTACATTAAGTGTCGTAGTATGTGACAGTTGTGTAATCATCCTGAGACTGGAGTCTTCATGGGGCGATCATGCGGTAGTGCTCGGGTATGATATTGAAGAATGCGTAGGTACATGTTTGCTCGTCCGGAAATTGCGTATCTTATTAGTAGGAGTGAATATCCGAAATGGCCTTCTTATAAGGAATGCTAGCTCTCGTGAATCTTTGGAAAGTGGAAGTAAATGAGTTATTCCGATAGAGCATGATGTCCAGATTATAAGATACGATCGTTCATCTACTGACACTCGATATACGATTGTATGTATATTGTAACAACGATATTTACATGGTAACTTTTTCTAATGAAAGGTAGTAGTCATTGCTTTTGACTCTTTTGATGATTGGGGGTCACGATGTGTTGCTAAACGCTATTTTGTGATCGTTAGGTGTGAAGGGTATTATAGTAAAATACACTTTATGCCTACAGCCAATATATTTGGAAGCCTATCAGGTCACACACATAAGAACATCTAGCCGGATTAAAATACGGTTATAGTGATAACCGAATAAGGAAAGTTTATCTCGACTATAATATGTTATAGTGATTAAATTAATATCGTAGTAGTTATTTATTATGAATAAATTAAATGCAAGATATTAATTATATTGATTAATGAAATAATAATCCGGATGCCAATTAATTGGCATATGGGGCGCTATATTTAAGTGTATAAGATATACTTGAATTGTGCAATTTAACTATTGGTATTATCATATATTAATATTATATATTAATATATTTATGAAAAATAGATTTATGGTAATAAGATAATGATATTCAATATTAGATATTGAAAATGTCTTGGATTTCTTTAATATGAGATATTAAATTAAATGAGGTAAATCTAGAACATCTATTTTCCTTTTTCTACTAGTAAAACGTTTTCTTTCTCCCCAATCAGATTGTGATCTATAGGGGCGCAGGTCACCCTATTTAAGGGAGACTTGGCTAACTCTTTTGTACATCACAATTAGAAGACTTCAAATTTAAAAAATAATCTGAGAGCATCTTAGAGAGGGTTTTTGAGAGAGAGTAAAGGCCGTTCTAGCAACCGGATTTTTCTAGTAGCTATGATGAGATGTTGTTTGGAGCGCCAACTGATGAGATTATTGCCAAGGAAGACACAATAGGCACAGATAGAGCGACGGTTATTAGGGTCCGCAACCCAGTCGTATTCGGAATAGGCTTGGAGGAGTGGCTGTGAATGACGAGAGAGAAATAAATTGTCAGAAATAGTATGTTTGTGGTAGCGTAGGATCCGTTTGACGGCATTCCAGTGATCACCAGTTGGTGATTGCATGAACTTGCTAACTTTATGGACCGTAAAGGGTATGTCCGGATGCGTGAAGCTGAGATACTGTAAACCGCCGACCACTGTGCGGTAGAAGGATGAGTCGGAAAAAAAAGAACCCGAGACTGTAGTTAAATGAGTGGAAGCAGACATGGGGGTAGAACACGGCTTGCATTTATCTATACCTGCCCACTGAAGAAGTTGTAGTATATACTTCCGCTGTGTAAGGTAGAGGCCATCAGAAGTGGGGAGAGCCTCGATGCCTAAAAAGTAAGATAATGTGCCGAGAATTTTGACAGGGAACTGCGAGTTGAGAGAAGTGATAACCTGTGAAATAAGAGAGGGAGGTACCTGTAATAAGCACATCATCAACAAATATGAGTAAATAAACATGATGTCCACCATGTGAGTATATGAATAGGGAGTATCAGCCCTAGATGCTGTGAAGCCGAAGTGAGAGACCGAGAGACGGGAAAACCAGGCATGGGGAGCCTGACGGAGACCATAGAGACTACGCTTAAGACGGCATACGTAATCTGGATAATCCGGATGGACAAAACTCTGTGGTTGCTGCATGCAGACATGTTCCTTTAGATGGCCATGAAGAAAGGCATTCTGGATGTCAACTTGTCGGAGGGACAATCCCTGAGAGACAGCAAGGGAAAGGCATAGCTGAATTATGACTCGGCTTGAGGCCCGGGGCTTGAAAGTATCTGTGAAGTCAATACCCTCTGCCTGGTGAAAACCCTTTGCTACCAGCCGAGCTTTATGATGTTCAAAGCTACCATCAGCATGATGCTTCATGCGATAGACCCACTTGTTACCTACAACATTCATATGAGACTAGAAGAGGACAAGATCCCAATTATTCGTACGTAATAGAGCATTGATTTCCTCTAGCATAGCATTACGCCAAATCCGGTGTTTGGAGGCTTCATTGTAGGAAGTCGGTTCGGATGAGGTAATAGAGTTCAGAATAGCTTGGGGAAGTGGATAGAAAATATAATCGGGCATTTGAGTTGGTTTGAGAGAGTTCATTTTGGTGTGGGTAACCATAGGATGTGGTGGAGGAGGATCACGGGGAGGTGATGGAGGAGCACTGGCTGGAGTGGGTGGAGACCGAGATGGTAGAGCTGGGGATGGTGAAGAAAAGGTGGCTGAGCTAGCTGGGGAGTCGCCCATAGGTGGGGAATGGTTAGGGGGAGGCGGATGTGGTAGAATTATGGTCGGTAAGGGAACTATGATAAGGTCCAGGACTATAGGGGTGCTCGAGAGAGTGTAAGGAAAGGTCATTTTGTCAAAAACGATGTGACAAGCAATGTAAACATGACCGGAGGAGAGATCAAGGCTTTTGTAACCGTGATGGTGTGGACTGTAGCCAAGGAAGATGCAGGATTTTGATCTGAAGTCGGTTTTATGATGATTATAGGGGCGAAGGTAAGGCCAACATGCACAGCCAAACACCCGAAGAAAATAGTAGTCAGGGACATGTCCAAAAACCATATCATACGGGGATTTGTCATTTAGGACTCAGGTAGGGAGGCGATTGATGATGTAAACAGCGGTGACAAATGCATCTTCCCAGTAAGTGAGAGGAAGGTTGGACTGGGCGAGAAGTGTGAGACCGGCCTCGATGATTTGGCGGTGACGTCTTTCGATGGTGCCTGCTTGTTCATGAGTGTGTGGACAAGAGCAGCGGTGAATGATACCTAGAGAGGTGAGATATTACGTGAGATGGCGGTATTCGCCACCCCAGTCAGTTTGCAAACTCTTGAGTTTGGTGTTAAATTGCCGCTCAATCATAGTGTGAAAGTCACGAAATACGGGTTTGATTTGTCCAATCAACAAAATTTGGTGGGTCGTCAAACCACCAAAGATAAATCACCTACAACCTCTATAGCTAGTATAGCGGAAGCAGGGGTCGAACCCACAGGGAACGGTAGATTTATTTCTCTTAAAATTTGTAACAACAAAAGATATTTGGATATTTATAACTACTTTCTAAGAATAAAAACAAAATCAAATTCAAAAGCTCCAGTCAATTGATCGTTTCCCCCTCAATTCCTACGATTGATCATCGATTCAATGATAACTCGTTAAATTATTAATAAATTGGTTATAGTCACCGACAACCGCCAAGTGACCAATCTCTACTAAATTCAATAATCAAGACACGGTCGTTAATTATTCTCTAACCGGAAGACACCCCTAGACACGTTCATAGGTGTTTGGAATCCCGGAAGCATTAAGGCTTGAGAGACCCAATTCAAGGTATTAATCCAACGGACTAATTTTAACCTAGCTAGGTTATCTATTTCCACAACAGGAATCCTTCGCCACTCTGGCGGCGTAATGTGTTGTTTACCACTAAAACCCAATCTTTTATGGCAACCGCCTAATATCGATTTTGGTACTAGATCAAAATAATCGCTTAACTATCGTGGCGCCAACAATCAAACAATAATTATAATCCTTTATTGCAAATCAGAAAATAGATAAATACTAACAATCAAACAAGGAGAAAAATGATTAGACCTCACAACCGCATAAAATCGGCGCTCAATAATCAATTAACTGGATGAGAAAGGTAACTACTCATAAATATATATATATATATATATATAAACAAACAGTATACCTTAGGCAAGGAAAATATAGAAGAAATAAAAAAATGTCGCCGGCACCAATGTTGCACAGCTTTTCAGTACATCTTCCACTTTTCGTCCATTCTTTCTTCTTCCGGCCAAAGCAACCTAATCTAATATCTAATCTATTATTCCCCCCTTTTTTTCACGCAATACCCATATATAACCTATTTGATAGTTCTAATATGGGCTAGAGCCCATGTCTTATTTTTCCTAGTTTTTTAAATAATAATAATAATAATAATAATAATAATAATAATAATAATAAACAACTTAATTATAAAAGGGGTCTTCTCATAATCAAAATCCGATGCGACTAAAAAGAGAAATCCACGGTTGGCTTTATAGGCATTGTCTTTTCTTTGTTAGTCGAGATCCCGAGATAGGTGAAAACTGAAAGTCTCGAATCTTAAAACGCCGCTTTTCTCCAATCTTCCACAAAGCTTTCAAAACCGCTCTATATGTCCGAAAATATCCCATCACCTCTCACGAACTCTTAAAACCTGAAAATCAACCAACACATACCCGAAAAAGAGCATCTCTCGACAAAACAGATATAAAAGAGGCACATAAGACACCACAAAATACAGTCTCATCACTCCCCCACACTTAGATTATTGCTTGTCCTAGAGCAATGCACTCTCAATCCAAAAAATAAGAAAGAAAAATGCATGATCTTAAATCCTATATGAATGACCTAAAATTATATGAATGCAAAGCACCGAAAGAATTCCAATCAATGATGCACGTCCGACCTTTTCATCAACCTCGTATTTCATAATGCAAATCAAATGATAACAAAGCAAGGCACAACACACACTAGTATTCATAAGACCAGGGCCGGCGCAACCAAACCCGAGGCTTAAGGCGAATCGGTACGGTGGGCCTTTGCAGTTAAATTTTTTTTTTCTCTTGAACACATACTTACAAAATATATCAACATTGTATTTATAACATCCGTAAATACAAAATTCGATTTCATTAATAGCCTCAAAACATACCTAGAAGTAATAATTCAAATTCATATCATCATATGCGTAAACAAAAGTACAAAACATACTTGATACTTGTTGGAGAAAATGTGGAATTGAATTAAAAATGAATTCAAAATGATTTTATAATCATTTTATTCAATGACTTTATAAGCGTATTTGGATATATTCTTGTATAGAATATATGTAATGTTTTATTAATTCTGAAAACTACGTGAGTCGTAGATGAATTCAGATTTAGAATCATTCAATTCGGATAACGAGTGAATGAGAAATTAACGCTTAAAGTCGGTTTGTTGGAAAATTGATGATATGTCATATTGGGCCTATTGGGCTTAAGTGTGTGTTATGAAAAGGAAAAATGGGAAGAAACTTTTCTCCCACATTGGTTGGAAGAAGGAAAAAGAAGCAATATTTATATGATATTGTTTTAGTGTAGTTGGAATAAGAAACCAACATTATACACCGTTCTCTACGCGGGCGCAGGGGGGTGCAAATCCAATCCAAATTTACCCTTGGGCTTGTGCATGCCCGCGTGTCCTGCGTACACGAATGCGGCTCGATTTGAAGGTTCAGAGTTCGGTTTTGCATTGCATTTCCGAGGCCCACCAGAAATTTTTGTTTTTTTTTTTCAAAAACAGGTAATCCGAGGCCCACCCTTCCAGTGGGCTTAAGGCTGGTGCCTGGCCTGCCTTATGGGTGGGCCAGTCCTGCATACGACTCACTATAACATCACTCGATCATAAACTTTAAAATGGATAAATAAAAGAGTCTCAACTTGTCCTCACGGATAATACTCTCAATATAATGCATAAGGACAATTCACACACTCTCAAAAATCAACACACAACCAAAGCATTACCATAGGTTTGCATATCCATCAAATCTCCACCACTATGCAATCAAAATCCAATGCACAAATCATGAGGTCTTTCACAGGGTTGTAACAGGGCTAGGGACTGAAAATAAGGTAGGGAAAAGGAAAATACAAGGCTAAATTGTCAAGGAAAGTGCATGAATAATCACACCAATTATCACATAGCCACCAACAAGCATTCCAATGAAACACACCTTGCGGCTCCAACTTCTATCACAACATCATAAGGATTGAAGTGCAAACAATAACATCTAAAGATGCTTGCAAAAAAAGGTTAGGAAACAAGCTAATTCTTCAAATATAAAACTCTTCTGCAATGTAAGCTCTCTTTTATATCTTTGCTTCTTATTTTATTTTTTTTTTTTTCTTCCATTTTTTTCTATTACTTTTTTTTTTCAACATTCCATTTTTTTATACTCTAGATCTTGCAATTCACATCATAACATAATCTCGAGCCATACTCCTAGATATCGCTTCTTGGCACTTCTCCAAAGTTTCATGCAACTATTCACACAATCTCTTGACAATAGGGTCTATAAAAGAGGGGTATATCGTAAGAAAAAGGTCATGGGTTTATTTTCCGAGTTTGTCAAAGAAAGGGTCAGGCTAGAAAGGGCTCACTAGGGGTATAAAACATGGGTAGGATAACAAAAGTAGGTCTTGAAATGACTAAATCCTAGGTGCCTCAATCATTTTAGTGCACTCGAACTCAAAAGTGTGGTCTCGGAATGCATGTCAAAGCACATTCTAGAATGACATTGGAAGTGTGGATACCACTTAAAGGAAAAATGAGCGAGTGCGCTCTTTGGCTAGGTGAAATCCTCACATTAAGTGGCTTTTCATTAGGGCTCAATGATTTTACCTCCAAAGTTCACAAACAAGTGACCTAAGGTGAGTGTGTATCAATAAAAGTGTGTGTTTGCATTGATCAATTACCATTTGATTATTGTTACTTCACACAAAATTTACATGAAAAAGTTGGTAAAGTGTCATACTTTGCGTACTCGGTGCTATGAGGTCCTAAAATTTCCTAAAGATGCAATTCTAATATGAAAATGCATGAAAAACTCCCACACACTTAAATTAGACATTGTCCTCAATGTATGTTAAAAGTGGAAGGAAGAAAGCAAAATATGGAATGAGATGCAACTAAAATGGTATGCATGATATGCAAAAGTACTAATCTAAATATGAAAAGTAAAAATTAGAAATAAAATAAAATAATAAAAGGAATGAGAATACCTTACAATTCGGACCGTGGGGGAATGCATCGTGATTTCCGTACAGTCAATGGCATCCGGGTGGTGCGGGAGGGAAGATCATTGGAATGATTTCGGACTCATCGAAGACGCTTGTGGATGAAGGAGAGAAATGGTGGAAATGTGGGAGGTGGGTTGAGGGAGAAGTTGGGTGGGAATTGATAGTTGTGGGTGGGAGAGACATTTATTTAAAAGAACAATAAATAAAATAAATAAATGAAAAAATGGTTTTTGGTTTTATTTTATTTTATTTTATTTTTATTTAGAGAGGATTGGGATGGATGGACGTGGGTTGAAGATTTACAAGGAAAAAAATTAATAAAAAAATGCGTGTCTGTGTATTTTTTTTCTTAAAATTTTATTAATTTTTTTTTTTTTTTGGGTCGGGGGGAGGAGGAGGAGGGATGGAAGGGAGGAGAAAGAAATATAGCAGGGAAAGGATTTGGATACAGTGGGTGGTTTTTTTTTTTTTTTTTTTTTTTTTTTTGTGGTAGTCCAGCTCCTAAATGATGTGATCACATCATTATTTGTTTACTTTCTGTTTTTTGACAAAAAATGTTGAAAAATACATCTTAAAATCGATGTGATCACATCGTAATTATTATATCCCCAGTTTTTTTTTTCAATTTTTTTTTTAATTTATTTTTTTTTGGAAAAACCCATCCCGATTACCTTAGGATCCGACTTCACGGAAAAATGAAATTCTTCTTTCTTGAACAAGTTCCCCAAGCTTGTGCCTCCACAAATAAACTTCAAATAAACGGCTCACATTTCTCTACGGAATTCAGTTCTTCACCTGCAAAACAGACAAAAGCCTCCACCAAACATGCACATCTCTCTATTTTTCACTTATTCATGCTAAAAACCAAAATGAAATAAAATAAAGAAAATTATTTTTTTTGGGTTGCCTCCCAACAAGCGCTTTTCTTTAATGTCTTTGACTAGACATACTTACCTCGGCTATCCATTGTCAAATGGAATAGTTTTCCTTTCATGATTCTTCCTTGCATACTCAGTGAGTGAGCCATCCATCTCATCTTCAGGAAGAATCAATTGTGCCTTGGCTCTCGGCACTTTTATGAAGTATCTTCCCAAGAAAATCTGAACCGGATTAGGATCTTCCACATCCCAGTTCATATTATAGTGATCAAGTGGGAAAACTACTTCCTTCTTGCTCATTTGCATGCCTACGGTCATCTCAACAACTCTAGGCACCAACGGCTCCTCAAATTTAACTTCCCCCGGGTGATTTTCTTCATAACTAGACACATCATCCTCTAACTTCTCCAACACCATGTGAATTTCTTCACCCTTTTCTTGGTCATCATCATCATTATCATCAATCTCTGGTGTTGGATCAATCGTGGGACACTCGTCTTCTTCATCATACCATATAATAGGAGAGGATGTTTTTAACTTTTGTTCATTAAGCCGATTCACTGCAGTTTTCAGCTCGCCAATTTGATTTTGCATATTCTGAACCCAGGCGACATGCTCTTCTCTAAACTGTGAAGTCTCTTGTACCAACTCTTGAATATCAAGCTTCCACTTTTGTTGAAGAGGCATCATCTCTGTTTGGATCATTTGTGCAATAATTGTAGAAAAAGTCTTCACATGTTCTTGAAATGTATTACCCGAATTCAGAATTGTCCCTCCTTGTTGACTAGGCGGCTGGAAAGTAGAGGTGTAGCGCAAATCCTGATAGTGCGGCTGACTTGGATAATATCCCTCCTCATACAGGTTGTTCACCCGGTATCCGTAATAATCATGATTCACCATAGAGCTTGTGTAGTTGTAACCTGACATGCTTGCAAACAAGGACAACACAAAACAAAACAAAACTATACACAAAATTTCAAAAGAAATAAATCATTTAACACCGTTCCCCGGCAACGGCGTTAAAATTTGGTGGGTCGTCAAACCACCAAAGATAAATCACCTACAACCTCTATAGCTAGTATAGCGGAAGCAGGGGTCGAACCCACAGGGAACGGTAGATTTATTTCTTTTAAAATTTGTAACAACAAAAGATATTTGGATATTTATAACTACTTCCTAAGAATAAAAACAAAATCAAATTCAAAAGCTCCAGTCAATTGATCGTTTCCCCCTCAATTCCTACGATCGATCATCGATTCAATGATGACTCGTTAAATTATTAATAAATTGGTTATAGTCACCGACAACCGCCAAGTGACCAATCTCTGCTAAATTCAATAATCAAGACACGGTCGTTAATTATTCTCTAACCGGAAGACACCCCTAGACACGGTCATAGGTGTTTGGAATCCCGGAAGCATTAAGGCTTGAGAGACCCAATTCAAGGTATTAATCCAACCAGACTAATTTTAACCTAGGTTATCTATTTCCACAACAGGGAATCCTACGGGCTACGAACCGGCAGGTAATGTGTTGTTTACCACTAAAACCCAATCTTTTATGGCAACCGCCTAATATCGATTTTGGTACTAGATCAAAATAATCGTTTAACTATCGCGCGCCAACAATCAAACAATAATTCTAATCCTCTATTGCAAATCAGAAAAAAGATAAATATTAACAATCAAACGAGGAGAAAATGATTAGACCTCACAACCGCATAAAATCGAGGGTTGAATAATCAATTAACTGGATGAGAAAGCTACCTGCTCATAAAATATATATATATATATATATATATATATATATATATATATATATATATAAACAAACAGTATACCTTTGGCAAGGAAAATATAGAAGAAATAAAAAAATGTCGCCGGCACCAATGTTGCACAGCTTTTCAGTACATCTTCCACTTTTCGTCCATTCTCTCTTCTTCCGGCCAAAGGAACCTAATCTAATTTCTAATCTATTATTCCCCCCTTTTTTTCACGCAATACCCATGTATAACCTATTTGATAGTTCTAATATGGGCTAGAGCCCACGTCTTATTTTTCCTAGTTTTTTAAATAATAATAATAATAATAATAATAATAATAATAATAATAATAATAATAAACAACTTAATTATAAAAGGGGTCTTCTCATAATCAAAATCCGAGGCGACTAAAGAGAGAAATCCACGGTTGGCTTTATAGTCATTGTCTTTTCTTTGTTAGTCGAGATCCCGAAATAGGTGAAAACTGAAATTCTCGAATCTTAAAACGCGGCTTTTCTCAATCTTCCACAAAGCTTTCAAAACCGCTCTATATGTCCGAAAATATCCCATCACCTCTCACGAACTCTTAAAACTCGAAAATCAACCAACACATACCCGAAAAAAAGCATCTCCCGACAAAACAGATATAAAGAGAGAACATAAGACACCACAAAATACAGTCTCATGAGGGTCCAATATCAGATGACGTTTTAAAGGAAAAAATCCATAATTTTTTTGTAAAATCATCTAAAAAGCTAACATAGTAACGAGCCGTAAATAGAAGATTCAAAATACAAGGACCAATCATCGAGAATAAATTAAATCAAGTGGTGTAGAAGAAGTAAATTCGAGACACATATAAAGGTTGACGATGACTCTTAGCTAATTGACACAAAGGCACACATAGAGGAGTATGCTTTATTTGAAAGACTAATAGATAAACGACCTAAAACTTGATAAAGAAACAGGAAAAGAGCGTGTTCTAAATGTTGGTGCCAGTGGAGGAAGAGCTAGAGGTGGCGGCAAAGAGCTTGAACCGGAGTATTGCGGAGAGTGGGAGAGAAGCGGTAGAGACCATCTTTGACAAATCCCCTATGATGGGCGCGCGACCGAGTTATCCTTCACAAGGAAATAATTATTATAAAACTCAAAGTAAACATAATTATCATGAGCAAATTGACGAATCGAAAGTAAATTTTGATTAAGGAGGAGTAACTAAGACATTATGTAAAAGGTAAGTATGAGTAGGCGAAGAAATAGAGGAAGAGCCAAGAAGAGAGATTTGCAAACCTGTACCATCACCAACATGAACTCTGTCTGGGCCCTCGTATGGTTCGTAGGATAAGTTGAGGTTTTGGAAGTCATTGGTCATGTGGTGGGTGGCGCCGGTGTCCGGTATCCAATCGGAATTGGGTGGAGACGGGTAGGGTTTAGTGTAATTGTAATATGCATGGGGTGGAGGGGGTGGAGGGTTAGGGGTGGATGGAGGGGGGATGAGCTTGCTGAGGGGTGTTGCTGTAGTAACAGGTTGAAGCAGAGTGGCCAACACGGTTACAAATTTGACAAGTCGGAGCAGAATCTGTGTGGTAAGGGGGACGAGATCCACCATGACCTCGGCCTCACCCCCCGTCCTCGATAGTTGTTGGAACCACATCCCCGAGAAGGCTGATATTGGCCAGACGATGAAGTGAAGTTTGCAGCAGCGGAGATGGAGGAGGATGAGCTGGGTGGAGGTGGAACATGATGGTGTTGATTCAGCCGGGACTCGGCTATGAGAAGCTGGGAATAAACCTCCTCAATAGTGACCGATGATTGAGATCCAATCATAGTAACGAGTGCATCATAGTCGGGGCCAAGACCTACAAGTAAATAAGCGATGAAATCATCATCGGAAAGCGCATGACCGGTGAAGGCCAAATCGTCGGCAATTTGTTTCAGCTTGAAATAGTAATCGGCAGCCGAGGATTCTTGTTTGCGGGTTGAGGCTATTTTAGTACGTAGCTGTACAAGTTTCGATAGAATAGCTGAAGCAAAGGATTCCTGAAGAGATTTCCAGATGGCCGATGAGGACGAACATGTTTAAACCTGCATTAGAACATCGTTAGATAAGGAGGATGTGACGTGCTAGGAATAAGATTGTCGTTTTTACTCCACTCAGAATAAGAGGGATTTGTGATGTAACACCGGCAGAGTTGGTGATGGTGGGGGCGGGAGGTGGGATTGTTCCGTCGATATACCCGTACACACCCTGGCCGTGAAGGTATGGGAGGATCTGAGCACGCCATTAATGATAACTAGTCCGGTTAAGCTTGGAGATATGAATTGAGGAGGAAGGAGTGAAAGAGGGATAGGAGGGAGAGGATGATGTGGCTGTATCGATCCACGGTGGCGATATATGGCATGGACGAAGGAGAAGGTCTTTGTCTGAAGAAGATGAAGGCTAGGGTTTTTTTTTGTTTTTCTTTCTAGGGACGATTTAGCGTAATGTTTTGCGAGAGGGAGAACCCTGCTCTGATACCATATTGTAAAGTAAATCAAATACTTTCATTGACTAATAATTTGAGTACATCAAGGTATATATAGTCATGTATAGATTGGCCAACAAGTATATAGGTAAATACCAAAAATATAAAATACTAGAAATACAAATATGTGAATTAATTAATCATTATCTAATATCTTCCACAAGTTCATGAATTAGGTGTACAAGCAAGCGCGCAAAAATCTAGTTCATGACTGCAGGAAGTAACTTTATTGGCTCAAAATCTAGTTATCATGCTAGAACAAAACATATAGATGAGGTTGTTCACTTCATCGTAGATAAAAGTCATCAACAAGAGGTAAATGTCATCTACATTGAATCCGAATATCAGATTGCATACTCCTTCTCTAAAGCTTTGCATGTTAATCAATTCATTCATTTTAAGAGCAAACTAAATGTTATGTCTACCATATCTACTTTCAGAGGGGTGTAGAGAATTAAGGTGGAATGTTGAGGTGCAATGCGGAGGCTTGGACATGTGTCAAAGAAAGGGCATTTTAGTCTTTCTTGTTATATGCCACATGTCCTGTATTTCTGTTTGATTTACTTCCATAAATGTGTATATGTACCTACTATATGAATTGATGCAAAGAATCCAGTATTATCCTTTTCCAAAAATCTTCCGTTCTCTTTACAATAATTTTGATTGTTTTGCAACATTTGAAGATATTTTATATATATCCGTATGAGGTGTAAAAAATTTTGAAAATTGTAAAATTACCCATATCATTAAATTTGTGTAGGACCAATATCAAAATTTCATATAGATTGTAATAGTGACTTAAACTATGCTACTGAGTCTTGTCTGCTGAGTGTGGCATTCAGCAGAGTCTGTGGAAGTTATGGTGGTCAGTAAAGCATGAAGCATTCGTTGAATCTGGTGTTCGTTTGAGGTAGCAGCAGGGTTGATCAGCCTGCTGATGACAAGCCTACTGAAGGCAAGTCTGCTGAGGTTCAGCAGACTTAAAAAACACGTCTGCATGGTTTCCTAAGTCGGTGGAGTTACTTCTGGGGTATTTCAATCATTTACTGGGTTGGCTGTTTAGTAGGTTAGGGTTGGATTCCCAAGGCTATAAATACCGTATGTATGAATTGTTACATGATGTAACTTTCTGATGGCAATAAATTATCCTCGTTTGTCTGTGGAGTAGTCGGCACATTGCCGGAAACCACGTTAAATTTGTGTTCTTCTTGTTTCTGTGTTTGTTTACTTGTTATTCTTTATCTTTACTCACAATCACCATCACTTCTTGATCGATCCGTCATAACAAACTTGTATCAGAGAGTCCAGGTTCATCAAGAAATCTGTTTATCTGTTGTAAGCAAGGTAGATTGGCACCAAGGTCATTATTGACGCTAGGATTTGGGATCTACGCAAGCTTTTTTGGTGAGAAAAATGTCTGCTTTAATTGTTATGATTGACAAGTTTACAGGAAGGAGCCGTTTTAGTCTGTGGCAGATCAAGATGCGTGCTTTGTTGAAGCAGCAGGGATTATGGGTCTCTTGTCTAAATCAACAGAAGGAAGTGCTGCTGAGAGAGCCAGTCTGGAGGAGAAAGCACATTCAACAATTATGTTGTGCTTCTCAGATGATATTATCACAAAGGTTGCTGAGGAGGACACTGCTGAGAAGTTGTGGGCCAAACTTGACAGTCTGTATATGACTAAGTCACTAACCAACAAGTTGTTGTTGAAACAACGTCTGTTTAGTTTAAGGATGCATGAGGGTACTCAGTTGAGGGATCATCTAGACCAGCTGAACACAATATTGCTTGATTTAAGGAATATTGATGTGAAGATAGAAGATCATATAGGCCAGCATCATATGAGAACTTTATGCAGTCATTTATTGTTGGGAAGGATGCAGTATCATTGGAGGATGTCAGATCATCACTCCATGCTCGAGAGTTACGCCATAAGGCATCTAGATCTGGGACAGATAGTCAGTCTGTTGGGTTGGTGGCCAGTGGAGTCAGCAGGGGGCCAGGCATTTCTAGAAAGAAGAAATTCAAGAAGAACTCCAAGGGTCCTCAAGTTAAGGATATCTGTAAATACTGCAAGGAGCAGGGACATTGGAAAAATGAATGTCCAAAGAGGAAGAAGCGGCGGGGACTCAAAGAGGTCAGCGCTGCTTTGGCGAGAACATGACACCAACTCGAAGAAGATCCGCCTTAGCAGCGCCAGAGTCGGTGGGGCACACAGATGTGTGGATTACGACACCGAGGCATCTTATCATGTGTGTCCAAACAGGAGTGCTTTTCAACCTATCAAAGAGGTTGATGGAGGTCATATTGCTATGGCCAACAAAGAAGGTCTGCAAAATAGTTTGGATTGGATCAATCCAACTTAGGACACATGATGGTAAATTCTGCACATTGAATGAGGTTAGGTATGTTCCACAAATGACCAAGAATTTGATATCACTTAGTCTACTGGACAATAAAGGGTTCAAGACCAGGGGTGAAAGTGGAGTGGTGAATGTCTATAAGGGTTCAAGTGTGATTCTGAAGGATATCAGGCAGGGGACATTGTACATACTACAAGGGTCTACTGTATCAGGTTCTGTTGTGGTTGCATAATCAGAGGTTTACCAGTCACAGTTGACTAAGTTGTGGCATATGAAATTAGGTCATATGGGTGAAAGGGGGATGCAAATTTTGTCTAAGTCTGATCTACTTGGGGGACATAAGGTCAAGGAGCTAGAATTTTGTGAACACTGTGTGTTTGGGAAGCTACACATGAGCAAGTTCCTAAAATCAATCCACATCACAAAAGGGACACTTGATTATGTCCATTTTGATTGTTGGGGACCTTCAAGGGTGGAGTCATTAGGTGGTCACATGTATTTTCTTTCTTTTATTGATGATTATTCAAGGATGGTTTGGGTAGTCATGATGAAACACAAAAGTGAAGTATTCAAGCACTTCAAGCGTTGGAAGGCTTTGGTTGAAAATCGACAGGAGGAAGATCAAGAGACTCAAAACGATAATGGACTAGAATTCTGTTGGTGATGACGGTCAAATTATACGCGTAAAACTCATCAACATTGACTTTAAATCGAGTTTAATAATGTATATTTCATATTAAATCACCCGTTTATATTTATTATTTAATGTTAAGTGATTATTAATATGATATTGGGTATTTAACTGTTTTTATTATTAAAAGACCGATTTATTGTGCGATAAATGTTTGTTTTGCAGATCACAACAAATCGAGAGGATTAATGTCATTCAATCAATGGTCTCAAGATAATAGAGGAAGAAAATCGGAGCATTAAATGAAAGATTAATCGGATCAACACGCAAGCGTGCGAGTGGGAGCAAGATAGGCGAGAAAAGCGATTAACATGTGCAAAGTTAGGTTCGGTCGAGCCGAGCTTCGGCCTTGATCGACAGTGGGGAGCTTCGGTTGACCGAGTTGGGATTTTCGGTCGGTTATCGGATTTTTTCGTATTTACCTTCTAGATCCTTCATAAGTCGGCAAAAACTCCTATATAAGCAGCAACTACGAGAAATTGTAAATCATCCCTTCATTCTTTCTTCAATCTTACAATTCATAATATAACTTTGATACAATGTAGAATAATTTGAGGGTTTCCAGCAATTTAAGGGCTGCAATATGTAAGCCTTTATTTTCTGTTTCTTTCTTTTAAGTAATTAATTCCCCAATTATGCTTTATCGTTTGAGTTAGTTAATCATAGCTAGATGATGTAGATCTAGGCTATGACGTTGGGAAGGTGGCGATACCTTGTCTATGAGGATCCCATAACCTACGTCATACACTTAGTATTTATTCATGAATCTACTTGATTTAATTAATGCGTATCTATGTTAGTTTATATGAATACATGCGCAATTCTTGTTTAATCTAATCTGTATGATGAAACGCCGAGATATATTCTCGGATGTAATCAGGGGGCGAAATCGATTCGGGTGACCGAATAAGTTCATTCGATCGACCGAGCCTATTCACTCGGTCGACCGAGCCCCTCGCTATCTCGTTAATTCTCGCCACGTCTTTATGGTTAGGTTAACCTAGTTGAATTTATTATCTCATAGGTACGGCTATGTCTACGTTACTCGCTTAGTTTAATTAAAATGTGTAAAAAGGAAATACCAATATAAAACTCTTAGGTAGGCTTATGAATTGCTCTTCGCGGACGTTCAGCGTTATCTAGGTAGGTTTATATTTGGGGATTGCTAGCACTTGATTATACGTATGTCGTAGATTAGCATGAGACTATAACTTGGTCATTGCTAGTTGGACGAGAGCTTGAGTAATCGCTTAGGAAGTACACCTAACCATAGGAATATTTCCTAGACGAGGTGTATGATTAATATCGGCGTCCTTAGTGTCGTAAGCATGAAAGTTATATGAGATGGATACCCAAAAGGTGAAGTCACGTAATGTAGCACAGTGATCTAGCAACCTAACCGGTGCTAAGTCAAGTTTAAGAGGATGACTCCCATAGCCAATCTAAGTAGATACAAACGGATTGATAGTTAATAAGTTCAGTTTATTATATAAATTATCTAGGTCCAGACGGTAAAGACTATAATTGGGGAGGTTAATTACGTTGTGTCAAGTCATGTCTTTACCTTTCTTGTTTTATGTTGGTCGTAGACCGCCTCTATGTCCTTGACATGTTTAATTAATTGTTTGTATATAAGATGATCCACAATTGGTTCCCTGTGGGATCGACCTTGATTCACTATAGCTATACTATGATGGGCCTAGTCCTCTTGCTAGTATTGGTTTATGGTGGTCGAGTATTTTATTATAACCTGATCGACCCGATCAAGTTTTTGGCGCCGTTGCCGGGAACCAACGGTCAATTTTATATATAAATAATTTTCATATTCATGTCAAGTTTTCTATTTTAGAGTCTGCTTTTACGCTTTTGAGTCCTCGGTTTGTCTCAAGCTATGTGTAAAAATTCGCAATATGGAATGCAATGGTTTCGCTCTAGTGGGCGCCTCTTCACGCCAAATGAGCCTGGTTCTATTTTCCGGGACTTCGTGTATCCGTTTATCCTCAGATGTTTAATCCGTAAGTCGATAGCGAAGATGGGAGACCATGTTAAAATCAGTCTACGGTCTGTTTTGTTTTTCTTCTGTTTGCAGAAACCAGGGAAGCAATAATCAAAGTCAATAATTTTTTGCAGGCGCTGAAAAAATAACCCAGCAAACATGTGGAGCTATGAATCTAAGATGGGAAAAGCGATAGAAGCAATACCTTTAAAGCACAAATATGGCTCCGAAATTTTTTTATAGGCTTAAATTCTTCGTGGTACAATGTTGAAGGCAAGGTATTACCCTTTTTTGCTTATGTTTTACTACCTTTTGGTTTTTTGAGCATAAGTTAGCCTATACATGAACCTTAGTATGAATCGTAGCCCGGAGTTGGTTTGTAAGATTAATTTTATTAGTGTGGAAGGTTCTGCCCCAAATCTGTCTCATCTAGAGGGTGTAGGGAAACATGTAATAGTTGAAGGAAGCAGTGAATAAAGAGTTCCTCGTAGTTCTGTTAAAATCTCATTGTCCTATGCATGAGATTGCTTCTACTGGCCATGGGAGCAACAATTTGTGTAGTTTTTAACAATTCTCAATCTAAAGAAGACGTTGAGTTTTGAGAGAGCATAATGAAGCAGTATTATAGAGGATGTGATTAAAATGGGTCCATAGGACTAAATCTCCTTAGAATTCACTAATTCCTAAAACGAGAGCCGAGGTAAGAGCTTTGGATAAATGGTATGGATAAATGTCGTTTCCTAGGTCTCACAACCAAGAGAAGTGTATTAATCCGCAACAACGATGAGCCACCTCTTATAGTGCTCAGAAGGGTCAATATCTAGTGATCCATGAATAATGACTGACAAGGATACTTTTGGAAAGTCGAGCTGAGGACTTTAAACTCAGAACTACTTCTTTAAAACCCTTAGGATTTCTTTTTAGGATTATAGGTTTTGTTTTCTTTGAGTCAAATAAAAGTAACGTGACATATGTTGAGGTTTTTTATTTTGCCGTGTTCCGATGGCCATTGGGCTAAGGATGTGCAAAACTTTTTTACACAATATAGGCCACGTGAATTAGAGTTCCGTAGGAGAGTCGAGAAATTGCTAAAGAAAAGGAAATTTAGCAATCAATCTTAAGATGGAAGCATTAAGAGAGCTTGAGAATTACTGAAAATGTAACAGAGAATGATTGGTGCGAACAAGAACAATTTTGGTCAACTTCCAAAATCTTTTAGAATGGTGATCCAAGTGAAAATCCAAAGTAGTGTGCAATTCATTCTGCAATTATCCTTATCTTTCCCTTTACACTTTTTCACCTTCAAACTTTTCGATCCTCTCACCAATCTGCCCCAACAGTTCACATTTCTAACCATTCTTTCATCGCCTCTCTTTCTTTCCATCCGTTTCACTCTCCCACCCAATCCCATTCCTTTAAACAATTCCCAATCCCAAAAACATAATTTCTTACCCACCCTTTATCTTTTCTTCCCATCCTTATGTGTATCTTTTTCTAAACCCATCATAGTCTCAACCTCCATTTTGTTTACACAATACCTATGTGTTGCGGAATTTGAAATATTGCTATGTTTTATTGATTATTTTTTATCATTTTGATTTTCATGTTCCTAGTTGGGGAAGTGTAGCTCGACCTAGCTAGATTTTAAGAGTTTTGGTTCGATCAAAGTACAACTTATCTTTCTACCGGAAGTTTTAAATTTCACATTTTTCCGTCTATTCCGGCATTTCTAGATGATAAGTTTTGTTACGAACTATCACACCGATCCGACCTTGTTGATGACGGTTATGACTTTTACGTGATACATTGGGTTATTAGTAATTTAGGAGTAGCTACATCTCCTAAGTTGTTGGTATCCAATGCGAGCGAAGTTTCTGCGCTAAGTATTTGATTTTATCTTTAGTCTATAGGTCGCATTGAATCTATTATACCTTACCAAGTTTCTCTTTTCCTGGATTGAATACCTTTTCGATCGAGTCACCTCGTGTTTTTCCGCATGGGGTTATGCTTTTGATCTTTGTCTTCTCACCCGGTTTTAAGAATATTTAGGCGGTGGAGGTTGTAGATAAAGCCTACCATCTTTAGTTGCTTGTTTATTTTCTTTCTATTTATTTTTTTCTTTTGGTTTCCACTTGTCATTGGTTGTATAAAATAAAGTGGCTTAAACTGTTTTTAGGTATTTATACCTCATTACTGCCACATTATTTTATAACTTCCATAGACATGGTGTTATTAACGGTTTCGTGGAGTTTTGTCTGCTTATACAGGTTTTCACTTGCTTCTCCACAACGTGCTGACATTTACTCCAATATTGTTCCTTTACTTGAGAGCCGTTTCCAGAGCTAAGTCTTTTTCTTAAATTCTCATTTATTTTTGTCATTGAGGACAATGCCATGTTTAAGTGGGGGGTAGAAGACTTAGCTATGTTATGTTATGATTGAAATTTGAATGAAACGGTACAAAATTGAAAATTTTGAATAAATGCCACATTATTTATCTCGTACCCTTAGAATTGTGAGTTCCTAGCTAAGAATTGATAGGAAAGGAACCAAGTTTCATGAGTACGTGCTCATTTTATACTTATGTTAAGTAAATTTAAGGATATTCATGCCCGTTTTTGCAAGTAGTTATTTATTATTCAATTACTCAATCTGTGAATCGAGTATACCGCGCAAATCATAATAACTGAAGAAATTATGTGTACATTGCATAGATGATTGGTTATGTGAACTTAGTATCAATATCTATCTGCTGATGCATTCTTATCTTTTTGCCATTAAGGCAGAGTAATAAGCTTGAGACGTATACATGATCTAAGATAGGAGGATACTCTAAAAAGTTTTCTTCCTTGAGATTGATAGTATTTGAAAAATATGAAGAATTGAAGAAATTCAACTTTTAAGAGGCTTTGAGTAGTACTCGGTCTCCAAGTCCAAAATCCCTATAGATACGCTCTTGCTTATTGCTCTAGTGCTCTAACCATTGTGAGGCATAAGAAGTATGAATGCTGAGGTTGGTAGGTTGAGATTGCGAAGTTAGCATAAACTCTAATCTTGCCACGAATATATAAAACTAAATGCACATGCACACATCACTTCGATTCATAGTAAGTAGTGAATAATGGATATCTTATGAGCATGACTAATATGAGTTGACTTGAGTTTCTTGTGTAAGTATGATTTGACCATAGAAAATGTTGTCTTGGGGAATGACTTATTGATGCTTTGTTCGGGACGATCAAAGTCTAAGTGGGGGGTAGTTGATGACGGTCAAATTATACCCGTAAAAGTCATCAACATTGACCTTAAATCGAGATTAATAATGTATATTTCATATTAAATCACTCGTTTATATTTATTATTTAATGTTAAGTGATTATTAATATGATATAGGGTATTTAACTGTTTTTATTATTAAAAGACCGATTTATTGTGCGATAAATGTTTATTTTGCAGATCACAACAAATCGAGAGGATTAATGTCATTCAATCAATGGTCTCAAGATAATAGAGGAAGAAAATCGGAGCATTAATTGAAAGATTAATCAGATCAACACGCAAGCGTGCAGTGGGGAGCAAGATAGACGAGAAAAACGATTAACATGTGCAAAGTTAGGTTCGGTCGACCGAGCCTATAGCTTCGGTCGACCGAGTGGGGAGCTTCGGTTGACCGAGTTGGGATTTTCGGTCGGTTATCGGATTTTTTCGTATTTACCTTCTAGATCCTTCATAAGTCGGCAGAAACTCCTATATAAGCAGTAGCTACGAGAAATTGTAAATCATCCCTTCATTCTTTCTTCAATCTTACAATTCATAATATAACTTTGATACAATGTAGAATAATTTGAGGGTTTCCAGCAATTTAAGGGCTGCAATATGTAAGCCTTTATTTTCTGTTTCTTTCTTTTAAGTAATTAATTCCCCAATTATGCTTTATCGTTTGAGTTAGTTAATCATAGCTAGATGATGTAGATCTAGGCTATGATGTTGGGAAGGTGGCGATACCTTGTCTATGAGGATCCCATAACCTACGTCATACACTTAGTATTTATTCATGAATCTACTTGATTTAATTAATGTGTATATATGTTAGTTTATATGAATACTGTATGTAATTCTTCGCTTAACTGCTCGTATGATGAAACGCCGAGATATATTCTAAGATGTAATCTGGGACAAAATCGATTCGGTGACCGAATAAGTTCATTCGGTCGATCGAGCCTATTCACTGGCCGACGAGCCCCTGTCATCTGTTAATTCTCGCCACGCGCCTTTATGGTTAGGTTAACCTAGTTGAATTTATTATTTCAGTAGGTATGGCTATGGCTACGTTACTCGCTTAGTTTAATTAAAACGTGTAAAAAGGAAATACCAATATAAAACTCTTAGGTAGGCTTATGAATTGCTCTTCACGGACGTTCAGCGTTATCTAGGTAGGTTTATATTTGGGGATTGCTAGCACCTGATTATATGTACGTCGTAGATTAGCATGAGACTATAACTTGGTAATTGCTAGTTGGACGAGAGCTTGAGTAATCGCTTAGGAAGTACGCCTAACCATAGGAATGTTGCCTATACGAGGTGTACGATTAATACCGGCGTCCTTAGTGTCGTAAGCGTGCAAGTTATATGAGATGGATACCCAAAAGGTGAAGTCACGTAATGTAGCACAGTGATCTAGCAACCTTACCGGTGCTAAGTCAAGTTTAAGAGGATGACTCCCGTAGCCAATCTAAGATAGATACAAGCGGATTGATAGTTAATAAGTTCAATTTATTATATAAATTATCTAGGTCCAAACGGTAAAGACTATAATTGGGGAGGTTAATTACGTTGTGTCGAGTCGTGTCTTTACCTTTCTTGTTTTATGTTGGTCGTAGACCGCCTCTATGTCTTTGACATGTTTAATTAATTGTTTGTATATAAGATGATCCACAATTGGTTCCCTGTGGGATCGACCTTGATTCACTATAGCTATACTACGATGGGCCTAGTCCTCTTGCTAGTATTGGTTTATGGTGGTCGAGTATTTTATTATAACATGATCGACCCCGATCAGTTGGTCTGAGTTTGATGAATTAATTTTGCAAGAATGAAGGCCTTTCTAGGCACCATACTGTTAGAGATACTCCACAGCATAATGGTGTTGTCGAAAGAATGAATCAAACTCTTTTGGAGAGGGCAAGGTGCATGCTCTCTAATTCTAGTCTAGCAAGTAGATTTTGGGTGGAGGCTGTTAATACAGCATGCTACTTAATCAATAGGGGGCCTAACACTGGGATCAAACTTAAAACATCACTTGAAGTTTGGTCAGGAAAGTCAGCAGACTACTCTGGACTTAGGGTTTTTGGAAGCACTGTCTACTACTATGTCAGTGATGTTAAATTGGAGCCTAAGGCAAAGAAGGGTGTGTTTGTTGGATATGGAGATGGAGTTAAGGGGTATAGAATCTTGTCATCAGCTGAAAATAGGGTTATACTCAATAGAAGTGTAGTCTTTGATGAAAACTCTATGATTAACTCATTTGTGAGAGCCATATCTGAATCTGAAATTGGATCTGAGACTAGGAAGGTTGACAAATAGGTGGAGCTTCAATCAGAACCTGTTGGATGAAAAGAGTCGGTAGAGGATAGTCAACAATCAAGACAAATCGAGCAGATCCAAGCCGCTTCTTTGAACAAGGGTCAGCAAAGACTCAAACTGCTGATGTTGGTCAGTAGGGTATAGTTCTCAACAGACCTAGGAGGACCAATATCAGACCTCCAAGAGGATATGGGTTTGAGGATGATATGGTTGGATATGCACTACAGGTAGCTGAAGAAGTGGATGGGTTGAACCTAAGACTTACAGGAAGCCGTGACATGTTCTAAGGCATCCTAATGGCTTGTTGCTAAGGGAGAAGAAATGGAGTCACTTCAGAAGAATGAGACTTGGGATTTGGTCAAACAACCACAAGACAGGAGGGTGGTAACTTGCAAATGGATATTCAAGAAAAAGGAAAGAATTACATCTGCTGAGGGTTTTAGATATAAGGCACGTTTGGTTGCTAGGGGGTCCAGTCAGAAAGAGGGGGTAGACTATAAAGATATATTTTCTCCAGTGGTCAGACATACTTCCATCAGGGTGCTGATAGAAATAGTGGCACATCCGAATCTTGAACTTGAGCAATTGGACGTGAAGACAGCCTTTCTACATGGAGATGTAGATAATGAGATTTATATGACTCAGCCAGAGGGCTTCCAAGTTCCTGGCAAAGAAGGATATGTGTGCAAGTTGAAGAAGTCCTTATATGGAATTAAGCAGGCTCCAAGGAAGTGGTATAAGAAGTTTGACAGCTATATGATTCAACAGGGTTATAGCAGGAGTCCATATGATTGTTGTGTGTATCACAACAAGTTGAAGAATGGTTCAATCATCTATATGGTGTTGTATGTAAATGATATGCTGATAGCTGCATTAAACAAGTCTGACATTCAAGATCTGAAGAATCTGCTCAAGGCTGAATTTGAGATGAAGGATTTGGGGAATACAAAGAAAATTTGGAGGATGGAGATCTATAGAGATAGGAAGCAGGAGAAGTTGTTCTTGTCTCTGCTGGGGTATATTGAAAAGGTATTATCCAAGTTTGGCATGTCAGCAGCCAAACCTATAGATACTCCTATAGCACCAAATCTACACATGTCTACTGTGTTTCCTCCACAGTCAACTGAAGAGGAAGAATACATGCCAAGAGTTCCATATGCTAGTGTAGTAGGCAGTCTTATGTATGCCATGATCTCAGACTTAGGCCTGATTTGGCTCGTGCAATCGGTGTTGTCGAGAGTTTATGGCTCAACACGGAAAGGAACACCGAAACTGTAAAGAGGGTATTCGGGTATCTTAGGGGTACATCGATATTGGACTCATTTATGGGGGTGGTACTCAATGTTTTGTCACAGGGTACTGTGATTCTGATTATGCTACTGATGTGGACAGCAGGAGGTCTATGACTGAGTATGTGTTTACCTTGGGTGGTTCTGTGGTAAGTTGGAAGGTAACTTTAAAGGGTACAATGACATTATCTACTATTGAAGCAGAATACATGGCCCTGAGAGAAGAAACAAAGGAGGCAATCGGGTTAAAGGGGCTAGTCAATGATCTGAGTCTACATCAAGATCAAGCCAATATGTATTGTGACACTCTTAGTGCAATATGTTTGGCTAAGGATCAGGTTCATCATGAGAGAACCAAGCACATTGTTGTTAGGTATCATTTTCAAAGAAATGAGAGGAGGGTTAAAGTGGAGAAGATCAAAGACAACGATGTCAATCCTGCCGATATGTTCACTAAACCAAGATCTGAAGGGAAAGTTTTAGATGTGTCTAGACTTGCTAAATATCCAAAGTCATTAGTTTGTATCCGGGAATACTCAATGGATGGTGGGGTCTCTGAGAAATTCAAATCAAGACAAAGAGGATTTACGGCACTTGGTTGTGCATCCGTCGGTTGCATGAAGTTGAAGTCAAGGTGGAGATTTGTAATTGTGACTTAAACTATGCTACTGAGTCTGGTCTGCTGAGTGTGGCATTCAGTAGAGTCTGTGGAAGTTATGGTGGTCAGCATAGCATGAAGCATCTGCTGAATCTAGTGTTCGTTTGAGGCATCATCAGGGTTGATCAGCATGCTGATGACAAGCCTACTAAAGGCAAGTCTGCTGAAGGTCGGCAGAATTTGGGGAACACGTCTGCATGGTTTCCTAAGTCGGTGGAGTTACTTCTGGGGTATTTCAGTCATTTACTGGGTTGGCTGTTTAGCCAGTTAGGGTTTGATTCCCAAGGCTATAAATACCTTCTGTATTAATTGTTAATTGATGTAACTTTCGGTGATAATAAAATATCATCGCTTGTCCGTGGAGCGATCGGCAAATTGCCGGAAACCACGTTAAATCACATGTTCTTCTTGTTTCCGTGTTGTTTACTTGTTATTCTTTTATCTGTACTCACAATCACCATCACTTCTTGATCGATCCGTCATAACATAGATCATTCATGCATCATAATATGATTAACGTACAGGACATTCATTTTTCGCAAAATCAGGACCGACAAAGAAAGAAACCAAATTGAATTAGGAAAATTGGAAATAAATAAGCACGGAGTTATTACCATAATTTCCTTTGGCTCACTCACTGGCAAAAACAATAATTATTCCCTTAATTTATCCTTGGATCTTCTCTCGCTTTATATATAATCCTCCATCCATCGCCTTGTGTTTATTAAATTATTATTATTATTCTCAGAATTGAACCATTTAATTTGTTCAAGAAACCTTTGCTTGTAGACATATCAATGGAGGTTTTCTGGGACGTTAGTTGTGATTTTGTGGTTACTGAAGGCGATGAATCCATGATAATCCCTCCTCGCCCGTTTGTTCCTTCTCATGGCTTGTGTGTTAGATTCGATGTCAAATTAAACTTGAAAGAATGTCGTTACCCTCCGACGGCGGCGGCGGCAGGCGGTTGTATGAAAAAAGTACTTAACGCCGATGGTGTTGTTTCGGTGGTTGAGGAAGCAGCTAGTCGATGTTATTCCACAATGCAGGGTAAAACATATAAAGCCTCAGTTGATATTGAATCAAGTGAATTCTTGGAGGGCTGTCATGTTCCACCGCCAATCCGTGATGAAATCTTACGTGAAGTTGAAACAAGGGTTACTAACGATCCTCGTGACGCTGCTACAAGTCTTTTGTTGTTTCGTGTCAATATTTCTGTATCGGCATACCGGTATCATGGATCATCTGATGATGTTGCTACTGCTGCTGCTACTACCAGTACTAGTACTGGTATTAAATATAGCCATTTACATGAAGGTGATGCAGAAGACGAGGTCACCTTTAATGATTTATGTAACGCCCGCTTCGTGACAATCGAATCCTTATCCGAAAAAAGGAACGTTCGGCACGTATAAAATAAAATAAATTCCAATTTATACGCAAGCCTCTGCTACGTCGTATCGAGTTAAGTAAAACGGAAGCAAAAAGGCTCGGGTAAATTTTTTTCAATAACCAAGAATAGAAACTCAATAGCTAAAGAGAGAAATGTAACATTTATTACATTGGAAAACCAAACGAACCAAAACGTCATTTAAATCTCTACAGAAAAACTAAAAGAAAATTACAATGTTTCGAACAATTCTAAATTATAAATGAAAGCAAGAATAAATAAACTCTTCAACTCCGGCGTCCTTAACCGTCGTCCTCAAAGTCCTCCCGGAACTCCAGATTTACATGTTCGTCTTCTCTCCCAAAACACATAAATAAACATGCATTTGAGGTAAGTACATTGTAGTAAGAAGTAGAAGCTACAAATTAACTAAGGCTCTTTAACAAGTTTTATTATAACTATTATCTTTATGATACCGACTCCATCTAAGGTTCATTCCATGCCTATCGACACATCATGACTATACGTCTCTAGCTTAGCTTATCTTGTTTAGATCATTACTCAAGGGCACTATGCATGATACATATCTATCACGAGATACACTTGCCAACTACGGTGATTAGCACTGATAGTCCCGGGATCTCGCCGGTATGCATATACGTTCGATGAATTTCCTCCACTACACTTCAGCGTTTTGAACCAGTAGCGTTGTTCACCTTTTATGAACGTATCACTTCGCTTTATATGAATTAGTGCCTAACCGAGAATAAGTGATGTTTTATCTTTTACTACACTTATGTAGTTATTATTGTGTATTGACTAGCCACCAATGTTTTTCAAAGTGAAACTCACCTTATCAACTCTACTTCCTCACTTAGACAAATAGACATCACATCCAATCAACTACACGACATTGATGAACTCTAGTTCATCAAAGCACAAGCCCTTTCATGCCCTTCGAAAGATCCGAACTTCAACTTCCTTTAAGAGTACATCCGGTGCCGAAACTAAACGAATCGGAAGCTCAATCGAGGCTTGGTCAAGCTTAGTTAATGTTATAAGATTCAAGAACAACATTTAAAACTCATATCATAGCTAAAATCATCTTATAAATAAAAAAGAAGGTCCAGTCGGCGCCACACACGGGTTCGATCGCGCATGCAATAAGCCTCAGTGTAAAAAACTCCAATTCGCCTCATCCAGTTCGCAAAGCACTTGGTCCGCACGCCAAAGATCGGGCTCGTGTGCTTGCACCACCAGTGTCAGTGCACCAACACCGCACTGAATGTAAAAATCACGTCAGACCTCCAAGCAAGTCCTCAAGACTAGGCTTGGTGCACCCGCACCAAACGCGTCAACTTTTCAAAAACTTAGTTTTTTTAACCCTAATCGATCCCTAATCATTCTCAACTTGTTCAACATCAATATACTCTGAAAATAGTAGAAAAACTTGACCTTTACGGGACCATAACATCCTATGATTCTTAACCAACTCATAGCATGAATTCTAACATCCAAAACATCAACAAAATCACAACTTAAACCCTATAAGCCGTAATTAATGTGTAGGAAGACCCTCTTACCTTTTTACAAGCTAAACCAATTCCAAATCCTCAGAAAAACTGTAGAAACACACACCTCTTACAGAGAAACCTATATGATCAATCCGAATTTGCTTTAGAATCGATCACAAACATCTAACACAACGAGACTACGAGAGACATAAGTTTTGATCAATCAAACTCATCCAAAACATCAGTTAGGTCGAAAATCATACCTCGAGAAAAGCTCCAACTTTCTAGTGCTAAAAAGACGCCCTCCTCATGCCGATTCCAACGCTCTACTCGAATCTGAAAACGGTTGAGAACGACTCAGAATTCTGGAAAAGTCTCTCAGCCCTTTCTCTTTGCTCTTATGCGCAGGAAGGGAGATTAGGAGGTGAAAAATCAGATTTTCTAATAGGTTTTACACATAATGGGAATTATTTTTCCTTAAATAAGTTTTTCCCAAAATAAACTATTTCCTTAATTACCCTTAAAAATCAGATTTAACCTAAAAATATATATATGAATTTCGAAATATATATATACATTTATCTCAAAAATTAACTCCAATAAAAGAAAGCGAATAATAATATCCCGTTTTCACAAAATGACACGCCCCGCTTTCTTTCCAAAATCGAATATTACATTCCCCTTGAGAAGAGTTTTGTCCTCGGAACTAGAACATACCTAGTAAATCCAAAAACTCTAGAAAATCCTTGATCATGTCGTCCTCAACTTCCCAAGTTGCTTCATTCGGTAAATGATTGCTCCATTGCACAAAAACCAAAGGGATCAATCATCTCTTAATCATCTTTTCTTTCCGGTCCAAAATCCTGATTGGTTTCTCATCATAAGCAAGATTATCTTTAAGAACTTCCGGATCAACTGTGGTTTCAACATCGCTCCTTGTCAAACACTTCTTCAACATCGATACATGGAACATATTATGTACTCTTGACATTGATTCTGGTAGCTTAAGCTTATATGCCAAAGGTCCAACTCTTTCCAGAATCTCAAACGGTTCAACATACCTTGGACTTAGTTTTCCCTTTCGTCCGAAACGTTTCACTCCTTTCATTGGCGAAGATCGTAGGTAAACTCTTTCACCAACTTCAAACTCGAGAGGTCTTCTTCTCACATCCGCCCAACTCTTCTGTCTATCTTGTCATGCCTTCAAATTCTTCTTAACCAACTGAAACCTTTCCTTAGCTTGTTCAACCAATTCCGGCCCGGTGACTTGTCTTTCCCCGACTTTATCCCAAAATAGCGGCGTTCGACATTTTCTCCCCATACAAAGCTTCAAATGGTGGCATGCCTATGATTGCATGGTAATTGTTGTTGTAGGAAAACTCCGCTACAGGTAGGTAATCATCCCATGATCCGCCTACTTCCAAAACACAAGCTCTAAGCATATCTTCAAGTGTTTGGATGGTTCTCTCAGATTGTCCATCTGTCTGAGGGTGAAAGGCCGTACTCAAGTCGAACTTGGTGCCAAAGGCACT
This sequence comes from Gentiana macrophylla, assembly GCA_026214975.1. Classification (NCBI taxonomy): domain Eukaryota; kingdom Viridiplantae; phylum Streptophyta; class Magnoliopsida; order Gentianales; family Gentianaceae; genus Gentiana; species Gentiana macrophylla. The sequence continues at coordinate 49,113,252 of CM047815.1, forward strand.
TTGCAAACTCTTTCAAAACCGCTTGAAAAACCTTGGATCCCGATCCAAAACTAGCGAGATAGGTACTCCGTGTAACCTCACTATATTATCCAAGTATAGTGTCATCATCTTCTTCAAAGACATATCAACCTTGGTTGGTAGAAAGTGGGCTGATTTGGTCAATCTATCCACAATCACCCAAACCGCATCATGTCTGCCTCTTGTCTTAGGCAAACTGGTGATGAAATCCATTGTGGTTTTATCCCATTTCCATTCAGGGATATCCAATGGCTTAAGCATTCCTCCTGGCCTTCTATGCTCTACTTTAACTTTCTGAGAAGTATCACATTCTGCTACGAACTTAGATATTTCCACTTTCATCGAGGGCCACCAAAACTTTTCTTTCAAGTCTCTATACATTTTATTAGCTCCTGGATGAACTGCAAAAGCAATCCTATGTGCCTCTTCTATAACCCTCTGTCTCAAATCACCGACATTAAGCACACACAAGCGATCCTGGTACCAAAGATTTCCTTTCATATCTAACACATAACCTATAGTGGGCTTTTCTCTTGCAACACGCTTCAAATCAACCAAAACTGGATCTTCATCTTGCCTTTCTCGTGTATCATACATCAACTCTGATCTTGCTAACAACGGTGCAAAGAAATCGTCGATCTTCAATATGATCAAAACTTCGATTTTCTACGCTAATCTAGATTTTCGCCACAACTTCAACGCTTGAAATCGCAAACACAGGTTTCTTACTCAAGGCATCTGCACCCCACATTTGCTTTACCCGGATGATACCGGATATCCAAGTCATAATCCTTTATGAACTCTAACCATCACCTTTGCCTTATATTCATTTTCCCGAGTAAAGAAATACTTCAAACTCTAGTGATCGGTGAGGATCCTAGCCTTAACTCCATACAAGTAGTGCCTCCAAATATTTAGCGCAAACACTACCGCCGCCAACTCTAGATCATGTTGATGTAAACCGAATCTCGTAGGATCGTTGATTAAAGCACAAAGAAAGCGATTGATTTGAAAAGTATATTTTTATGGCTTTTGAATATATATATAACGAAAGTAACAAAAGGATATGTATATACTCCATCTCAGAATATTTACTATGGTGATCCCATCTCAAGAACACCAACCAATTACCCCGTCTCAGAATAATCGAAAGAAGTCCAATCTCTGAAAACTTCTTGAAAGAAACCCAATCTCTGAAAGTTTCTTATGATGAAAATTCAATCTCTGAATTTCAACCAAAAATAGTTTTTTGAATCAATAATAAGCTACCTATTCAAATACAAGGAAATGCCTTATATAGGCTGCAGACTCCAAGTCCAATTGCCATTTTAGCAATGTGGGACAAAATAACAATAATTAAAATAATAATAAATATAAAGGGCAATTAACCAATGTGGGATAATAAAAGACTAAATAAAAGACTCAAACTTCCTCTTGAATCGGGTATTATCTGGGCCACATCATTCCCTCCCTCTTCAAAAGGATTCGTCCTCGAATCAACATGATGTCATAGAAGTCCGCACCATCAAGCCTCATACCATGATACTCCACAATAAACTCCAAAAATATGCCGGGGTCGAAATTAACGTGAATAAACAACTTCGTATCAATAACATAGTAATGGGTCACACCATTCTTCACAAAAGAAACATGAGAAAATGCACGTGGCTTGAGAGAAATAGGAATGACGTCTTGTGATGCAACATAGAAATGTAAATCATGATAGGCATCAACCTGCTCCAAATATGGGTCAACAAACTCGTGCTTCAGTATTCCACCACCCTCAACAATGTCACTATCAACCGTAGGACGAATAGGGGCTGGATTGGGTGTATCAAAGATCCCAGTGTCTTGCGCTTCAGGTATATCAACTAATGCCTCCACCTGCGGAAATACCTCAACATCAACGACCTCTTTATACCCAGTAGCATCAGCAATATCCTCTGTAACATTAAAATCAATGACAACCTCATTCGTGGAAACTTCAACCTCTTTCGGACTTACTTCAGCCTCAACGACCAACTCATCCTCTGTAGTAACAACAACAACATCTGCAACAGGAAGGTCAACATGAGCCTCAGTCATGGGAACTACCTCACCCACATTGGCACAAGCCAACTCCACAACGGAAGCACAATTGTCCACAATTGGAGTGTTGTTTGTGGCCTTTTTCATTGCCTGTTCAGCGTCATATATAGCACAAAGTCGTTTATACTCTGCCCATACACTGTCAGTAAATCCATCAAAAGCCTGCTCAAAAATCCGATTGATGTGCTGCTCCAAACGCCTCGAGCCTCGGAAATACGTCTTGCCCATATCACAATTGGAATAATATTTGTTGGAAGCCATGACCCAAAATATTGGATCTTCACAATCTCTCGTGTTTACACTCACCCTCAACTCTTGCTTTAGGGAAGTGTAACCGTCAAATAAATCAAAAAGTCGAGCAAACCGTAAGCAAGATTCTGTCAACAATTTCCAGAATTTAACTCTGCACTTATTGGCACGTGCAGCCCAAAAAATGATGAATTGCTACTGGAAATAAAAATGAAAGTTGTAGATTTATGTGTTTTCTAGAGGATATAAAAAAGTCAGATCGTTTCGGGCTAGATAGGTCGAGCAAACAACCGTAGTTTGTCAACTGGTGCAATCTGTCAAAATTTTCCAGATTTATAGCGGTGACTTACAGGGCCGATTGTGATCAAATGATGACGATTCTGGGAAAACTCAAAAGATGAAAATTTTAGAACTTGGAATTTTCTATAAGTTCACAAATTTTCAGAAGATTTGGAATCATCTAAAGCACCTAAATCGAAATCGTATAATGATCTAGTGCTTTAGAATTATAGAACAGACTGTTCTGTGTTGGGGAGCAGATTTGAATTTGATACACTTCGAATTTCGATCTGATGTAAAGAGAGAAAATACAGGTCACAAGGTGATTTAGTTGTGGAAAAATTTTCAGATTGTTTCGATGTGTGTAGGGCATGAAAGACGATGAACAGTCATGAACTTTTATGTATAATTTTCTGGAAAATTAATAAGAACACAAGCATAGATTGCAAGATTCGGCACCTAGGTTTTGAGTGCGGCTGCAATTAGGGTTCTTGGTGCTCAAGAACGCAGCAGCTTTAATCGCCTAATCTCAGACGGCACTTGTCACGACCAAACAGTATGGAATTGAAAAACACAAAGAACAAAACTTGGAGAGAACGAAATATTGGTTCAGACTGTTAAGTTTCAGAATTTTTGGACAGGTATAACACATTCCAATTGAATTAAATAAACAGATCACTCTCGGGTTACGGGTTTGACAAAACTTGATCAACTGGGTGACAGCGACTATTGTGCAAAACCGGTCCGGACTCTGAAAAAACTCAAACAATCAAAGTTGTAGAACAATGAATTTCCTATGTGCTCACAAAATTTCATTCAATCCCGACAACCACAACTCCCTAAAAACAAAGTCGACTACAAGATGTTCTAGAAAATCGAGCAGAATATTCCGATCCGAATTTGATCAAGATAAAATCCGAATTTGCGAAAGTGCCATAGAGATAAAAGACAGCCAATACAAAGTTCTATCTACTGGTAAAATTTGAGAATTTTTCGATATGATTTGATTAGGAAACGATTAGAACGAAATTTGAAAAGATTCAGAAAATACGCAGCAGATTATGAACGCAAATATTTTTCGATGCTTTGATTACCTTGTGATAATGGTTGGCCAAATTAGGGCTTCTTGATGATGATCAAGAAAGGATCGAATGCAAAGAACAAGTGACGAATATAAGGCTGCAGCTAGGGTTTCTCGGAGAACAAGAACGCCAGAACACTAAGTAAACGCTGCAGATTTATGTCAAGAACGCAGCAGCTGTTGTTGCTTTAATCGCCTTTCTCTGATACCACTTGATGTAAACCGAATCTCGTAGGATCGTTGATTAAAGCACAGCAAACGATTCAGCTTTGAAAAGTATATTTTTATGACTTTTTGAATATATATATATAACGAAAGTAACAAAAGGATATGTAAATACTCCATCTCAGAAAATTTACTACGGTGATCCCATCTCGGGAACACCAACCAATTACCCCGTCTCAGGATAATCGAAAGAAGTCCAATCTCTGAAAACTTCTTGAAAGAAACCCAATCTCTGAAAGTTTCTTATGATGAAAATTCAATCTCTGAATTTCAACCAAAAATAGTTTTTTGAATCAATAATAAGCTACCTATTCAAATACAAGGAAATGCCTTATATAGGCTACAGACTCCAAGTCCAATTGCCATTTTAGCAATGTGGGACAAAATAACAATAATTAAAAATAATAATAAATATAAAGGGCAATTAACCAATGTGGGATAATAAAAGACTAATTAAAAGACTAAATAAAAGACTCGATCTTCCTCTTGAATCGGGTATTATCTGGGCCACATCACATGTGTTGGGTAATTCTTCTCACACACTTTCAATTGTCTGGATGCATAAGTGATTACTTTTCCTCCTTGCATCAACACACAACCTAAACCTTGTCCGGATGCATCAGTATAAACGTCATAGTTATCAAAGATTTCCAGAACTGCCAAAACTGAGGCTGTAGTCAACTTCTTCATCAATGTTTGGAAAGCATCTTCACACTCACTGGTCCACTCAGACTTCGCATTCTTTTGAGTGAGCTGGGTAAGTTGTGTAGCTATCTTTGAGAAGTCTTGTACAAATTTCTTATAATAGCCAGCCAAACCGAGAAAACTTCTAACCTCAAAAACTATAGTTGGTCTGGACCACTTCTCAACTGCTTCAATCTTCGTTGGATCAACTTTAATGCCTTCTCCAGAAATGACACGACCTAAGAAACTAACTTGATCCAACAAAAAAGTCACACTTTCAGAACATAGAATACAACTGGTTCTTCCTCAAACTATCCAACACTATCCTCAGGTGTTCTTCATGTTCTTTCTCATCCTTAGAGTATAACCTTTCAAATACACCCTTAATTTGTCTTCCATTTCAATCCTGTTATAATTGTTCATTTTCTAGAAATGCAAAATCGGAAAGAAGAAATAAGTTGTATTTGTTGATTTGTTAGAAATCAAATCCGAAAAAAGAATTAAATTCTACGGGTTGACGCCGACAAAATGAATGTACCCCTCAAGATTGTTTTTGTGGTGTGTTTTAGATTTATTATAGATAACTATGAAACTTCATGATACAATTTTGTCACCAGCATGAAGAACCGAAACAACATGACACATATTTGTTACCGTCATCGACCCAAGACACAACACACAACCTATTGTGATTAAGCCTAACGGCACTAAACCAATAACCTTGAAAAATCAATTTTCACAATCGCTTTTTGTGTGTCAATTTTAGGAGTGGTATCACAGTAAATAGGGTACCACAATATTAAACATGTATGAAATTTAGTGCACAACATTCCGTTTTAATTTTATAAATGACTTGAACAATAACATGGGGCCTAAACTAGACTCCAACTGAAACATTGTTGATAAAAGAAATGCATTATACTGACATGCAAGAAAAAAACAAGACTTTGTGAAAAGTGACATTTTTCACAAAATTCATAACAAACAAAGACTAACCATTAAGCACACTTTCTTACTGCACTTATTTTAACAACAACATTCTTTTTTTTTCTTTTTCTTTGAAGGAGATAGCGCTAATGGTCAAACAGGACTTCCTTTGGCTGATACTTGTACACGTACAATATTTTATCACATACTTTGATAGTTTGTTTAGACTAAGTTCTAACCTTATGATCTCCGACCACTATCATTAATTCGTAGTGCAAAAACATATCGAAACACAGTTCATAAAGGGTGAATCACTACCGAAGAAAATTTATTACAACATGTTATACGTTATGAAGGTTGTACCAAATAGATGCATGTGTTCATCCATTCTTACTATCGTTCATTCTTACACAACACAATTATTTGAATAATGTTAGATAATGTATGAATATAACGCATGCACTTGGTACAACATTACTACAACGGTTATTATAAAATTTCTCGTGGGTGATTTACCGTCTATCAAGTGGGCTTTAATCCGTCTATCCATAAGCTATAATGATGGTGGTTGTAGATCATAGATTGGAATTATACTCTAATAAGCCTATTAAAGTATAAGAGAAAATATTTTATGAAAATGATGATCAACCAAGTGTGAGTCCTGCTCAGGGCATTAGAGCCATCTACTTCTAAGAAAAGAATGTAGCTTTCAAAAATAGTGCAGCAAAAAGGTGTTTCATAATGCATTATCACTGATCTTTGTTTATTGATGAGCATGTGTCCTTGCATGATAAAGTTGGGGCTCTCCTTCTATACATAAACCTTCTACAACATTGCCAAGAATGGATGGAAGACTGGTCTTGTTGCCTCTTGCGACATTCTCTCGGTGGAGGTAGATCATCGATACTCTTCTTTCATACCGTTCATGTGTTTTTGCTCCAACATATGCTATTGTTCCACTAGCTTTGGGGATCCTATGCTCGGTCAAATCAATAATTCTCATATCTTTTATATAATATACTGTATAATGTATTGAGCATGTCCTCTCTTTTTGTTCATATTAAAAATATATATATAAACTAGCACCGGGTAAAAGATTTAGAGGACTCTTCGACTTTGCAAATATATAGTTTTTTTTAGAGGTCCCTAGACCTAAGAACTAACAAACTATTCATTTTCCCGAAGCTGATAATGTACATGAATGTTCCAAGCATGTCTTCCGACCATTCATGACACTGCTTGCAATTAAACAGTTGCATGTACAAAAAGTGGGTATCTTTAAGGAGGAACATCAAGAAAAGTATGAGCTTCAATTGCATACTAACCCGCGCATCATCATCCCCAACACCACGGCCATGAATACTATAACCTGCAGCCAGACCACGACCACAACCAACACCACATCCACGACAACCATGGTTGGCTGGATTGGATGCCAACTCCTCCACTCGTATTCCCCTTAAATTTTCATTTTGTGAACATTGGACACATACTCCAAAGCCTCCATTACCTCTTTCTTTGCGGGAGCAACCAATGCAGCCGTATCATATGCAATTACCCAAGGAGCGCGTCGCGACCTTCCTCGTTAAAATCTGCAACAATCTTCGTTGCAGAGAAAAAAAACAGTCCTCCATTCTCTTTTTTTCCTATAGTCTTCTATGCCCACATTTTCTAGATCTGAATCATTATTTCTATCCACCACAAAAATCAATGAATTAGGGGCAACACAAGCGGTACAAATGTAAGGATCAGGGGATTTGGGCCTCACGTATTCAAAGTCAGAAAAAGTGAGTCCTGTGATTTATTTATGGTGTCCTTCGAGCTTGATCTCCACCTGTTGACGGTTTATGAAAGTACGAATGTTCCAATTAGATTTCTTGAAACATAAATCAAACATAGAAGCTAGCTTAAGTAAACATATTTATAGCCAAAATTCATCGTAGCCATATATATACACACACACACGCCAACACATAAATACATACATACACATGCTTTTAAAACGTCTTCTATTATAAGAGAGTCATTGTTAAATTACTGCATCAAGTGTACTTCATCATGACCCATCAATTGTGGATCTTATTTAAAGAACCTAGGCCAACAAGGCTCGATAAAAATCCTAGGTGGAGGTTAAGAGTGAAGACAAAGAGGCTGGAATTCATGACCTCGTTCTTTGCTACGATGTTGATGTTATAAAACGGATGGAGATAACTTCAGATGCAAGAAACAGAAACAGAAGCAATCAAACATAAACAATCAAAGGAGAAAACAGAAACAAGAAGAACACAGATTTAACGTGGAAAACCTCTCAGTGGGAGAGGTAAAAAACCACGGGCAGAAAAGAGATATTTTATTATGCACTGAATTTGCTGATTTCAACGCGCTCGGATAATGAGACAACAACTGTATTTATAGGCACAAATCCACTAAACCCTAGCCGCCAGAATCTTTGTCTCAATCGCCATAAATACCCTTACACGTGTCCTCCTTTTAATGACACAGTCATACCGGTACATCACATGTAATTATCGGATGTGGGACCTGCTTTGTATTCCAAGATTTCGTGACCTATCACCTGGCGATAGTTACCTCTTTGAAGCTACCTGCTGAAGCTCGATGAGCTCCACCCTACCGATGTGCAGCATTGAATACACTTCTCACCGTCCATCACACAAATTGAGTCTTGATTGGTTCCACCAGGATGTAGAGTTTAAGTCACTTTCTTGACAAATCTCCACCTTGACTTCAACTCTCACTAGAGTCAAACAGTTGCATAACCGGATGTACTTGTACCGGATGCATTCGTCAATGCCGGATGTACTTGTACCAGACTATCTCCACAACATCCACTCCACTAATCTGCCCTCAGTAAAGTTTCCAGAAACAGATTATAAGCTTTGAATATTCAGTAAGTCCAGACAAAGCTGGAACTTACTCTACTGAACTGGTTTGGTGAACATATCAGCAGGATTCTCCTTTGTGCCAATCTTCATCACCACAACCCTCTTCTCATTCCTCAAGAAATGATACCTGACATCAATATGCTTGGTTCTCTCATGATGAACCTGATCCTTGGCCAAACATATTGCACTTAAACTGTCACAATATATCTCACTGATTACGATGCAACCCCAAATCAACGACTAGTCCTTCAACGGATACCCTCCTTAGTCATTTGCTTGAAGAGCCATGTATTACGCTTGATGAGTTGATAAGGCTATTGTAGCTGAAGAGTAGCTTTCCAGCTAACCACTGCATTTCCCAATGTAAACACATAACCAGTCATTGATCTTCTACTGTCAACATCACCTGCATAATCAGCATCACAATAACATGTGACCAGACCAGTATCACCTCCATAAATGAGACCAATATCAATTTGTACCTCGGTACACTGAATATCCTTTAACAAATGACTTTCCAGTGTTCCTTTCCGGTTGAGCCATAAACTGCGACAACATTTGCTGAGAGCGGTCAGGGCCTAGTGCACACCATGGCATACATCAGACTGCCAATTGCACTAGCATAGGGAACTTTTGACATATACTCCTTCTCTTCAGCTGACTGTGAAGCATAAACAGACAAATGAACATTTGATGCCATAGGAGTATCTATTGGTTTTGCGTGAGACATGCCAAACTTGGCCAATATCTTACGCATATAACCTGTTTGAGACAAGAACAATTTCTTCGACTCACTATCTCTCAGGATCTCCATCCCTAAGATTTTCTTGGCTGCACCCAAATCCTTCATTTCAAATTCAGCACTAAGAAGGTTCTTCAGATTTTGAACATTAGACTTTCTTGCAGCAGCAATCAACATGTCATCCACATACAGAACAAGATAGATATATGATCCATCTTTCAAATGATCAAGTAAACACAACAATCATAAGGACTTCATGTAAACCTACTTGAAGCATGAAATCATCAAACCTTTTATACCAACGCTTGGAGCTTGCTTCAAACCATATAATGATTTCTTCAACTTGCAAACATAATTTTCTTTTCCAGGAGCTTGAAAACCCTCGGTTTGTGTCATGTATATCTCCTTATCCACCTCACCATGTAGCGCAGTTTTCACATCTAATTGCTCAAGTTCCAGATCTGTGTTGTGCCACCATTGCTAGTAACACCACGATTGAAGTGTGTCGACCATTTGGTGAAAATATTTCATCAAAGTCAACCCTTCCTTTTGACTAAATCCTCTTGCAACCAAACGTGCCTTATACGACCCTTACGCGCTTTGTTATTCCTTCCTTTTTCTTGAAAATCCATTTACAAGTCACAACTCCCTTGTCAGTAGGTTGTTTGACCAATTCCCAAGTCTGATTCTACAATAATGACTCTATTTCATCTCCCATGGCAGCATGCCATTGAGATGCTTCTATACATGTCACTGCTTCCCTGTAAGTAGTAGGTTCAGCAACCTCTACCTCTTCTCGCAACTTGGAGTGCATATCCACCAAATCATCATATCCATATCTCCTTGAGGTATCCCAAAGATTAGATCTTCTAGACTGGCTTTGGCGTTCTAGACTCTGTTTGATCAATGTTTGTATGGCGCCTGCTTTGAGGTCTCAAAGCAGTGGCTTGAATCGGTTCGGTTCATTATCCGGTCGAGATATAGTGTTGATTTGGATCCACCGATTGTTGCATATCAATAGACTCCACACGAAGCTCCACCTGTTTCTCAACACTATCAGTTCAACCTTTGGTTTCGGACTCAGTAGACCTCCCCACCGATGAGTTTAACATAGAATTTTCATCAAAAACAACGTCCTGCCCGAGGATTACTCGGACTCTGTGATGACCAAATCCTATATCCTTTCACTCCATCACCATACCCCACAAACACTCCTTTCTTGGCTCTTGGCTCCAACTTCCCTTCACTAACATGATAGTAAGTTGTACTTCCAAAACCCTTATAATCGAGTAGTCGGCGAGGCTTGCGACCACATCTCAAATGGTGTCTTGAGATTGATTCTGTGTGAGGACTCCTGATTAAGTAGCAAGTCGTCTTAATGACCTCTCGCCCAAAATCTCCTTGATAAACCCGACTTGAGAAAGCATACATCTTGCTCTCTCGGTAGAGTTTGATTCATCCTTTCACTACACCATTCTCACGAGGTGTATTCCTTACAGTATGATGTCTGGCAATACCCTCAGCTGTACAAAATGAATCAAAATCCGTCCAGTAGAATTCCAGACCATTATCTGTACGAAGCTTCTTGATTTTCTTGCCTAACTGATTCTCCACTAGGGCTTTCCACTGCTTGAAGTTACTGAATGCATCACTTTTGTTCTTCATCATCACCACCCAAGTCATCCTTGAATAGTCATCTATGAATGACACAAAATATCTGAGACCACCCAATGACTCAACTTTTGATGGACCCCAGCAGTCTGAATGGATTAATCAAGTGATGCCTTTGTATTGTGCAACCCTGCTGAGAATTTACTTCTATGCAACTTCCCAAACACACAATGTTCACAAAAGTCCAGATTCTTGACCTTATATCCCCAAGAAAACTCTTTGAAGAAAGAACACATACCCTTTTCACCCATGTGACCAAGTCTCATGTGCCACACCGTGAGTCTCTTTGAGGCCAGGTGAATGCTTTGAGGATGCAACAAAGAAGCGATGTGCAGATCGATGATCCTTGTAATATATACAAGGTTCCCTCTTGATGCCTTTGAGGACTACAATTGAATCTTTAAAGACATTCAATTTGTCACCTTCACCCTTGAAATTGAACCCTTGCTCATCCAGTGGATCGAGAGATACCAAATTCTTGGTCATCTGTGGAACATGTCTTACATCCTTCAGTGTACAAAATTTACCATCCTCTGTCCTTAACTTTACTGAGCCAATTCCCACAACTTTACAGACCTTGTTGTTGGCCATATAAATTTGACCACCATCTATCTGCTCATAAGTAGAAAACCACTCTCTGTTTGGACAAATATGGTAGGATGCTCCAGAATCAAGTATCCACACATCATTGTGGTGTGTAGAATCCCCTGCAACTAGAACAGGATCCTCATCAGTTGCTCAAGAGCCAAGACTCTTGTGCGAATTGCCTTCTCTGCTGTTTTTCTTCTTCCTTGGACAATTGGACTTCCAATGTCCACACTCCTCTCAAGATATTCTGACATCAATGAGACTTAGGACCTTTGGACCCTGACTTCTTTTTCTTCTTCTATCCATATCCTTTTCCACTATTGCTTGCTAGCTACTAGCCCGATGCTTTGATTTATGCATTCAGCGACCTTGTGTCTCGACTCCACGGCATGTAAGGCGGACCTCACATCCTCTAAAGCTCACATCCTTCCCAACTATGAAAGACTCGCAAAAGTTTTCATATGATGCCGGTAATGACACCAACGAGATTAGGGCTGCATCTTCATCTTCAATTTTAACATCAATATTCCTTAAATCAAGCAATATTGTGTTCACCGTGGTCGAGATGTTCCCTCGGTGGACTTCCTTCATGCATCTTCAAACCGAACAACCTCTGTTTCAACAACAACTTGTTGGTCGATGACTTGGTCATATACAAGGCTTTCAAGCTTTTTCCACAACTTGGCTCGCGGTGTCTTCCTCAAAGAACCTCGGTGATAACATCATCGATAAGCACAACATGATGGTTGAATGTGCTTTCTCTTCCAGGTGGCATAATCTGCTGCACTTTGTATTTGGTTTGTCGGATAAAGGATTCCACAAACCTGCTTTGTTTCAACGATTACCACGATCTTAATTTGCCCACGTACCAAAACTGTTCCTTCACCGTAAATTTATCGATTTTTACGTTTCTCGCGACATCTTTTCTTGCTAAAGATCACAACTTTATCACGAGATCCTAGCACCTTCTTGAAGGTCTTGGTGAAGATGAAGTTGATCGTGCAGATTGTTTTCTCAGAACCTTTCTCGATACCACTTGTTATAAAGCGGATGGAGATAACTTGGATGCAAGAAAGCGAAGCGAAGCAATCAAACATAAACAATCAAAGGAGAAAATAGAAACAAGAAGAACACAGATTTAACGTGGAAAACCTCTCGATGGGAGAGGTAAAACCACGGGCGAAAAAGAGATATTTTATTATGCCTTTGAATTTGCTTTGATTTCAACGCACTCGGATAATGAGACAATAATCGTATTTATAGGCACAAATCCCAAAACCCTAGCCGCCAGGAATCTTTATCTCGAATCGCCATAAATACCCTTACACGTGTCCTCCTTTTAATGACACTTTGTATAGTCATCACATAACGTAATTATCGATGTGGGACCTGCTTTGTATTCCAAGATCGGCAGACTATCACCTGCTGATAGTTACCTGCTTTGAAGCTACCTGCTGAAGCTCGATGAGACTCCACCCTCTTGATGTACGAATTGAATACACTTCTCACCGTCCATCACATAGCCGAGTCTTGATTGGTTCCACCAGGATGTAGAGTTTAAGTCACTTTCTTGTGATTGAAATATTATGTTGTTACGATTACGACAAAGAGGCTTGAATTCACTTTTCCGGGTCAGAGTTCGAGGATTTTCTTCATGAATAATTACTCCGTTTCTTCTCGGTTGTTCCGCTAAGAAGAAAATAACCGTACACGTATGGAAGAGAAAATAGTGAAAGCCCCAAAGACTGTTTTCTTTTTTTTCTTTTTTTAATCGGCGTGCTTTTCTATCCGTCCAATTTTCCAATTTTGCTTCCATCTGAACATGCTAAAATTGTTATAAAAAAACGTTGAACTAGGATCAATTACAAAAACCCATAAAATAAAAAAAAATTAAAAAAATAGTCACTTTACCTTGAGAGTTTTAAAAGTGAACGCCAAGATCAAGTTGATCAGATTTTTGGGACATTTTTGTCCTGCAATAATTGATTTGGATCCTAGCAAGTTCATCGAATGCCTCAAGTTGATCCAAACTGAGATCTTCAATTTTAGCGTCCCCGAAGCACATGCGGATGGACTCTTCCAGCTTTTTCATTTTCTTCAGATCAACGCCACAAGTTTTTTTAGCTTCACATTCATCTTCAAGGAGCATGTAAATCTTCTCTAGTTCATCCTCACGGATAACCTGCTCATTTTTTTCGATGGGAGTGCAAAGTAATCACTTTTCGGTTGAGTTTTTGAATCTATCAAGGATAGATTCAACAGAAGGGCTACCGAAAGAAAATACTTTGTTTCCTGGAGAAAAAATAATAAGGGCTACATCCGCTGCAAGAATTGTATAAGAACAATATATATTAATTCATTAGCAAAGCTATAAAACATTTTCCTATGCTCATTATCTATCCAGCTAAAAAAATTAATAAAAGAAAGAATTAAAAAGTACAATAAAAGTAGTTTCTATAGGTGTGGACCGAAGAAACCTACTTTTAGTGAGCTAGTGCTAAAATACCATATTTCAACAACTTAAAACGACTTAACTCGTCAAATATTACAATGTTGTATGTGCCTAGGTTTAGTATTCCTACTGGCGTTGCAAGCAAAGCCGCCGGTTTTCCTTTCAAAAGTTCACATTAAACTCGCCCAAGACACTATGCCTGAATATTGTACACAGACCGTCACGGAAACATCCAGTAATTCTTGAAATATTAATTGAAAGTAACAACTTAGTACAACATAGAAAAGGAAAATAAAAACAATGAAATATACCTACAAATTGATATGTCATGATCAACGATCTTTCCACAATTGAAAAATTACATGCAAACTCAGTATAGCTAGAATCAATCATCCTTGCAATCTATCTAATGTACTCAATGTTTCCACAGTTTCACAATCAAAACGCACAAGCATGTAATTTTTTAGAATGACGCCAAACACATTATTCTGTGAGAGAGATTTATAAATCAACCAAATATAAATATGCAAGCAAGTTGACTTTCACGTGTCTTCATTAAAAAAACAAAAAAACAAACAACATTAAACTGAATTGCACACAAGCCATGATGCATATTTAGCCTAATATGTATCTTTTCTAGTAAATATTTCTAGCATGTTGTTGGTATTTGAACGTGAGGTAAACCCATACCAAAAACTAAATACTCAACATCTAACAAATAGTGAAATTATTAAGTAAAAAGTGAGTTAGACGTATAACTCAGAAAAGCAAATAAATAATGAACATGAAATATCATGACATTGAAATCTCAACAAAAGTGGATGAATGTCCACCTACATCACACACACATACACACACGCACGCGCACACAGAAAAAAAAACCCCTTCATTTCCGGACTCTGAACTTGACCCTTGACCAAACAATCTAGAGAATTTGTATGTCCACGAAAATGAAAATAGAGACAACTTTAGCAACTTCGCTCATCATACCCTACAATGTTGTTAGTTACATGTAGCTGAAGTCCTCGAGTGGTAATAATATTTAATGAGCGGCGTATTTTTATATTTGAAAACTTAGAAATAAATTAGCAAAGAATTGGGGGATTTTCCGTTGGCAAATATTTATTGCGCAAACATGAAACTTAATATTCTTCAACACAAATAGAGAATCCGTATATGTTTTTCTTGTAACAAATTAGGTTGAATTCTCTTCCAGTGGATCTTACCAAAGATTTAGATCATTCGGATGTAAATTACTTAACGTAAAGCCACACATAATACAACACGTCTCTCAATTGAATTATTGTCATCATAGGAAACATTAATTCATATTTATGATGCAAGCGAGACCACATCATTGTTTTAATAGCAAGTCATCATAACTTTCAAGGTCATAGAATCAAGAAGACAAGGATTTCTAATACACATACATGTAGAAAGAAATATAAAACATCATTTTTATCATGATCCATGAATTATTTAATGTCTGGTGGGTTTTCATTGAAAGAATAAGAAAGAAACATCATTTTACTCAAATCTAAATCATGGAGAGACCAATTATTCTAACAGATTTTAAACAATCGTGATGACTTATTCAATTCCAAAACAACAACAACAACTACAACAACAAGGTTGCAGGTGATTTGATCAAACGATTGGGTGTCAAGTTGGTGGATAGTCATGAAAATATAATATGAAGAGAGTTTGAGAATGTGTTAACACAAGAGTAAACTTCAACTTAGTTTATTCATTGATAAGAGAGGTGTATAAATAGATACAATTGAGAGAGAGACTAGCTAGCTAGCTTGGGCGGCCACTTGAGTATGTAGATGTGGGCGGCAAGCATGCAAAAGTAAAAAGTAAAAGCTATGTCTATGACATAAAGTAAACTAGAGTTTGACATATTAATTGTTTATATGTATCACAATTAATATGTCTTTTACAAATAAATAAAGTGTACAAATAATATAATACACGAAATAGAGATCATTTGAACATGTCCTCAAATGAGGCATAAGAGCACCTACTTTGAGGTTTGCGAGTTCTTTGAGGTAATATTTAGGTAATAATATTTAGGTAATATTTCCACACCCCCCCTCAAACTGGGCTGTATATGTTAATGCAGCCAAGTTTGCTACTTAGTCTGCTGAACATAAGAGGTGGAATAGCCTTGGTAAGGATATCGGCGATACGATCTGTTGAGGAACATCTTGGAGTTGAATAATCTTGGCATCAATCTTCTCCTTCAAAAATGTCTGTCAATGTCCACATGTTTGGTTTTGTCATGATGGATCGGATCCTCTGCCATGCATAGTCTTTGAGTTATTATCACAAAGCAGAGTGTGATAGGTTCTTTGAAGAGGTCTTGAAGTTCGATAAGTACTCTTTTGAGCCAAAGAGCTTCACAAATGCCTAAGACAAGTGCTCTGAGTTCGAAACCAAAGATCGCTTCTAGACACGATGGGTTGTTTCTTGCTCCTCCAAGTAACAAGATTGCCCCATACATAGGAACAGTGCTTTGTGGTCGACCTTCTATCTATGTGGCATCCATTGATCAACATCGATGTAGACCTTGATGGATCTCATCGGTAGACTTGGTGAAGTGTAACCCTTGGCCGAGAGTGGACTTTAAATACCTCGAAGATCCTATTCACTTTGCATCCCAATGTTGCTCAAGAGGCGCGTGCATGAACCGACTAACCAGGTGACACCATATGCAATATCGGTCTTGTATGGGAGAGGTAAATGAGTTTCCTACAAGTCTTTGATATTGTTCTTTCTTCCCGACAATGATGTCACCATGTAGCAGGTATGACTGGGGTCTACAGGGGATATAGCGAGTTTGCACCCCCAAAGATGCCGCTTCTTTTCAGCAGATCCAATACATATTTCCTTTGGGAGACAGAAATGCCTTTGCTTTGTTTCTTGCTACTTCCATGCCAAGAAAATATTTGAGAAAACCCAAGTCCTTCACCAAAAACACCTTTGCCAAGAGAGTCTTCACATGTTGGATCTCGGTAGAGTCATCTCCAGGTGAGGATGATATCATCCACATAGACAATAATAATAGACCTCTTACGGTTGGTTGTCTTGATGAACATAGTGTGATCGAGAATTGCATTGGTGATATCCAGCGGCTTTGACCACGATTGTTAATTTTCCAAACCATGCCCTTGGTGATTGCTTGAGCCATATAGAGATTTCCTCGGTTGCACACCTTGCCTTGAGTATGAGGATTGATAAAACCAGGAGGTACATTCATATAAACCTCCTCGATGAAGGTCCCCATTTAGAAAAGCATTTTGATGTCCAATTGGTGAAGAGGCCACCAAGTTGGACAACTAGAGAGATCGAACCCTGGCGGTGTTGAGTTTTGCCACTGGTGCAAAAGTTTCCTTATAGTCAATGCCATAAGTTTGAGTGAATCCCACAGCTACCAATCTGGCTTTGTACTTGTCAATAGTGCCATCGACATTGTATTTTATAGTGAATAACCATCTCACAATCGATCATTGTCTTCTTGCCCTGTGGGAGAGGTGTCAAATCCCAAGTATGATTATCCGAAGTCTTTGTCATCTCTGTTTTAACAATGACCTTCCATTTATCATTTTGAAGGGCCTCACGAATATTTTTAGAATAGAGTGAGAGTCCAGTCCTGTGAAAACATGGCAAAGGCGGGAGATAACTTATCATAAGATAAATAAGAATGAATAGAATGATCGATGCACGATCTCTTTCCTTTCCTAAGAGCAATAGGCCTATCATCAATGTCGGCAGTCTCTGAGGATCTGTGAGATTCTTTGAGTGTCGAGAGCTCTCGGGATCGCGAGGCTCTGGGGTCGAGACTCTTGTTCGGGAAGTTCTTTGAGAGTATTAGGTCAGTAGAGAGTCGTTAGTACCAAGTTCGATCTGTTGAGGATCGATGGGAGTTCTTGAGGGTTAAGAGTTTGCCGAGGAAGGGGTTTAGGTCAATTTCAATCGGTTTCCATCGATGAATGGCTCAAGAGGTTTTGTTGTAATAAGGGTCCTTTCAAAGAATTTTACATCCATAGAATTGTAAAATTTCTTTTCAATAGGAAATAACACTTGTAACCTTTTTGTCCTTTGCATAACCTAGGAAAATGCACTTGTGAGCTTTAGGATCAAGTTTACTACATGTTGAGCATGGATATACACAAACACAAGACACAACCAAAGATCTTTTGAGGCAACTGGGAAACAAGATGATGGCAGGAGTGTGTGGTCAGTAGGGTTTGGAGTGGAGATTTGAAACCTAACACTCTGCTGGGAAGTCGGTTGATTAAATAAGTTGCAGTCAGTATAGCTTCACCCCACATATATTTAGGAACATGTGTGGTGAACATGATTGATCTGGCCATTTCCAGCAGGTGCCTGTTCTTTCTCTCAGCAACCCCATTCTGCTGAGGTGTTTCCACACAACTACTTGATATGAACAATTCCTCTATCATCAAGAAGGTACTGAGATTAGACTCATAGTATTCTAGAGCATTATCAGTCTTTAAGATCTTGACCTTAGTATCAAATTGAGTGGAGACCATATGATAAAATTCTTGAAAGATAGGGCCAACTTCAGATTTGTCTTTCATTAAAAAAACCCAAGTGTTCCTGGTATGATCATCAATAAAGGTGACAAACCACCTTTTCCCTGTTATACTTTTCACCCTAGAGGGTCCCCACACATCACTGTGTATTAAGGTGAAGGGTGAGGAATGCAAATGAGGTAACTTAGCATACACAGATTTTGTAAGTTTAGCAAATTGACAAATATCACATTGAAGGTCATTCAGATTACATCCTTTAAACAATTCAGAGTTAAAGATTTTAAGTAACCAAAACTTGGATGTCCTAATCTATAATGCCATAACATGATATTGTCTAAAAGTGCAGGAGCAGCGAGGCTGAGGCGGTCGATCTTGATCCTCTGTCTTAAGCGAGGTTGACCAAGAACAATCCAGTATAAGGTTTAGCCTTCCCAATCACTTCTGTGAAGTAGGATCTGGAATGTGCCTTGATTCTCCTTAAAAACAACAGTCCATTCAAATCTTTAGTGAGTCTCTTGATGATATAAGATTGCGGTCTAAGTTTGGAACAAATAGGACATCCTGTAGGCATATCTTATTAGTGAGTTTAACATTTCCAACACCTTTTGCACGAGAGATAGATCCATCGCCAGCTTTAATGTTATGAATTTGGTGACAACGCATATAGTTGGTTATAAGGTTTTATTACCGAGTCATATGGGAGGATGCCCCGTAATCAACAATCCATGTTTCATTGCTAAGGGAAGAATAGAATTTACTCAGTATGAGTATGAGTAGCAACATCGGTAGAGTGACTACCTTCCTTTTGTTGATTCAGAAGGCTTTGAATGCAAACAAACCGAGCATTCATCTGGTTGTCATTCTCTCCTCACCGATGTGTCCGCCTTGACTTTCCTCGATAGTTTTGAGGTTTTTGAGGAGTTAGGCTTGCCATGGAGCTTCCAAAGATTGTCCTTGGTGTGATTTGTGCGTTTGCGGTGATCACGAAGCAGTTTTCAGCTTTTCTCGTGAGGCTTCTGTATGTCTCAAAGAACCTCGGCGACCTTCTTCCCCGATCAATGCCAGGCGACACCTTGATAGGGTTGTCGGTAGGGAATTTGAAGCATGACTTTTCTCTACTTTCTTCATGTTTGACCTCAAAGCAAACATGGATTTGAGATTTGGAAGAGGTTTGGTGGCAAGAATTCTTCCTCTAACATCATCAAGAGTCGGATTCGATCCGGTGAGGAACTGAATACTCTCTTCTTTTCTATGATGTCTTTATAAAGAGCGACATCCTTGACATCATTCCATGAGTGAGTTTCTAACATATCTAAGTGTTGCCAAGCCTTAGATAGTTGATTGAAATATTGAGTTCTGAGACATATCCCCTTGCACGCAAGTTTGAATCTGAGCTTAGTTCATATACCTCGGATGTATTATCCTTCTTGGAGTAAAGATCTCGGCATTATCCTGATTTCTTTGGCGAGATCATACATCATAAAGTTTTCACTTATCTCTTTTGTCATTGACCTCGTGAGGATGGTCATGAGTTGATTATTTGTTGTGTCCCATGCTTCAAAACCGGGTCGGTTTCAAAGTGTGCGGTTTTTGTTCGGACATAAGTATCCCATCTTACTTTGTCCAGAAATGTACATTTTCATAGACCTTGACCATAACAGATAGTTGTTACCATCAAGTCTATGGTTTGTATAAGAAGAGGAGTTGTCAGTACTCCCAGTCAGCTGAGGCTGCTGAGAGTCTGCTGAGGTTGAAGTAATGTCGGATGTGGAAGACATTCTTCAGAAATATGAGTTTTGCAGCGGAAAAAGTTAGAACACAAATGGCTCTGCTACCATGAAGAGAGTTTGAGAATGTGTTAACACAAGAGTAAACTTCAACTTAGTTTATTCATTGATAAGAGAGGTGTATAAATAGATACAATTGAGAGAGAGACTAGCTAGCTAGCTTGGGCGGCCACTTGAGTATGTAGATGTGGGCGGCAAGCATGCAAAAAGTAAAAGTAAAAGCTATGTCTATGACATAAAGTAAACTAGAGTTTGACATATTAATTGTTTATATGTATCACAATTAATATGTCTTTTACAAATAAATAAAGTGTACAAATAATATAATACACGAAATAGAAATCATGAACATGTCCTCAAAGAGGCATAAGAGCACCTGTGAGGTTTGCGGAGTTCTTTGAGGTAATATTTAGGTAATAATATTTAGGTAATATTTCCACATAATAAAATAAACTCCATACACATACCTACAAGGAGATGTCCGGTTGTTGTTGAAGTCTCTCCAAAACAACAACAATTCAAGCTACAACGAGTGTCTCATTTGCTTGTGTTGTTGTCACCCATTCGTCCTTCCTGAGAATGATTTTTGACAAAAAGTGAATTGACAACAACGGTAATTTGGAGAGGTCCTATTTAAAGGCTTGGAACGGTGAATTTGTGGGGTTTTTTTTTATTACCAAAGCGCTCATTGTTATCATTTTATTTTTCATTATATTTGGTAGATTCATGTCAATTTATTTTTATGGGTTAATAATGTTAATTCTCATGACTCAAAATTGTTCTTTTTTTTTAATATATATTTTGCAGGCAAAAATATTTTATTATCATAAATGATGGTAATTCATTTCATTCTTTGCTTTTTGCTCTATAGTTTGCACAATAAATTTTGTTTATGATGTCATTTACTTGAAATCGGTGTTGCTATGCGTGTGACAAATAGTAGGTGGCGCTTTTTCCAACGTTATAATGCCCTAGTCATAGCACATTTCCTAATCTACCCTCTTCCTTTTTTGTTATGACCTATAGTTATTCGTCCATTGTTTCTAGTGTGTCCCACGCGGTCAAAGATGCGATTGTTACCTTTTGTGTTTATCATTTTATATTCTAGCTAAAGATTTTTAACATTTATACCATTTCATGTGGAAAAATAAATAATAATGTGCGTTCTTTAAATTACATGTTGAATATCAATTAATTTTAATTCAACGGCGTACATTTTTTCAATTTAAAAAATTATTCTTTTAGGGGGAAGATGATTTTGATTTTATTGCGGGATGAGATGATCATTCAAACCTGGTTGATGTCAAGAACACGCATAATATTTATCAATAGTTACAATTACATAACTTAGCAAAAATTTATTCATTTAGTAAAACCAAAGTCGAATAAATTCATGTCCAAGAGGATACAAAATTTCAAAATTGTGTATATGTTTTCTTAAGTCACGTGTTACTAAGCAAATCTTTGTGTAGTTTTGCTTCTACTGCTATTGAATGATATACCAAACAACGAGTAGTACTATTTGCCTTTCTATGAGCTACGAAAAGCAACGAACTCTATAAGCTAAGGATTTTTTCACCTTTGGACACAAACTTCGTTCTCAACGAATACCCGTTGTTCTCAGTGAATATACTACTGAGTTACTTACTAAAATTCAGATGTATTCAGTGGTGGAACTACATAAAACTAAGGGGGGAGCAACTGCCCCCCATGATCCAAAACAATATACTAATATATATAATGTGCATATAGTTTATCCCCCTTAATTTTTTTATTTGCCTTTATAAAACTCATTGCCCCCCCCCCCCTATCCGAGATCCTGCGTCTGTCACTGGATGCATTAAGTTATTTTTATGGCAACACTCCCTCCTGTTAGGCCGATACCTTGATGGTAATTCCTACTCCATTTTTAAGGTCCTTATTTAATGTACATTTGTTAAGAAAATTATCACAGTTTTAGTGTACTTCATCTTTAAAATTATTCAATTTTTCACATGTTTTCTTTGAAAGAAAAAAAGACACATCTATTGACACATGCCTCAAAATAATCATGTTATTAAACCATAATTTTTGTTTATTCATCTTCTTTGTTTTTAAGATCGCATGTAATACCCTTTCATTGTCAATCTGAAGACCTCGAAGACTCACGTAGTAGATGCTCATCTATCAGGTGACTTCACGTACCGAATGCTTACATTTGATTTCTCTCGACTTCGACAAATGAAAATATAGACAATTAAATAATTTTTAAAAGAAGAAATAATACTTATGAAGTTTATTGATGAGTAGGAAATTATGTGGAAAAGTGTGAAGGTTCTAAAAATCTTGAATTACTTAAGGTTTGAATGACGTTGCTTGATGTTGAAAAATGAGAAAGAAACAAATTAGCGGTCTTAATCTGTTATTGAATCTATTTATTGATTTAACACACTCTGTTTCTCTTTGACTAAAGAAATGAAACCAACTGCTAAACGTGGAACAAAAAAATATCCAAAAAAAACTTATTATTAAGTATTATTCATACACTATATTATAAATTTTTTTTTTTATGAATTATACTTATTACCTAAAATCTTTATAGGTATTTGTTTATAAGGACGAGTTTGGATACTTAATTAGGCACTTAGGACACCTTTAAATCTTAATTGGTTATAAGTACATAATAACACTTCTTAGACAAAATTAACCTCATCACTCTTTAAACAAATTTTATTATTTTCCCAGTTTCGACGTAAGTCCAGCTTTTGGAGCCTTAGTTCTAGTCCAACAAGAAAAAAAAATTGAAAGAAAAGGCGTCCCATTCACATCGTCCATGGCCTGGTAGCTTCAATGGCCGATTCCGGCCGCCGGAACATGATTTTAAGGAAGGTGAAAATGGAGATAACTGATGCTAAGAAATGATGGGTCGATAAAATTGATGCAGTGACATTGATGTCACTGTATATACATTTGGATACATAAATTTGCTAGCTTAATAAAATATTTGTAGTCTTTCTTGGTGTAGTGTCGTTCTCGATTTTGTGTCGCTTTTTTTAATGTATTGTCAGTGTTGGTGCAATGTTAATGTTATAGGATATACAATTTTTACTTTATTGACAATCGTTAGTGTTACTTAATATTAGGGTTATAAGTGATCCGGACAACTCGTAAGCTATTCGTACTCGACTCGCAAAAGAGTTTGATTCGATTCCGTTTTTTTCGAGTTCGGGCTCGAGCCGAGCTACTCGAATAATACCATGAGGCTTAATTTAAGATATATATATTAAGTTCAATTCATGCCATGTGTTGGGTTTATCCACATTATTATAGGCTTTTTATATTCTTTCATTGCTATATGGTGTTGTTTATGTATAGTTTGTGTGGATATTCATTAGAAACAAAGAAAGAAAAGCTATACGTTGATGGTGTGTTTGTGTATGATTGGAATACAATTGATGCAGTGGCATGGATATCACTGTATTTATAGTTAGAGAATTGATGCAGTGACATTGATGTCACTGCATATACAATTTCATACAAAAATTGGTAACTTTGTAAAATAAGTGTAGTGTCATTGACATTAGGGTGTAATCGAGCGGAGTCGAGTCGATACTCCCTAGGGCTCGAGCTCGAATCGACTAAAAAAGTTCGGGCTTGATTGAGCCATAAAAAGGCAACATCGAGCTCGACTGGCTAAGTACTCGATATAGCTCGACTCGGCTCTTAAGCTCGATTTCCCCTGAAAATCTTACCAGTTTCAGGATAAGAAGTTCTTCAAACAGGGGCATCGCAACGGAGAAGTTAGTGTCAAGGAGATTTGTCTTTGATAAGGGAAAGTTGAAGAAACTTAAAAAAGAAATCAGTTTGGAAGTGAAAAATCCAAGCAAAGTAGGGATTGTTACAACATTTCTATGGAAGCATTTTATGGATGTGGCTAATATTAGAAAGGGAAGCACAAAAATTGTTGTCCTTTATGCTTTTAATATGATTCATTGTTAAAAAAAGTGTGTTCGGAGAGGAGGAAATTGGGTACATGAATGCAGTGACATTGATGTCACTGCATATACATTTTGGTACACAAATTTGGTAGCTTTTTTAAATAATTGTAATGTCAATGAATCCGCGTAGTGTCATTCTTGGTATTGTATCATTTTTTGTATAGTATCACCGATGGTCTTATTAATAAAATAACAAGGTTTTGTTTTAAAAAAGAGAGTATGATTTGGAATACAATTGACGTGGTCACTGCATCGCGGTGGTTAATGCATCGAGGGTGATCATTGCATTGGGGTGGTGAAAGCATCGTAGTGTCAATGCATCACGGTGTCATTTCATCACGGTGACTATGCATCGGAGGTGGTCACTGCATCGCGGTGTCTCTGTATCGGGGGGTGCCACTGCATTGGGGTGGTCAATGGATCGGGGATGGTCATTGCATCAAGGGTGGTCACTGCATCGGGATGGTTATTGCATCACGGTGGTCAATGAATCGCGGTGGTGAATGCATTGGGTCGTTGGTCACTGCATTGCGGTGGTTAATGCATCACAATGTTTCTGCATCGCGGCGTCTCTGCATCGTCAAATGTTATAACATCACGATGTCTCTGCATCACGGTTTCACTTCATCGCGGTGTCTCTGCATCAGGGTGGTCACTGCATCGCAGTGTCTCTGCATCGAGGGTGGTCACTGCATTGGAGGTGTCTCTGCATCGAGGTGTCTCTGTATCGTGGTGTCTCTATACCGGGTTTTCACTGCATTGTGGTGTCTCTACATCGGGGGTGGTCACTGCATCGCGGTGTGTCTCTGCATCGGGGGTGGTCACTGCATCGCGGTGTCTCTGCATCGGGGGTGGTCACTGCATCGGGGTGGCCACTGTATCGCGGTGGTCAATAGATTGAGGGTGGTCAATGCATCGGGGTGGTCACTGCATCGCGGTGTCACTTCATCGCAGTGTCACTATATCGCGGTGTCTCTGCAATACGGTGTCACTTCATCGCGGTGTCTCTTCAATGCGGTCACTTCATCGCGGTGTCACTTCATCACGGTGTGCATCGCGGTGCCTATGCATCGGCGTGTCTCTGCATCGCGGTGTCTCTTCATCGCGGTGTCTCTTCATCATCAAATATTATAACATCACGATGTCTCTACGTTGCGGTGTCATTTCATCGCAATGTCTCTGCATCGGGGGTGGTCACTGCATCGTGGTATCTCTGCATCGGGGTGGCACTGTATCGCGGTGGTCAATAGATTGAGGGTGGTCAATGCATCGCGGTGGTCACTGCATTTGAGGTGTCTCTGCATCGAGGCGTCTCTTTATCGGGGGTGGTCACTGCATCGGGGGTGGTCACTGCATCGCGGTGTCTCTGCATCGGGGTGGCCACTGTATCGCGGTGGTCAATAGATTGAGGGTGGTCAATGCATCGCGATGGTCAATGCATAGGACGTGTCTCTGCATCGCGGCGTCTCTGTATCGGGTGTGGTCACTGCACCGTGGTGTCTCTGCATCGGGGTGATCAATCCATCGGGGTGGTCACGGCATCGCGATGGTCAATGCATCGCGGTGTCATTGCATCACGGTTGTTAGAGCATCACGGTGTCACTTCATCGCGGTGTCTCTGTATCGCGGTGGTCACTTCATCATGGTGGTTGTTAGTGCATCATGGTGGTCACTGCATCGCGGTGGTCAATGAAAAAAAAAATATCACGGTCGAGGAAAAAAATTAAATTTACAACCTCTAGATCCAAAAAAAAAAAAAAAAAAACAACACATTCAGCGTGTGTTAAAAAAAAAAAAAAAAAAAAAAAAACAACTACGGTACATTCAGCGTGTGTATCAAATAAAATAAAATAAAAAACACACTATATTCAGCGTCTCCACATCACTTTTTTTTTTTTTTTTTTTTTTTTTTTCCATTCATTAAGGCTATTTGAGTCTATCTATCTAATTTGTGTCCTTATAACCAAATAAGATTCCTTAGCGTCCTATTTACCTAATTAAGTCTATTTTGTGTCCTTTTGGACCCTTGCCCCAAATCTTTAATGACAATGATATGAATACATTGATGATCACAAAAAAACGACGTGTTATTATTTGTCTATAAGTCTGATACATTTGTACCATTAATAATTTAGGGTGGAGTCAAACATTTTAATGCAAAAAAATATGACTTTTATTATTCTTAAATCTTAAATAAAAAACACACCCGACATTAACAAAACAAACAAAATCACCGCACCACTCTTCTGCAAAATCAACCCCATCCCTTTTCTTTTGGGGGATCTATAGAGAGAAAGACAAAAATATATTTTAAATTAGTGAATATGATGGTTTTTCAAAAAATTTGCATAAAATACCAAATTATTTATAAAAAATTTGGACGCATAAAAAAATACAACATTTTTTTTTCGCTCATCCATCATTTTTAAACACGTGTATAACTTTCAATGTACAACTCCAAACATAAAAAATCTTTCATCATTTTTTTTTTCTTCGTGCTCTTTATTTTGTAACCAGATCCACCATATTCTGACATAATTTACAAAAATCCACAGACAAAATTCACTATTTTTCGGGATTCACATGATAGATTCACTGAGTGAATTTCAAAAGTAAATCTCACAAAAAACGATGAAATGATACGAACTAAGTCTCAAAACGAACAGAATGATGAAATAAAATATTGGTGAAATTTTCATCAAATTTGGAAATCTAGATCAAAAGATATGAGTGTTTGAAAATAAAGGAGGAAGGAAAAAATAGCAGGCAGCCTTAGCGTGGGTTGTTTTGTTTTGGTTTTTGTCCTTTAAACTATAAATATTATAAAAGTTGTCTTTAACCCTATAAAAAAATATTGAGGTGTCCTCTTACTTAAAATAATTCTATAATGTGACTTTTTTCTTAATTTTCAATTTTCTTTTTCTCTGAACCTGAGCAAAATCTGATATATATGTGAGTGATGTTTTTTAATTTTTTTTAAATTGATTTGATGATGATCTACCAAACTGACGCCTAGCGGCCAGAGAAAAATGAGATCAGTGATGCATGGCTTTCAAGCTTTTTTATTTTTATTTTTATATTTTATTTTTGTTTTCTTTAGTTTGAAGTTGTTACAGGAATCCGATGAATCCAATTTGTAAAGGCATTTTCAGCATACATCATCTCTTTTTGGGTTGCTTGTCTAAGAATTCAATTTTATTAAAATTGTTTGTTTATTTTTGTGAAAACACAAGGACATTTGCAATTTCTGTGAAAACATGAGGATAAAATTAAGATCTGCATTGCTATTCAAAAAAATAAAAATTAAGATCTGCATTAGAAAAACCTTGTTTCCAAATACAATGACCTTGAATAGTTGAGACTGTTTGTTATTAGAACTATGATGGGGCCTGCCCTTGCATCACACACATTAAAAAGTGATTGACGTAATTAAAAAATTCAATAGTTGCATTTCTTGGCGGGGCAAACCCACATAGGTTAGGGTGCGGGCCGGCCACTAAGACCTGAAAAAATGTATTAAAATGATGTAGTTTTGATTTTAAAAATGTATAAACAGTATTAATGTTCCCACTGGATTTTTGAATTTGCTTTTGCGCCCCAATAGGAAAATTATTAGGTTTGCCACTGATTTCTTGTTGCTTCATGTTATGAAAATTATATCCTAATAATGATTTAATGACTAAATCTTTTGTAAAATCTAGTGGAAATGTGTGCAACCGAATATAATAACAAGGAAACCTTAGATTAATTCTCTATTTGCATTGAATGAAATTACGTTTCATGTTTGCATGATAAATATTTACCGAAGGAAAACCCCTCAACCGTCTGCTCATTTGTTAATCTTGATTCCGTGGATAACTTTCTAGCGTTCATTACAATGTTCGAATGTTTATTACATAATGGTATGTCAGTATAATTAATCTTAAAGGTAATTTTTAGAAGGAAGGCCAGAAAGGATATTTTTGGAATTAGATATTTTAGCCGGATATGCAAAAATAGGTTGTTCATTATTATTGCCATTTTAGTTTTAACTTTACTCACAATGTTAAAGTTTATGATGAGTGAAGTTGCTAGTGATTTCTCTATTTTCATTTTAGAGGGTATGTGAAGGATGCAGGTTCTCAGATCTAAACGAGTTAGATCTATGCGCAGCGGATGGATCACGACTTATATATCAAAACACATAATTAAAGGACTTAAACTACTACAAGGGGGTTTAAGATCATGTTACCAATAACGGGAAGAGTCGCCTTGATCTTCCGATGTGTTCTCCAAACGGCGGTTGGTGGACACCCTTCTTGATAAACGAGCCTCCTTGATATGCAACACCAAGAAAAACTCAAAGTTTTTCTTCTACTAAAAAACCCTAGATGAGAAAACTAATTTTTCTTCTCTTTTTAATGTGTGTGGTCGAATTTTCCATGCCCAAAAAACCTTGGAATAACTCTCCTTTTATAGGAGAGTAAATCTTGGCTCAAAGTATTAATTAATTAAATAAATAATTAATTAATCAAAATAAAAGAATATTTTCCTTAATGACTAATTGTGACATGTATTGACCAATAGAAATCAAATAACAAGTCATCCAACCAATCATGTAACAAGAATATCTTTTATTTTCCACATCACAAAAATTAATTCTTGTGATAATTACAAGGAGAAATGGCGCCACATTAGCTAGGGTTTTAGCCCACATAAAATGTCTTTTATATGTATTATATTATTTAGCCCAACTAAATAATATCCATGCATATCAATTAATTAGCCCACCAATTAATTATCAATGAGGCCCAAATAACAAGATTATTAGTCCGATTACGAAGCCACATCGGGGACCATGGACTATAACCAAGTAGCTCCAATAATTAATTATTCATCAAATGTAATAAGTACATTAATTATTAATTCCGGGATTACGCCACCATAAACCCGGCTCAACTCTACCGATTATAGATGTATACTTATACTCAACCCATGTAGTAAATAAGCGTCCATTGATATAATCACTACATACGGATTAACCCTCCATAGATCGTCCATTCTGAGTGGGAAGTCTCCGTGAACCCGACTTTCGAATATCTTATCCTTATTTACCATCAACCCCTCGATGATCAATTAGTACACATATCGACTAGTAGCTAATTAGTCAAATGTGAACTCCAGGGATCGATCACTTTCTTAGGGCTAACAAATAAGGGGCGTCTCTCTACTTCCCGCAGAGGAAGGAATGGATTCCATGTCTGTGAAAATCGAACTACTCACTCATCTCAAGATAGTGCCAATGAGAAGTGGCTTGGAACACATATTAAAGTGAACCGTAACTAACACATCAAACACTACCCGGGACAAGCGGCACCACGTGATCACCTCAGGATTAAGGTTGATCCATATATGATCATCTAATGATTTAATAAGATTCCTCGATTACGGAATTATACCGAGAAATTCAGATTAAATCGGTCCAAATCCTATATGAATGCCATCATATATAAATGCCCCGTGAGTACCCTCTCTACCGACAATCCGGATAAGACTATCACACCCTAAGGTGTTCTCAGTGCATTATTGGTGTTTTAATCAAGAGACCCTAAACTCGATTAAGTTCACCACGGACTAACAGCTTTAAGTATATTACTACTAACTCAATCCTCACGTGCATGCCATGCCTTTGAGTTAAGCAAAGATTACATCGATATACTTAGGGTTTGCAAAGAATGTATTACTTACAAGCACAAAGCAAGTAATAAGGTGAGATAAATTCTGTCATCCATTAAAAACAATTACACAAATTGTCTTTCGGCACTACACCTAACAATCTCCCACTTGCACGAAATGACAAGCAACGATTGTTTTTAGAGCACACCCTTTCTCATCTTATTCACAACACTCTCCCACTTGCTCTAAAAGGATGAGACATATCCATCAATGCTGCACCCTCCAAGCACTCGACTTGGTACACGATTTGCTAGGTTATCGACTCGAGACGATCTTTAGGATTGAAACGTTGTCGGTCCTTCCAATCAGCGGTCCTCTCTCAATATGCTTTTGACTTCTTGTGACCGAGAAGATCCTTCTAAACTATCTCTTCACTGCTTTTCACAATGAAGTGATATCGGCTTATCGGACACGGAATTACTCCCGCACCAAAAGGAAATTCTAAGCACTATGAGTAAACACCGAGCCCGAGATCAACTTAATGATCATCCTTAATCTGACTACAAGTCAGAATCAGTGTAGTCAACCATATTCAAGTTTGCACCTGAATATTCAAGCACATTATTCCTCGTTTTTCTAAAGATACTTGAGGACGTACTAAAACTGCTATTTTATGCTCGAATGCGAGATTCGACTACTATTGACTTGTGACAACCTGACTTGCCGTTATCCAAGAGAGACTCTATCCCATTTTCTCTTTAATCCGAAGATTTAGAGAATCATTCCTGAGAGGTAAGGTAGGACTACTCTCGTTGAATGCTGCAACCGTATATGCATAATCATCTTATTCAATAAGATCGGTGGGATATCCAATGACTCATTCTCGTGAATTTGACCGAATCAAATTCTTAGAATATAGTCCAATTCTCTCATCCAGAGAATTTTGGCGTGTCGATTTACGACTTCGATAGCACACACACATGTTGTTTCCAACCGTTTGATGTTATCATTCATGAACACTAATACTACTACTTTACCAATATTGATTTCCGACTACGAAAGACTTATCAATATTTTGGTCAAGTCCACATATTTTAAAACATGTGACTTTTAAATGACCGAGAGGTTCTCTTAAATCCACAAAGGATATAAGCCATGGCAGCCTCCTACCAAAGGTTCTTTACGAATGAATTAAGATATCGTTAGTCTCGCAAAAAAGGTCTTGGGAATCACCCCTATCTTACGCTTTGTAACGAATCCGTTATTCATTCTTAGCTAAAACCCTTCGTTTCGAATGAATTCGATTCCGTTGTTCGGCAAGAAAGTCTCGAGGAATCACCCCTATTTTCTCGCTTAACGAAATCTAGCAAGACCGAGTGGTGAGAGAGTTCAAGGTCCGGTTAACTCTCTAGTTGTCGTGAATCACCCCTATACCACTCAACTTTGCGCCGAAAGTTTAAACTTTCCTATTCATTCGACTCTTTTCCGTGTAGATCCAATTGCTCCCATTGGGCTGAGACACTCGGTGGTTCTACAAGAGGTCAAAAACAACCTGGAGTACCAAAACTCCATTCACAGGGTTAAGGTTTTCAAACCAACCTCTATAATCGAATCCTATACAAATTCCACCAAGAGCCATAGGTTATCAATCACCCTAGCAGATTATAAAGTCCACAAAATCACAATGGGTCAACGGTTAAACCATACTCCCACAGTGTCTTGGGTGGATTGACATTCTGATCTAGTAGTATTTATCAGTGTAATCACCAACAACTAATGTTGGACGTGGTCTGATTAAATCAGATAGTAACTTCCTTTGGGTAACCGTACTCCAAGGTTTATGGTTGTTACTTATAGATTCTATCAGAAGGCTTGTGACAGTTCAACCGTCACTTTCTGATCTCAAGAATCTTATAATCAACCTTCACTCGCCTCATTAAGATATTTCACGAACAATCACAATCAAGCGTATCGCAAAATCTCCATCCTACCTTCAAGCATTAAATGCTAAATGCCTACATTTATGGAAGTGGTGTGACCCGAATTCACTCATTATCCATAAATTCACTGGCATCTTCTAGGTAGACTTCTCGGTTTACATAATAATGTTAACCGTTATTTTGCAACCAATTATCTTAATCGAGTTTAACAAAGTATTGTAGCACATTAATAACTATATCGCACAAGTCTATGGTTTCTTCCTCGGTGAGAAACATTCCACTAGAGGCGGGCCGAGCATCATCCCAAGACTATCGATAGCCTATTTCTCGAGCATGGAATACTCTATTCTCTCGCTAAAATCGAGAGACTCCTCCTCGTATTCTTTTGATAAACTAAATCACGTTTGGAGTAGTTATCGGACAAAATGTCACCACTCAAAAACTCCCACTAGCTTGTATCTCTCACTGCACCCGAAGGTCATGGTGAACAAGCTATGTTACCCTTCAAAACTATTACCCTTTCCTGATTGAAAGGAAACTTAGTCATTGTTCCTTTGAGATAGTGTTCCAAGACTCGGAGATAGGAATCACCCTTAGCCACCACAGCGGTCTTGTCTCTAGGATATATGCACTAATTAATAGATATTGAAAGGTCGTTTATCTTAATACGAAAACCTTTTACCTTTAATAGTTTTAGATGTGTTACACATACTTATTCAATCGTGTTCTAAGTGGTTCTCGACTTTATCAAACAAAAGTCCGAGTCTCGGATTCGCATTACAAATGTCATATTCACTTTCTATGAGGTAACAATATATCGAGTTGAAAGTGAATCCATTTGTTTCAACGAATCTGTAAGCGAAAAATAAATTTTTACGTGATATTCAAGGATAGAATCAAATTCATTTCCTTATATCACTCCCACTAATATAGCTGAAATTACTGCCCGTTGTTACTCTATTAATCGTTAATGCAAAGCTTCCTTGTTCTTCCAAAGAACTAAGCTACCGAGTCAAGTTACTCGGTTAAGAAAGTCGCTAAGGATTCATTGGTTAGTGATCCGAAATCACTTTCCTTATCCTATACTTTCTTTAATTAATGTTTCGGTTTAGCCTCAAAACTTTAGTTAAGATGATTAACACTTATAAAATGGTTAGTGACGCCATGTCACTGCTGACATTCTTTCCCATTCTCAACTTTCCTTAAAAGGAAATAGTCTTGAACTAGCAGTTCAATTGAGTAGACACTACTCGTGAACTGTGGGATGTCTAATGAAAGCGTTACCTTGTGGGACTGATTTTCTAAAAAACATAATATAAAAGCTCCCACTAGTTTATCGGTTCCAAATACCGTCTAACTAGCGACACTTTAATTTGTGATTCTCCAATTTTTCTATTAGAAAATTTCTTGTGTAGACACTACACAATTAAAATTCACTATAAGAATTTTGTTGTCCCAATCATCTTTCAAACTAACTACGGTTGTCTCTCGTTCTGCACGAGTGACAGCAGTGACATACTTATTTACGTCACTTAAGTCTTGAAGGCTTCAAAAGAAATATCTCTTCCGAAAAATTAATCGCATGTGAGATTAATAAATACAACGTTCTAGTTACTTACCACTTTTTAACGAAGTCATTACTAGTCAATTTTACACTAGCGCCTAGCACCTTAGAGATATATATATAAGATTGTAAATAAAATTGACAAAAAATAAATCCAAATCATACACTACTAAAATTTTAGGAACATAAACTAAGTACTTATAGTCTATCCTACTGTTCCAAGGATTTAATCTAATGCCTCGATGCCGCCTTAGGGTAGGTCAAAGAGGTATCGATTAATATTGAAGATCAGATTGAGAATCGAACATCTCATTTGTGATCGTCAATCACCTTTCCTTTTTCAGCCAAGGTACTACCAAAAATACCCTTTATGAGTGTGACCTACTATCTCAGATTTTTAGGTAGACCCCGAGTGTGCCGCCTTAGGGTCGGTCAGTGACCCGACGAGTACCCAAAATCCTATCCTTTCGGAGACCAAGCCTTGAATTTTGATAGCGGTGAAGGCCTTCCTTAGGAGGCCGGTCCCGAGCCGACACGAGGCGTCACCATTCTCTCACGTTGCTTGTGTCAACAATGAGGCCATGGGGTCGGCCGTCGCCTCTCCCGCTCCCACTCAATATTTTGAAAAAGTGGTGGGTTTACTGATCACGTTTTTGGACTTGATGTTACATTAAGGAACAATAAATCATAGGCCCGAATGTTGTCGGTTATGTGGGCTAGCCCACCCGACCTATTCGTTAGAACATATGTGGCCGTCGGACGGGTCAAGGCTAGGAGAGCTCCGTTGAGCCGTAGTGGCTCTTCGGATGGCTCAAGATTGCCGCACCCGTGCAAACGCCACACGTGGAGGTGAAGTCGATTGAGCCGTAGCTACTTTGACCACCCAACCGTGGTTAAACCACTTTCGAACCTGTTTGCCCGTGATTATCCAATCCTTAAACATCAAACTTTCACGTAGACACTACGGAACAAAAACATAATCTCGTCTTAGGTAAGGTGGAATTCACCGAGAATCCAACACCTTAACCACGAGGTTTCGGGATTTTACTCCTTATGCTTTCGCAGAGTGGGATTCACCGAGAATCCATCACCCAACCTCGACGATTGAAAAAACCCGTGTTCCTCGGTTTTTACCCTAATTAGTTTCTAATTAATATCAAACAATTAATTAAAACTAATCGTGTGTTTTATACATGCCTAACTAATTCCTCGAATTAATTTCTACATGTATGCATATGGAGTGGAATTCATGATATGATGCATGTCATGGCAATTTTCCGATTCTACTCATACAATCTACACATGTATACTAGTACGGAAAATAAACACCGAGATGGACCGTTGGCACCCCCGTAACTAATCTATTCAAAAATAAATTAAAACCCTAATCTGCAGCTGTTAAGAATCTTCGACGATCGGCATATCAAACGAACTTGGATCGGGACGAAACTTTCCAGATCTGATCTTCATTCCTCGGGTTTCAATATGGACGGTTGGATCGGAGCTTTGACTTGTCAATTTTCTCCAGTGAGCCGCCCAACTTGCTGCTGAATCTGACTTTTACAGCAGCGCATCAGAGACTTCCCGAGATCGATCGGGGATGAAGATGAATCCCGATCGTCCTAAAAATTTTATCTCACGTCCAAAACTCCATGATTATCGATCTGAACGGTCGGATTTTAATTTGAACGGTCCAATTGTTCCCAGAAAATCGAAGAAGTCACAGTTAGGGTTTCTGTGAATCCTGCGTTTTTCTGTTACAGCAGCCACTTCGTAGCAACGAATGGAAACCCAAACGGACTCTGATCGACACCAAAATTTGTGGGATTGTTCATCAACTTCTAATCTTAATTCTGACCGGAGGGATCTTCGTTTTAACGGCTCAAACAACGGAAAAAACGAAAACACTATACAGCTACTAAACAGATCTATTTACAGGAAATTAAACTTGCAATAATAAATAAATTACATAATTTCCTATACTCATATGAACGAATTTTCATCGTTTATATGAGTTTACAATAGATCTAACGGGAAAACGGTGCCAACCCCAATCCATCTCTTCAACCATAGCAATTTAAAAATTATTAATGCATAATAATAAGTAAAATATCACCTACATGCAATTCCACTCCTTTAAATCGTTTAATTACGATTATGACTATATAAATCGTGGAACCTGGCTCCGATACCACATGAAGGATGCAGGTTCTCAGATCTAAACGAGTTAGATCTATGCGCAGCGGATGGATCACGACTTATATATCAAAACACATAATTAAAGGACTTAAACTACTACAAGGGGGTTTAAGATCATGTTACCAATAACGGGAAGAGTCGCCTTGATCTTCCGATGTGTTCTCCAAACGGCGGTTGGTGGACACCCTTCTTGATAAACGAGCCTCCTTGATATGCAACACCAAGAAAAACTCAAAGTTTTTCTTCTACTAAAAAACCCTAGATGAGAAAACTAATTTTTCTTCTCTTTTTAATGTGTGTGGTCGAATTTTCCATGCCCAAAAAACCTTGGAATAACTCTCCTTTTATAGGAGAGTAAATCCTTGGCCTCCAAGTATTAATTAATTAAATAAATAATTAATTAATCAAAATAAAAGAATATTTTCCTTAATGACTAATTGTGACATGTATTGACCAATAGGAAATCAAATAACAAGTCATCCAACCAATCATGTAACAAGAATATCTTTTATTTTCCACATCACAAAAATTAATTCTTGTGATAATTACAAGGAGAAATGGCGCCACATTAGCTAGGGTTTTAGCCCACATAAAATGTCTTTTATATGTATTATATTATTTAGCCCAACTAAATAATATCCATGCATATCAATTAATTAGCCCAGCCAATTAATTATCACTGAGGCCCAAATAACAAGATTATTAGTCCGAATTACAGAAGCCACATCGGGGACCATGGACCTATAACCAGTAGCTCCAATAATTAATTATTCATCAAACAGAATAAGTACATTAATTATTAATTCGGGATTACGCCACCATAAACCCGGCCCGAACTCTACCGATTATAGATGTATACTTATACTCAACCCATAGAGTAAATAAGCGTCCATTGATATAATCACTACATACGGATTAACCCTCCATAGATCGTCCATTCGGTGGGAAGTCTCCGTGAACCCGACTCAGAATATCTTATCCTTATTTACCATCAACCCCCCGATGATCAATTAGTACACATATCCGACTAGTAGCTAATTAGTCAAATGTGAACTCCCGGATCGATCACTTTCTTAGGGCTAACAAATAAGGGGATCTGTCTCTCTACTTCCCGCAGAAGGAATGGATTCCATGTCCGTGAAAATCGAACTACTCACTCATCCAAGATAGTGCCAATGAGAAGTGGCTTGGAACACATATTAAAGTGAACCGTAACTAACACATCAAACACTACCCCGGGACAAGCAAGCACCACCTGTGATCACCTCGGGATTAAGGTTGATCCATATATGATCATCTAATGATTTAATAAGATTCCTCGATTACGGAATTATACCGAGAAATTCAGATTAAATCGGTCCAAATTCTATATGAATGCCATCATATATAAATGCCCCACGTAGGTACCTCTACCGACAAATCGGATAAGACTATCACACCCTAAGGTGTTACGGGTGCATTATTGGTGTTTTAATCAAGAGACCCTAAACTCGATTAAGTTCACCACGGACTAACAGCTTTAAGTATATTACTACTAACTCAATCCTCACGTGCATGCCATGCACTCGAAAGTTAAGCGATTACATACCGATATACTTAGGGTTTGCGGCGATGTATTACTTACAAGCACAAAGCAAGTAATAAGGTGAGATAAATTCTGTCATCCATTAAAAACAATTACACAAATTGTCTTTCGGCACTACACCTAACAGATCTTTGGTGGTCTCTTGTTTGTTTACTCGGGGGGTCAAGCTAAGAGTCCGGAAGGTGCTAAAGGTGTAACAGAAAAATGATGTAAATATAAGTCTTTTGCTAATTTATTGAACTCTTAAAAGGTGAAGGCGTAACCTTAAAAAAAAGTGAAGGTGGTCTTTGTGTGGACATTTGGGTGGACATTCATCAATTCATGCCGAGATTTCAAGTGTTATGATAGTTTCATGTTCATTATTTCTTTTTGGGGGTTCTAATGGCACCCCCGTTTTTACTTCCGGCACACATTATTTGATTATTTTTTTTGATGAAAAAATTGTCAGTGTCACTTACGTTGATATTGCAACACCAACGTCGATCCGACGCGTTGCTATTGAAACACCAACGTCAGAGGAAAGTATGTGGATTGACGTTTCTAAGTTGTGGCACTTTTATAATGTAAATATCGGTGCCACTGACTTTCATTGTTGAACACCAACGTCAGTGTCACTAACATTGGTTTTCAATAGCAACAACAGTGTCACTGACGTCCCGTTCATTAAAAAACTTGGGGTGCTGAAGTAATTTTTTGTAGTGCCAGGAGTAATGTGGTGCCGGAAGTAAAAACATGGGTGCCTTTAGAACCCCCTTCTTTTTTTTTTTGGTGTGGACTGTACATTAGGGTGGACATGCTTGATTGTAGAACTTCTGGACTTTTAAAGTTTTGATGCAAATTAAATTTGGTTGATTTAAAAATCTTTCACCGTTTATTCGGTTGGGCCGAAGATTGGAAGCTTGCGGTGTCTGAAAATTTTAAGTAGGTTTGCACGGACACTGCATCCCAAATAAAAAGGTTTTTTTCCTGAAAAATCTTAATTAGATTCTCATGTTTATGTCACTTTTCTAGTCTTGTAATTTTTTGCTTGCTTTTGCAAATTGTGGAACTGAATCACTAAGAAAAATATGCTCATACTAATACTTGAGGAAATTTAGAGTACATTGGATGGATTGCAAAGGATGATTCAAGTTATACATAGTTTCCACATACGATTATCAAGTGTAAAAGATCGTTGTTTGTGGCATATCATTTTTATGGATCTGGATAGATATTTTCCATAGTTTTTCTCCTTTTTGTATGTTGTATCGGTTGTTAATTCCTCTGAAATTCAGATCTCTATACTCTTTGGAAGTCATTCTTACATTCTTTTAAATTTTCCACTATGCAAGTCGTTTCAAAGTGCATGTAAAGATTTACCTTTTTATGAGTTTCACCGCTTGTGTTTATTAAATTTATCTTTTTAGATGTTGTATTGATATTGATGATTTGTTTTATGTTCCCTTAGAATCAAAAAATGAGCTTTTAAAGCAGATAAGGCATCATTCGTCTCTACACGGGGGCGAAACACACAATTTGAGGATGGTCATAACGGATATATGGCTGGTTCAGGAACACAGATTTACCATAACCTTATTAACTTTCTTGTATCATCTATTCATCTATTAAAAAGCTTATCAGCTTTATCTTGCTACTTGTCCATTTTGAAAGATCTCAATTTTCACGACTACACATTATAGATTTCTGATGGCCTTCTTTGATAAAACTGCTCTCATCTAGGCCCTGTGGGATTCATTTTCCACGTCATGGTTTTACGCTATAGCCCTTAAATGGGAAACATTAAACTTGAAGATCTAGACACATGCATTAGAGACGAAGAAGTGCTTAT
Organism: Gentiana macrophylla; assembly: GCA_026214975.1. NCBI lineage: Eukaryota > Viridiplantae > Streptophyta > Magnoliopsida > Gentianales > Gentianaceae > Gentiana > Gentiana macrophylla. Next base: position 49,152,256 of record CM047815.1, read on the forward strand.
AGTGAAACTATTTGATGAAACCGTCATGATAAATAGCCCAAGAAACACAGTCTTGAACCTCATTAGGCAGATGAAATCACATGCATTCATTTTGGGGATTATAAATAGGGCTTATAATGCACCGTTATGTATTACTCTATTACGAAGGCTCTACTTCATTACTCTTCCTTGTTTGATATGCTCAAGGGCTAATATTCCACACGAATATCATGAAGAATGCTTGTGGTGAAACTTACTAATTGCATGGGAAGCTACCGAGAGGGTTGAGAGACCGAAACATACAAGCAAGCAATGGCGTAAAAAGAAATCATGAGTGGGCTCTCTGACAACTTCCTATAAATGAGGAAATCATCGGTGAAAATTATGAAAGTGCGGGCGAAGGCATACTATAAAGATTTTGTGGTTGAGAAGGACTAATTCTCGATAAAAATAATAAGAGGAGAGAGATAAGGGTGTTGAAAAGGTGTCCTACACCCAATCAGGTCGGACCGGATACGACCGGGTCGGGTCGTTTAAAATCTATTTAGTTCATTTAATAACTTTATTATGATTAATAAAAGCACTTTTGTTACTATATATTTTGTTTATCTTTATGTACCAATTATGTTATTGAATATATAGTAACGTCATTCCATGATAGTGATTATGGTTGACGAGATCTCTCATCACCATAAATAAGTTTGATACTTAAATGTCTCTAGTCGTATGTATTGTCAAACAAGACATTGATAGTATGGTTAGACTAGAACGCATTGGATGTCTTCTATCTAATAGAAGATAGGGATAGATCTTGTCTATTTATGTGTAGAGAGACTTGGACTGTACGTGGACGTGTATTGGAGAATGCATACGTCAGACTGACCCACTTACATTAAGTGTCGTAGTATGTGACAGTTGTGTAATCATCCTGAGACTGGAGTCTTCATGGGGCGATCATGCGGTAGTGCTCGGGTATGATATTGAAGAATGCGTAGGTACATGTTTGCTCGTCCGGAAATTGCGTATCTTATTAGTAGGAGTGAATATCCGAAATGGCCTTCTTATAAGGAATGCTAGCTCTCGTGAATCTTTGGAAAGTGGAAGTAAATGAGTTATTCCGATAGAGCATGATGTCCAGATTATAAGATACGATCGTTCATCTACTGACACTCGATATACGATTGTATGTATATTGTAACAACGATATTTACATGGTAACTTTTTCTAATGAAAGGTAGTAGTCATTGCTTTTGACTCTTTTGATGATTGGGGGTCACGATGTGTTGCTAAACGCTATTTTGTGATCGTTAGGTGTGAAGGGTATTATAGTAAAATACACTTTATGCCTACATACCAATATATTTGGAAGCCTATCAGGTCACACACATAAGAACATCTAGCCGGATAAAATACGGTTATAGTGATAACCGAATAAGGAAAGTTTATCTCGACTATAATATGTTATAGTGATTAAATTAATATCGTAGTAGTTATTTATTATGAATAAATTAAATGCAAGATATTAATTATATTGATTAATGAAATAATAATCCGGATGCCAATTAATTGGCATATGGGGCGCTATATTTAAGTGTATAAGATATACTTGAATTGTGCAATTTAACTATTGGTATTATCATATATTAATATTATATATTAATATATTTATGAAAAATAGATTTATGGTAATAAGATAATGATATTCAATATTAGATATTGAAAATGTCTTGGATTTCTTTAATATGAGATATTAAATTAAATGAGGTAAATCTAGAACATCTATTTTCCTTTTTCTACTAGTAAAACGTTTTCTTTCTCCCCAATCAGATTGTGATCTATAGGGGCGCAGGTCACCCTATTTAAGGGAGACTTGGCTAACTCTTTTGTACATCACAATTAGAAGACTTCAAATTTAAAAAATAATCTGAGAGCATCTTAGAGAGGTTTTGAGAGAGAGTAAAGGCCGTTCTAGCAACCGGATTTTTCTAGTAGCTATGATGAGATGTTGTTTGGGCGCCAATCGATGAGATTATTGCCAAGGAAGACACAATAGTACTGAGATAGAGCGACGGTTATTAGGGTCCGCAACCCAGTCGTATTCGGAATAGGCTTGGAGGAGTGGCTGTGAATGACGAGAGAGAAATAAATTGTCAGAAATAGTATGTTTGTGGTAGCGTAGGATCCGTTTGACGGCATTCCAGTGATCACCAGTTGGTGATTGCATTAACTTGCTAACTTTATGGACCGTAAAGGGTATGTCCGGATGCGTGAAGCTGAGATACTGTAAACCGCCGACCACTGTGCGGTAGAAGGATGAGTCGGAAAAAAAAGAACCCGAGACTGTAGTTAAATGAGTGGAAGCAGACATGGGGGTAGAACACGGCTTGCATTTATCCATACCTGCCCACTGAAGAAGTTGTAGTATATACTTCCGCTGTGTAAGGTAGAGGCCATCAGAAGTGGGGAGAGCCTCGATGCCCAAAAAGTAAGATAATGTGCCGAGAATTTTGACAGGGAACTGCGAGTTGAGAGAAGTGATAACCTGTGAAATAAGAGAGGGAGGTACCTGTAATAAGCACATCATCAACAAATATGAGTAAATAAACATGATGTCCACCATGTGAGTATATGAATAGGGAGTATCGGCCCTAGATGCTGTGAAGCCGAAGTGAGAGACCGAGAGACGGGAAAACCAGGCATGGGGAGCCTGACGGAGACCATAGAGACTACGCTTAAGACGGCATACGTAATCTGGATAATCCGGATGGACAAAACTCTGTGGTTGCTGCATGCAGACATGTTCCTTTAGATGGCCATGAAGAAAGGCATTCTGGATGTCAACTTGTCGGAGGGACAATCCCTGAGAGACAGCAAGGGAAAGGCATAGCTGAATTATGACTGGCTTCAGAACTGGGCTGAAAGTATCTGTGAAGTCAATACCCTCTGCCTGGTGAAAACCCTTTGCTACCAGCCGAGCTTTATGATGTTCAAAGCTACCATCAGCATGATGCTTCATGCGATAGACCCACTTGTTACCTACAACATTCATATGAGACTAGAAGAGGACAAGATCCCAATTATTCGTACGTAATAGAGCATTGATTTCCTCTAGCATAGCATTACGCCAAATCCGGTGTTTGGAGGCTTCATTGTAGGAAGTCGGTTCGGAGGAGGTAATAGAGTTCAGAATAGCTTGGGGAAGTGGATAGAAAATATAATCGGGCATTTGAGTTGGTTTGAGAGAGTTCATTTTGGTGTGGGTAACCATAGGATGTGGTGGAGGAGGATCACGGGGAGGTGATGGAGGAGCACTGGCTGGAGTGGGTGGAGACCGAGATGGTAGAGCTGGGGATGGTGAAGAAAAGGTGGCTGAGCTAGCTGGGGAGTCGCCCAGAGGTGGGGAATGGTTAGGGGGAGGCGGATGTGGTAGAATTATGGTCGGTAAGGGAACTATGATAAGGTCCAGGACTATAGGGGTGCTCGAGAGAGTGTAAGGAAAGGTCGTTTTGTCAAAAACGATGTGACAAGCAATGTAAACATGACCGGAGGAGAGATCAAGGCATTTGTAACCGTGATGGTGTGGACTGTAGCCAAGGAAGATGCAGGATTTTGATCTGAAGTCGGTTTTATGAGGATTATAGGTGCGAAGGTAAGGCCAACATTCACAGCCAAACACCCGAAGAAAATAGTAGTCAGGGACATGTCCAAAAACCATATCATACGGGGATTTGTCATTTAGGACTCAGGTAGGGAGGCGATTGATGATGTAAACAGCGGTGACAAATGCATCTTCCCGTAGAAGTGAGAGGAAGGTTGGATCAAGAGAAGTGTGAGACCGGCCTCGATGATTTGGCGGTGACGTCTTTCGATGGTGCCTGCTTGTTCATGAGTGTGTGGACAAGAGCAGCGGTGAATGATACCTAGAGATGTGAGATATTACGTGAGATGGCGGTATTCGCCACCCCGCCGCTTTGCAAACTCTTGAGTTTGGTGTTAAATTGCCGCTCAATCATAGTGTGAAAGTCACGAAATACGGGTTTGATTTGTCCAATCAACAAAATTTGGTGGGTCGTCAAACCACCAAAGATAAATCACCTACAACCTCTATAGCTAGTATAGCGGAAGCAGGGGTCGAACCCACAGGGAACGGTAGATTTATTTCTCTTAAAATTTGTAACAACAAAAGATATTTGGATATTTATAACTACTTTCTAAGAATAAAAACAAAATCAAATTCAAAAGCTCCAGTCAATTGATCGTTTCCCCCTCAATTCCTACGATTGATCATCGATTCAATGATAACTCGTTAAATTATTAATAAATTGGTTATAGTCACCGACAACCGCCAAGTGACCAATCTCTACTAAATTCAATAATCAAGACACGGTCGTTAATTATCCTCTAACCGGAAGACACCCCTAGACACGTTCATAGGTGTTTGGAATCCCGGAAGCATTAAGGCTTGAGAGACCCAATTCAAGGTATTAATCCAACCGGACTAATTTTAACCTAGCTAGGTTATCTATTTCCACAACAGGGAATCCTTCGGGCTACGAAGCGGCAGGTAATGTGTTGTTTACCACTAAAACCCAATCTTTTATGGCAACCGCCTAATATCGATTTTGGTACTAGATCAAAATAATCGTTTAACTATCGTGCGCCAACAATCAAACAATAATTATAATCCTTTATTGCAAATCAGAAAATAGATAAATACTAACAATCAAACAAGGAGAAAAATGATTAGACCTCACAACCGCATAAAATCGAGGGTTCAATAATCAATTAACTGGATGAGAAAGGTAACTACTCATAAATATATATATATATATATATATATATATATATATATATATATATATATATATATATATATAACAAACAGTATACCTTAGGCAAGGAAAATATAGAAGAAATAAAAAAATGTCGCCGGCACCAATGTTGCACAGCTTTTCAGTACATCTTCCACTTTTCGTCCATTCTTTCTTCTTCCGGCCAAAGCAACCTAATCTAATATCTAATCTATTATTCCCCCCTTTTTTTCACGCAATACCCATATATAACCTATTTGATAGTTCTAATATGGGCTAGAGCCCATGTCTTATTTTTCCTAGTTTTTAAATAATAATAATAATAATAATAATAATAATAATAATAATAATAAACAACTTAATTATAAAAGGGTCTTCTCATAATCAAAATCCGATCGACTAAAAAGAGAAATCCACGGTTGGCTTTATAGGCATTGTCTTTTCTTTGTTAGTCGAGATCCCGAGATAGGTGAAAAGCGAAAGTCTCGAATCTTAAAACGCCGCTTTTCTCCAATCTTCCACAAAGCTTTCAAAACCGCTCTATATGTCCGAAAATATCCCATCGCCTCTCACGAACTCTTAAAACCTGAAAATCAACCAACACATACCCGAAAAAGAGCATCTCTCGACAAAAGAGATATAAAAGAGGCACATAAGACACCACAAAATACAGTCTCATCACTCCCCACACTTAGATTATTGCTTGTCCTAGAGCAATGCACTCTCAATCCAAAAAATAAGAAAGAAAAATGCATGATCTTAAATCCTATATGAATGACCTAAAATTATATGAATGCAAAGCACCGAAAGAATTCCAATCAATGATGCACGTCCGACCTTTTCATCAACCTCGTATTTCATAATGCAAATCAAATGATAACAAAGCAAGGCACAACACACACTAGTATTCATAAGACCAGGGCCGGCGCAACCAAACCCGAGGCTTAAGGCGAATCGGTACGGTGGGCCTTTGCAGTTAAATTTTTTTTTTCTCTTGAACACATACTTACAAAATATATCAACATTGTATTTATAACATCCGTAAATACAAAATTCGATTTCATTAATAGCCTCGAAACATACCTAGAAGTAATAATTCAAATTCATATCATCATATGCGTAAACAAAAGTACAAAACATACTTGATACTTGTTGGAGAAAATGTGGAATTGAATTAAAAATGAATTCAAAATGATTTTATAATCATTTTATTCAGTGACTTTATAAGCGTATTTCGGATATATTCTTGTATAGAATATATGTAATGTTTTATTAATTCTGAAAACTACGTGAGTCGTAGATGAATTCAGGATTTGGAATCATTCAATTCGGATAACGAGTGAATGAGAAATTAACGCTTAAAGTCGGTTTGTTGGAAAATTGATGATATGTCATATTGGGCCTATTGGGCTTAAGTGTGTGTTATGAAAAGGAAAAATGGGAAGAAACTTTTCTCCCACATTGGTTGGAAGAAGGAAAAAGAAGCAATATTTATATGATATTGTTTTAGTGTAGTTGGAATAAGAAACCAACATTATACACCGCTTCTACGCACGCAGCGAGGGGTGCAAATCCAATCCAGATTTACCCTTGGGCTTGTGCATGCCCGCGTGTCCTGCGTACACGAATGCGGCTCGATTTGAAGGTTCACAGTCAGAGTTCGGTTTTGCATTGCATTTCTGAGGCCCACCAGAAATTTTTGTGCATGGATTTTTTTTTTTCAAAAACAGGTAATCCGAGGCCCACCTTCCAAAGGGCTTAAAGTGCAGTGCTGGCCTGCCGCCTTATGGGTGGGCCACCCTGCATACTGAATCACTATAACATCACTCGATCATAAACTTTAAAATGGATAAATAAAAGAGTCTCAACTTGTCCTCACGGATAATACTCTCAATATAATGCATAAGGACAATTCACACACTCTCAAAAATCAACACACAACCAAAGCATTACCATAGGTTTGCATATCCATCAAATCTCCACCACTATGCAATCAAAATCCAATGCACAAATCATGAGGTCTTTCACAGGGTTGTAACAGGGCTAGGGACTGAAAATAAGGTAGGGAAAAGGAAAATACAAGGCTAAATTGTCAAGGAAAGTGCATGAATAATCACACCAATTATCACATAGCCACCAACAAGCATTCCAATGAAACACACCTTGCGGCTCCAACTTCTATCACAACATCATAAGGATTGAAGTGCAAACAATAACATCTAAAGATGCTTGCAAAAAAAGGTTAGGAAACAAGCTAATTCTTCAAATATAAAACTCTTCTGCAATGTAAGCTCTCTTTTATATCTTTGCTTCTTATTATTTTGCGTTTTTTTTTTTCCATTTTTTTCTATTACTTTTTTTTTTCAACATTCCATTTTTTTTATACTCTAGATCTTGCAATTCACATCATAACATAATCTCGAGCCATACTCCCTAGATACTCGCTTCTTGGCACTTCTCCAAAGTTTCATGCAACTATTCACACAATCTCTTGACAATAGGGTCTATAAAAGAGGGGTATATCGTAAGAAAAAGGTCATGGGTTTATTTTCTGGAGTTTGTCAAAGAAAGGGTCAGGCTAGAAAGGGCTCACTAGGGGGTATAAAACATGGGTAGGATAACAAAAGTAGGTCTTGAAATGACTAAATCCTAGGTGCCTCAATCATTTTAGTGCACTGAACCTGAAAAGTGTGGTCTCGGAATGCATGTCAAAGCACATTCTAGAATGACATTGGAAGTGTGGATACCACTTAAAGGAAAAATGAGCGAGTGCGCTCTTTGGCTAGGTGAAATCCTCACATTAAGTGGCTTTTCATTAGGGCTCAATGATTTTACCTCCAAAGTTCACAAACAAGTGACCTAAGGTGAGTGTGTATCAATAAAAGTGTGTGTTTGCATTGATCAATTACCATTTGATTATTGTTACTTCACACAAAATTTACATGAAAAAGTTGGTAAAGTGTCATACTTTGCGTACTCGGTGCTATGAGGTCCTAAAATTTCCTAAAGATGCAATTCTAATATGAAAATGCATGAAAAACTCCCACACACTTAAATTAGACATTGTCCTCAATGTATGTTAAAAGTGGAAGGAAGAAAGCAAAATATGGAATGAGATGCAACTAAAATGGTATGCATGATATGCAAAAGTACTAATCTAAATATGAAAAGTAAAAATTAGAAATAAAATAAAATAATAAAAGGAATGAGAATACCTTACAATTCGGACCGTGGGGAATGCATCGTGATTTCCGTGCAGTCAATGGCATCCGGGTGGTGCGGGAGGGAAGATCATTGGAATGATTTCGGACTCATCGAAGACGCTTGTGGATGAAGGAGAGAAATGGTGGAAATGTGGGAGGTGGGTTGAGGGAGAAGTTGGGTGGGAATTGATAGTTGTGGGTGGGAGAGACATTTATTTAAAAGAACAATAAATAAAATAAATAAATGAAAAAATGGTTTTTGGTTTTTTTTATTTTATTTTATTTTTATTTAGAGAGGATTGGGATGGATGGACGTGGGTTGAAGATTTACAAGGAAAAAAATTAATAAAAAAATGCGTGTCTGTGTATTATTTTTCTTAAAATTTTATTAATTTTTTTTTGGGGTCGGGGGGGGAGGAGGAGGAGGAGGGATGGAAGGAGGAGAAAGAAATATAGCAGGGAAAGGATTTGGATACAGTGGGTGGTTTTTTTTTGTTTTTTTTTTGTGTGGTAGTCCAGCTCCCTAAATGATGTGATCACATCATTATTTGTTTACTTTCTGTTTTTTTGGACAAAAAATGTTGAAAAATACATCTTAAAATCGATGTGATCACATCGTAATTATTTTATCCCCAGTTTTTTTTTTCAATTTTTTTTTTATTTATTTTTTTTTGGAAAAACCCATCCCGATTACCTTAGGATCCGACTTCACGGAAAAATGAAATTCGTCTTTCTTGAACAAGTTCCCCAAGCTTGTGCCTCCACAAATAAACTTCAAATAAACGGCTCACATTTCTTTACGGAATTCAGTTCTTCACCTGCAAAACAGACAAAAGCCTCCACCAAACATACACATCTCTCTATTTTTCACTTATTCATGCTAAAAACCAAAATGAAATAAAATAAAGAAAATTATTTTTTTTGGGTTGCCTCCCAACAAGCGCTTTTCTTTAATGTCTTTGACTAGACATACTTACCTCGGCTATCCATTGTCAAATGGAATAGTTTTCCTTTCATGATTCTTCCTTGCATACTCAGTGAGTGAGCCATCCATCTCATCTTCAGGAAGAATCAATTGTGCCTTGGCTCTCGCACTTTTATGAAGTATCTTCCCAAGAAAATCTGAACCGGATTAGGATCTTCCACATCCCAGTTCATATTATAGTGATCAAGTGGAAAACTACTTCCTTCTTGCTCATTTGCATGCCTACGGTCATCTCAACAACTCTAGGCACCAACGGCTCCTCAAATTTAACTTCCCTGGTGATTTTCTTCATAACTAGACACATCATCCTCTAACTTCTCCAACACCATGTGAATTTCTTCACCCTTTTCTTGGTCATCATCATCATTATCATCAATCTCTGGTGTTGGATCAATCGTGGGACACTCGTCTTCTTCATCATACCATATAATAGGAGAGGATGTTTTTAACTTTTGTTCATTAAGCCGATTCACTGCAGTTTTCAGCTCGCCAATTTGATTTTGCATATTCTGAACCCAGGCGACATGCTCTTCTCTAAACTCGTGAAGTCTCTTGTACCAACTCTTGAATATCAAGCTTCCACTTTTGTTGAAGAGGCATCATCTCTTTTGGATCATTTGTGCAATAATTGTAGAAAAAGTCTTCACATGTTCTTGAAATGTATTACCCGAATTCGTAAATTGTCCCTCCTTGTTGACTAGGCGGCCGGAAAGTAGAGGTGTAGCGCAAATCTCGATAGTGCGGCTGACTTGGATAATATCCCTCCTCATACAAAGTTGTTCACCCGGTATCCGTAATAATCATGATTCACCATAGAGCTTGTGTAGTTGTAACCTGACATGCTTGCAAACAAGGACAACACAAAACAAAACAAAACTATACACAAAATTTCAAAAGAAATAAATCATTTAACACCGCTCCCGGCAACGGCGTTAAAATTTGGTGGTCGTCAAACCACCAAAGATAAATCACCTACAACCTCTATAGCTAGTATAGCGGAAGCAGGGGTCGAACCCACAGGGAACGGTAGATTTATTTCTTTTAAAATTTGTAACAACAAAAGATATTTGGATATTTATAACTACTTCCTAAGAATAAAAACAAAATCAAATTCAAAAGCTCCAGTCAATTGATCGTTTCCCCCTCAATTCCTACGATCGATCATCGATTCAATGATGACTCGTTAAATTATTAATAAATTGGTTATAGTCACCGACAACCGCCAAGTGACCAATCTCTGCTAAATTCAATAATCAAGACACGGTCGTTAATTATTCTCTAACCGGAAGACACCCCTAGACACGGTCATAGGTGTTTGGAATCCCGGAAGCATTAAGGCTTGAGAGACCCAATTCAAGGTATTAATCCAACCGGACTAATTTTAACCTAGGTTATCTATTTCCACAACAGGAATCCTACGGGCTACTGAACCGGCAGTGTGTGTTGTTTACCACTAAAACCCAATCTTTATGGCAACCGCCTAATATCGATTTTGGTACTAGATCAAAATAATCGTTTAACTATCGCGCGCCAACAATCAAACAATAATTCTAATCCTCTATTGCAAATCAGAAAAAAGATAAATATTAACAATCAAACGAGGAGAAAAATGATTAGACCTCACAACCGCATAAAATCGAGGGTTGAATAATCAATTAACTGGATGAGAAAGCTACCTGCTCATAAAATATATATATATATATATATATATATATATATATATATATATATATATATATATATATATATATATATATACCTTTGGCAAGGAAAATATAGAAGAAATAAAAAAATGTCGCCGGCACCAATGTTGCACAGCTTTTCAGTACATCTTCCACTTTTCGTCCATTCTCTCTTCTTCCGGCCAAAGGAACCTAATCTAATTTCTAATCTATTATTCCCCCCTTTTTTTCACGCAATACCCATGTATAACCTATTTGATAGTTCTAATATGGGCTAGAGCCCACGTCTTATTTTTCCTAGTTTTTTAAATAATAATAATAATAATAATAATAATAATAATAATAATAATAAACAACTTAATTATAAAAGGGGTCTTCTCATAATCAAAATCCGAGGCGACTAAAGAGAGAAATCCACGGTTGGCTTTATAGTCATTGTCTTTTCTTTGTTAGTCGAGATCCCGAAATAGGTGAAAACTGAAATTCTCGAATCTTAAAACGCGGCTTTTCTCCAATCTTCCACAAAGCTTTCAAAACCGCTCTATATGTCCGAAAATATCCCATCACCTCTCACGAACTCTTAAAACCTGAAAATCAACCAACACATACCCGAAAAAAAGCATCTCCCGACAAAACAGATATAAAAGAGGAACATAAGACACCACAAAATACAGTCTCATCAGGGTCCAATATCAGATTTACGTTTTAAAGGAAAAATCCATAATTTTTTTGTAAAATCATCTAAAAAGCTAACATAGTAACGAGAGCCGTAAATAGAAGATTCAGTACAAGGACCAATCATCAGAATAAATTAAATCAAGTGGTGTAGAAGAAGTAAATTCAGACACATATAAAGGTTGACGATGACTCTTAGCTAATTGACACAGTGCACACATAGAGGAGTATGCTTTATTTGAAAGACTAATAGATAAACGACCTAAAACTTGATAAAGAACAGGAAAAGAGCAGTGTTCTAAATGTTGGTGCCAGGTGGAGGAAGAGCTAGAGGTGGCGGCAAGAGCTTGAACCGGAGTATTGCGGAGAGTGGGAGAGAAGCGGTAGAGACCATCTTTGACAAATCCCCTATGATGGACGCGACCCGAGTTGTCCTTCACAAGGAAATAATTATTATAAAACTCAAAGTAAACATAATTATCATGAGCAAATTGACGAACTGAAAGTAAATTTTGATTAAGGGAGGGAGTAACTAAGACATTATGTAAAAGGTAAGTATGAGTAGGCGAAGAAATAGAGGAAGAGCCAAGAAGAGAGATTTGCAAACCTGTACCATCTCCAACATGAACTCTGTCTGGGCCCTCGTATGGTTCGTAGGATAAGTTGAGGTTTTGGAAGTCATTGGTCATGTGGTGGGTGGCGCCGGTGTCCGGTATCCAATCGGAATTGGGTGGAGACGGGTAGGGTTTAGTGTATTTGTAATATGCATGGGGTGGAGGGGGTGGTGGGTTAGGGGTGGATGGAGGGGGGATGAGCTTGCTGAGGGGTGTTGCTGTAGTAACAGGTTGAAGCAGAGTGGCCAACACGGTTACAAATTTGACAAGTCGGAGCAGAATCTGTGTGGTAAGGGGGACGAGATCCACCATGACCTCGGCCTCACCCCCCGTCCTCGATAGTTGTTGGAACCACATCCCGAGAAGGCGATATTGGCCAGACGATGAAGTGAAGTTTGCGGCAGCCGAGAGGAGGAGGATGAGAGCTGGATGGAGGTGGAACATGATGGTGTTGATTCACCGGACTCGGCTATGAGAAGTCGGGAATAAACCTCCTCAATAGTGACCGATGATTGAGATCCAATCATAGTAACGAGTGCATCATAGTCGGGGCCAAGACCTACAAGTAAATAAGCGATGAAATCATCATCGGAAAGCGCATGACCGGTGAAGGCCAAATCGTCGGCAATTTGTTTCAGCTTGAAATAGTAATCGGCAGCCGAGGATTCTTGTTTGCGGGTTGAGGCTATTTTAGTACGTAGCTGTACAAGTTTCGATAGAATAGCTGAAGCAAAGGATTCCTGAAGAGATTTCGGATGGCGATGAGAGGCGAACATGTTTAAACCTGCATTAGAACATCGTTAGATAAGGAGGATGTGACGTGCTAGGAATAAGATTGTCGTTTTTACTCCACTCAGCATAAGCGGGATTTGTGATGTAACACCGGCAGAGTTGGTGATGGTGGGGGCGGGAGGTGGGATTGTTCCGTCGATATACCCGTACACACCCTGGCCGTGAAGGTATGGGAGGATCTGAGCACGCCATTAATGATAACTAGTCCGGTTAAGCTTGGAGATATGAATTGAGGAGGAAGGAGTGAAAGAGGGATAGGAGGGAGAGGATGATGTGGCTGTATCAGTCACGGTGGCAGACATGGCTGGACGAAGGAGAAGGTGCTGTACGAAGAAGATGAAGGCTAGGGTTTTTTTTTGTTTTTCTTTCTAGGGACGATTTAGCGTAATGTTTTGCGAGAGGGAGAACCCTGCTCTGATACCATATTGTAAAGTAAATCAAATACTTTCATTGACTAATAATTTGAGTACATCAAGGTATATATAGTCATGTATAGATTGGCCAACAAGTATATAGGTAAATACCAAAAATATAAAATACTAGAAATACAAATATGTGAATTAATTAATCATTATCTAATATCTTCCACAAGTTCATGAATTAGGTGTACAAGCAAGGCGCGCCAAAAATCTAGTTCATGACTGTCTGGGAGTAACTTTATTGGCTCAAAATCTAGTTATCATGCTAGAACAAAACATATAGATGAGGTTGTTCACTTCATCAGAGATAAAGTCATCAACAAGAGGTAAATGTCATCTACATTGAATCCGAATATCAGATTGCATACTCCTTCTCTAAAGCTTTGCATGTTAATCAATTCATTCATTTTAAGAGCAAACTAAATGTTATGTCTACCATATCTACTTTCAGAGGGGTGTAGAGAATTAAGGTGGAATGTTGAGGTGCAATGCGGAGGCTTGGACATGTGTCAGCAAAGGGCATTTTAGTCTTTCTTGTTATATGCCACATGTCCTGTATTTCTGTTTGATTTACTTCCATAAATGTGTATATGTACCTACTGTATGAATTGATGCAAAGAATCCAGTATTATCCTTTTCCAAAAATCTTCCGTTCTCTTTACAATAATTTTGATTGTTTTGCAACATTTGAAGATATTTTATATATATCCGTATGAGGTGTAAAAAATTTTGAAAATTGTAAAATTACCCATATCATTAAATTTGTGTAGGACCAATATCAAAATTTCATATAGATTGTAATAGTGACTTAAACTATGCTACTGAGTCTTGTCTGCTGAGTGTGGCATTCAGCAGAGTCTGTGGAAGTTATGGTGGTCAGTAAAGCATGAAGCATTCGTTGAATCTGGTGTTCGTTTGAGGTAGCAGCAGGGTTGATCAGCCTGCTGATGACAAGCCTACTGAAGGCAAGTCTGCTGAGGTTCAGCAGACTTAAAAAACACGTCTGCATGGTTTCCTAAGTCGGTGGAGTTACTTATGGGGTATTTCAATCATTTACTGGGTTGGCTGTTTAGTAGGTTAGGGTTGGATTCCCAAGGCTATAAATACCGTATGTATGAATTGTTACATGATGTAACTTTCTGATGGCAATAAATTATCCTCGTTTGTCTGTGGAGTAGTCGGCACATTGCCGGAAACCACGTTAAATTTGTGTTCTTCTTGTTTCTGTGTTTGTTTACTTGTTATTCTTTATCTTTACTCACAATCACCATCACTTCTTGATCGATCCGTCATAACAAACTTGTATCAGAGAGTCCAGGTTCATCAAGAAATCTGTTTATCTGTTGTAAGCAAGGTAGATTGGCACCAAGGTCATTATTGACGCTAGGATTTGGGATCTACGCAAGCTTTTTTGGTGAGAAAAATGTCTGCTTTAATTGTTATGATTGACAAGTTTACAGGAAGGAGCCGTTTTAGTCTGTGGCAGATCAAGATGCGTGCTTTGTTGAAGCAGCAGGGATTATGGGTCTCTTGTCTAAATCAACAGAAGGAAGTCTTCTTTGAGAGAGCCATGCGGAGGAGGAAAGCACATTCAACAATTATGTTGTGCTTCTCAGATGATATTATCACAAAGGTTGCTGAGGAGGACACTGCTGAGAAGTTGTGGGCCAAACTTGACAGTCTGTATATGACTAAGTCACTAACCAACAAGTTGTTGTTGAAACAACGTCTGTTTAGTTTAAGGATGCATGAGGGTACTCAGTTGAGGGATCATCTAGACCAGCTGAACACAATATTGCTTGATTTAAGGAATATTGATGTGAAGATAGAAGATCATATAGGCCAGCATCATATGAGAACTTTATGCGATCATTTATTGTTGGGAAGGATGCAGATCATTGGAGGATGTCGATCATCACTCCATGCTCGAGAGATACGCCATAAGGCATCTAGATCAGGGACGAGATAGTCGATCTGTTGGGTTGGTGGCCGATGGAGTCGGCAGGGGCCAGGCATTTCTAGAAAGAAGAAATTCAAGAAGAACTCCAGGGTCCTCAAGTTAAGGATATCTCAGAATATCGCAAG
Organism: Gentiana macrophylla; assembly: GCA_026214975.1. Classification (NCBI taxonomy): domain Eukaryota; kingdom Viridiplantae; phylum Streptophyta; class Magnoliopsida; order Gentianales; family Gentianaceae; genus Gentiana; species Gentiana macrophylla. Next base: position 49,167,501 of record CM047815.1, read on the forward strand.
GAGCGCGGGGACATTGGAAAAATGAATGTCCAAAGAGGAAGAAGCGGCGGGGGACTCAAAGAGAATGCAGCTTGCTTTGGCGAAATGATGACACCAACTCTGAAGAAGATCTGGCCTTAGCAGTTTCAGAGTCAGTAGGGCACACAGATGTGTGGATTCTGGACACTGAGGCATCTTATCATGTGTGTCCAAACAGGGAGTGCTTTTCAACCTATCAGCAGGTTGATGGAGGTCATATTGCTATGGCCAACAGCAAGGTCTGCAAAATAGTTTGGATTGGATCAATCCAACTTAGGACACATGATGGTAAATTCTGCACATTGAATGAGGTTAGGTATGTTCCACAAATGACCAAGAATTTGATATCACTTAGTCTACTGGACAATAAAGGGTTCAAGACCAGGGGTGAAAGTGGAGTGGTGAATGTCTATAAGGGTTCAAGTGTGATTCTGAAGGATATCAGGCAGGGGACATTGTACATACTACAAGGGTCTCTCAGTATCGAGTTACTCTGCGGTTGCATAATCAGAGGTTTACCAGTCACAGTTGACTAAGTTGTGGCATATGAAATTAGGTCATATGGGTGAAAGGGGGATGCAAATTTTGTCTAAGTCTGATCTACTTGGGGGACATAAGGTCAAGGAGCTAGAATTTTGTGAACACTGTGTGTTTGGGAAGCTACATATGAGCAAGTTCCTAAAATCAATCCACATCACAAAAGGGACACTTGATTATGTCCATTTTGATTGTTGGGGACCTTCAAGGGTGGAGTCATTAGGTGGTCACATGTATTTTCTTTCTTTTATTGATGATTATTCAAGGATGGTTTGGGTAGTCATGATGAAACACAAAAGTGAAGTATTCAAGCACTTCAAGCAGTGGAAGGCTTTGGTTGAAAATCAGACAGGGAGGAAGATCAAGAGACTCAAAACTGATAATGGACTAGAATTCTGTTGGTGATGACGGTCAAATTATACGCGTAAAACTCATCAACATTGACTTTAAATCGAGTTTAATAATGTATATTTCATATTAAATCACCCGTTTATATTTATTATTTAATGTTAAGTGATTATTAATATGATATTGGGTATTTAACTGTTTTTATTATTAAAAGACCGATTTATTGTGCGATAAATGTTTGTTTTGCAGATCACAACAAATCGAGAGGATTAATGTCATTCAATCAATGGTCTCAAGATAATAGAGGAAGAAAATCGGAGCATTAAATGAAAGATTAATCAGATCAACACGCAAGCGTGCAGTGGGGAGCAAGATAGACGAGAAAAACGATTAACATGTGCAAAGTTAGGTTCGGTCGACCGAGTGGGGAGCTTCGGTTGACCGAGTTGGGATTTTCGGTCGGTTATCGGATTTTTTCGTATTTACCTTCTAGATCCTTCATAAGTCGGCAAAAACTCCTATATAAGCAGCAACTACGAGAAATTGAAAATCATCCCTTCATTCTTTCTTCAATCTTACAATTCATAATATAACTTTGATACAATGTAGAATAATTTGAGGGTTTCCAGCAATTTAAGGGCTGCAATATGTAAGCCTTTATTTTCTGTTTCTTTCTTTTAAGTAATTAATTCCCCAATTATGCTTTATCGTTTGAGTTAGTTAATCATAGCTAGATGATGTAGATCTAGGCTATGACGTTGGGAAGGTGGCGATACCTTGTCTATGAGGATCCCATAACCTACGTCATACACTTAGTATTTATTCATGAATCTACTTGATTTAATTAATGCGTATCTATGTTAGTTTATATGAATACTGTGCGAATTACTGTTTAATCTAATCTGTATGATGAAACGCTGAGAGATATATTCTCAGATGTAATCTGGGGATGAAATCGATTCGGGTGACCGAATAAGTTCATTCGGTCGACCGAGCCTATTCACTCGGTCGACCGAGCCCCTGTCATCTGTTAATTCTGCCACGTCTTTATGGTTAGGTTAACCTAGTTGAATTTATTATCTCATAGGTACGGCTATGTCTACGTTACTCGCTTAGTTTAATTAAAATGTGTAAAAAGGAAATACCAATATAAAACTCTTAGGTAGGCTTATGAATTGCTCTTCGCGGACGTTCAGCGTTATCTAGGTAGGTTTATATTTGGGGATTGCTAGCACTTGATTATACGTATGTCGTAGATTAGCATGAGACTATAACTTGGTCATTGCTAGTTGGACGAGAGCTTGAGTAATCGCTTAGGAAGTACACCTAACCATAGGAATATTTCTTAGACGAGGTGTATGATTAATATCGGCGTCCTTAGTGTCGTAAGCATGAAAGTTATATGAGATGGATACCCAAAAGGTGAAGTCACGTAATGTAGCACAGTGATCTAGCAACCTAACCGGTGCTAAGTCAAGTTTAAGAGGATGACTCCCATAGCCAATCTAAGTAGATACAAACGGATTGATAGTTAATAAGTTCAGTTTATTATATAAATTATCTAGGTCCAGACGGTAAAGACTATAATTGGGGAGGTTAATTACGTTGTGTCAAGTCATGTCTTTACCTTTCTTGTTTTATGTTGGTCGTAGACCGCCTCTATGTCCTTGACATGTTTAATTAATTGTTTGTATATAAGATGATCCACAATTGGTTCCCTGTGGGATGGACCTTGATTCACTATAGCTATACTATGATGGGCCTAGTCCTCTTGCTAGTATTGGTTTATGGTGGTCGAGTATTTTATTATAACCTGATCGACCCCGATCAAGTTTTTGGCGCCGTTGCCGGGGAACCAACGGTCAATTTTATATATAAATAATTTTCATATTCATGTCAAGTTTTCTATTTTAGAGTCTGTTTTTACGTTTTTGAGTCCCTCTGGTTGTCTGCTATGTGTAAAAATTCCAGAATCTGGAACAGCTGGTTTCGCTCCTAGTGAGACTGCCTCTCGCTGCCAGCGAGCCTGGTTCTATTTTCTGGGACTTCGTGTATCTGTTTATCCCCGTATGTTTAATCCGTAAGTCTGATAGCAGCATGGGAGACCATGTTAAAATCAGTCTACGGTCTGTTTTGTTTTTCTTCTGTTTGCAGAAACCAGGGAAGCAATAATCAAAGTCAATAATTTTTCGCAGTATTGAAAAATAACCCAAAGAAACATGTGGAGCTATGAATCTAAGATGGGAAAAGCGATGGAAGCAATACCTTTAAAGCACAAATATGGCTCCGAAATTTTTTTATAGGCTTAAATTCTTCGTGGTACAATGTTGAAGGCAAGGTATTACCCTTTTTTGCTTATGTTTTACTACCTTTTGGTTTTTTGAGCATAAGTTAGCCTATACATGAACCTTAGTATGAATCGAGTCTGGACTTGGTTTGTAAGATTAATTTTATTAGTGTGGAAGGTTCTCGCCCCAAATCTGTCTCATCTAGAGGTGTAGGGAAACATGTAATAGTTGAAGGAAGCGAAGTGAATAAAGAGTTCCTCGTAGTTACTGTTAAAATCTCATTGTCCTATGCATGAGATTGCTTCTACCGCCATGGGAGCAACAATTTGTGTAGTTTTAACAATTCTCAATCTAAAGAAGACGTTGAGTTTTGAGAGAGCATAATGAAGCGATATTATAGAGGATGTGATTAAAATGGGTCCATAGGACTAAATCTCCTTAGAATTCACTAATTCCTAAAACGAGAGCCGAGGTAAGAGCTTTGGATAAATGGTATGGATAAATGTCGTTTCCTAGGTCTCACAACCAAGGGAAGTGTATTAATCACATAGCAATGATGAGCCACCTCTTATAGTGCTCGAGAAGGGTCAATATCTAGTGATCCATGAATAATGACTGACAAGGATACTTTTGGAAAGTCGAAATGAGGACTTTAAACTCGTAACTACTTCTTTAAAACCCTTAGGATTTCTTTTTAGGATTATAGGTTTTGTTTTCTTTGAGTCAAATAAAAGTAACGTGACATATGTTGAGGTTTTTATTTTGCCGTGTTCCGATGGCCATTGGGCTAAGGATGTGCAAAACTTTTACACAATATAGGCCACGTGAATTAGAGTTCCGTGGGAGAGTCGAGAAATTGCTAAAGAAAAGGAAATTTAGCAATCAATCTTAAGATGGAAGCATTAAGAGAGCTTGAGAATTCTCAAAATGTAACAGAGAATGATTGGTGCGAACAAGAACAATTTTGGTCAACTTCCAAAATCTTTTAGAATGGTGATCCAAGTGAAAATCCAAAGTAGTGTGCAATTCATTCCGCGCAATTATCCTTATCTTTCCCTTTACACTTTTTCACCTTCAAACTTTTCGATCCTCTCACCAATCTGCCCCAACAGTTCACATTTCTAACCATTCTTTCATCGCCTCTCTTTCTTTCCATCCGTTTCACTCTCTCACCCAATCCCATTCCTTTAAACAATTCCCAATCCCAAAAACATAATTTCTTACCCACCCTTTATCTTTTCTTCCCATCCTTATGTGTATCTTTTTCTAAACCCATCATAGTCTCAACCTCCATTTTGTTTACACAATACCTATGTGTTGCGGAATTTGAAATATTGCTATGTTTTATTGATTATTTTTTATCATTTTGATTTTCATGTTCCTAGTTGGGGGAAGTGTAGCTCTGACCCTAGCTAGATTTTAAGAGTTTTTGGTTCGATCAAAGTACAACTTATCTTTCTACCGGAAGTTTTAAATTTCACATTTTTCCGTCTATTCCGGCATTTCTAGATGATAAGTTTTGTTCTGAACTATCACACCGATCCGACCTTGTTGATGACGGTTATGACTTTTACGTGATACATTGGGTTATTAGTAATTTCGAGGAGTAGCTACATCTCCCTAAGTTGTTGGTATCCAATGCGAGCGAGAAGTTTCTGCGCTAAGTATTTGATTTTATCTTTAGTCTATAGGTCGCATTGAATCATTATACCTTACCAAGTTTCTCTTTTCCTGGATTGAATACCTTTTCGATCGAGTCACCCTCGTGTTTTCCCGCATGGGGTTATGCTTTTTGATCTTTGTCTTCTCCACCCGGTTTTAAGAATATTTAGGCGGTGGAGGTTGTAGATGAAGCCTACCATCTTTAATTGCTTGTTTATTTTTCTTTCTATTTATTTTTTTTCTTTTTGGTTTCCCTTGTCATTGGTTGTATAAAATAAAGTGGCTTAAACTGTTTTTAGGTATTTATACCTCATTACTGCCACATTATTTTATAACTTCCATAGACATGGTGTTATTAACGGTTTCGTGGAGTTTTGTCTCTTATCTACAGTTTTTCACTTGCTTCTCCACAAGCGTCTTGACATTTACTCCAATATTGTTCCTTTACTTGAGAGCCGTTTCGAGAGCTAAGTCTTTTCTTAAATTCTCATTTATTTTTGTCATTGAGGACAATGCCATGTTTAAGTGGGGTAGAAGACTTAGCTATGTTATGTTATGATTGAAATTTGAATGAAACGGTACAAAATTGAAAATTTTGAATAAATGCCACATTATTTATCTCGTACCCTTAGAATTGTGAGTTCTAGCTAAGAATTGATAGGAAAGGAACCAAGTTTCATGAGTACGTGCTCATTTTATACTTATGTTAAGTAAATTTAAGGATATTCATGCCCGTTTTTGCAAGTAGTTATTTATTATTCAATTACTCAATCTGTGAATCGAGTATACCGCGCAAAATCATAATAATCAAGAAATTATGTGTACATTGCATAGATGATTGGTTATGTGAACTTAGTATCAATATCTATCTGTGATGCATTCTTATCTTTTGCCATTAAAAGCGAGTAATAAGCTTGAGACGTATACATGATCTAAGATAGGAGGATACTCTAAAAAGTTTTCTTCCTTGAGATTGATAGTATTTGAAAAATATGAAGAATTGAAGAAATTCAACTTTTAAGAGGCTTTGAGTAGTACTCGGTCTCCAAGTCCAAAATCCCTATAGATACGCTCTTGCTTATTGCTCTAGTGCTCTAACCATTGCATGAGGCATAAGAAGTATGAATGCCGAGGTTGGTAGGTTGAGATTATGAAGTTAGCATAAACTCTAATCTTGCCACGAATATATAAAACTAAATGCACATGCACACATCACTTGATTCATAGTAAGTAGTGAATAATGGATATCTTATGAGCATGACTAATATGAGTTGACTTGAGTTTCTTGTGTAAGTATGATTTGACCATAGAAAATGTTGTCTTGGGAATGACTTATTGATGCTTTGTTCGGGACGATCAAAGTCTAAGTGGGGTAGTTGATGACGGTCAAATTATACCCGTAAAAGTCATCAACATTGACCTTAAATCGAGATTAATAATGTATATTTCATATTAAATCACTCGTTTATATTTATTATTTAATGTTAAGTGATTATTAATATGATATAGCACTACTGGAATTTCCCAGATTTGTGATGAATTTTTGTGACGAAAACTGTTTGTCACAAAATTTCACGGATTTGTGACGAATTTTTGTGGCGAAAACTGCCCGTCACACATTTTCGACAATATTGCTACGAATTAGTGACAAAGCGCATAATGCTTTTTTTTGCAATAAACTGAGACAACATTGTGACAAAATTTGTACGTGGCAAAATGTATGTGACTATTTTGTCACAAACCGTTCGCCAAATTCAGCGCCATAATTTGTGAGAATTTCGTGACGAATCGGCTTGGTCATAAAAGGCTTCAAGCTAATTTGGACGCTAACCGACATAACTGACCACTTCGCAAAATTGTCACATATTTTTTACACTATTGCTACGAATTAGAGACAAACCGCATAATTCTTTTTTTTTTTTGCAATAAATTGAGACAACATTGTGACAAGATATTTACGTGGCAAAATGTATGTGGCTATTTTGTCACAAATCTTTGCGCCAATTTCGGGCGCCATAATTTGTTAGAATTCTGTGACAAACTGGCTTGGTCATAAAAGTCTTCGTTACTAATCTAACGCTAACCGACATACCTGTCCACATCGCAAAAGCATCACATATTTTCGACAATATTGCTACAAATTAGTGACAAAACGCAACAAAAAAAATGCAATGAATTGAGCCGACATTGTGACACAATATGTACATGAGAAAAGTTATGCGACTATTTTGTCACAAATATTCATGCCGAATTAAACAGCATGATGAGTGTCAACTCTTCTATACATTTCACACCTATTTTACCTCATTTTACAGCATTTTGGACCTCAATCTTGTCATTTAGACACTATATCACGCTATTTTTATCAATTACGGTTCCATATTGCACGGAATCGAAAATCGCGTTTTTGTCGATAAAATGTAGACTTTTATAGCATATATGGGGTACCTTGTATCCTACGAAATCACGCTTGATTTGTTTGTATGTTATTTCAAAGGTTCGATCATTGAAATAAGTAAAAAAAAAACATTTATTTAACGAGTTCAATCTTTAGGAACGGAGCCCACACTTAAGCAAGCAAAGCCCATCAGGCCGAAATGAAAGAAAATATTGGATTTGTATATTTGTGACAAGTAAAGGGAAGACTTAGGGCCTGTTTGATAATATCATTAAACACTTATTCTTAAAAGATTAAGTGATTATTAAAATAAGTGTGGTGTTTGATAATATTTTTAACATCAATTAATTAATTAAGATAATCTGAATTTGCTATAGAAAATTGTAGAAAATTTTCAGTGATAAAAAGACAGCTTAACGCTGAATTTTCTTTACCTCCCACGTTCGACCGGTTATTACCCATCATTTTTATTGATTTGTTTTTCTTTTTTTACAAACCTCTTTAATATACTACTACTACATACTACTTTTGTGTCCAGCAAAACTTGATCCTTCGTCAATTGTTTTTTTTCCTTTATATATTTATAATATAATATGTTATGACAACGTGTTAAAAAAAATTCCTAATAATCAGTGTTTACTGCTTATATAATGTTTTGTGATTCCACAAATGTTATGAAATTAAAACACAAATATTACAAAATATTAACGACAACGCTAAAATTATGTGTGAAAAGTATATTTTTCTAAAGAAAAAAATCTTTTGGTAAAGAAACATTATAATATAAGTTTGTTGTAATTAAATATTTATGTATGCTTCACATGTTTTTTTCTCATTTATAAAGCCGTTGTAAGAGAAAAATCATAAAATTAAACATTTTCATATTTCAGATGTATTATGTTATCAAACAATCTTAATATTTTCAGATTTCAGAATTTATTATATTCAGACTTGATTTGACTTTGAGACTTGATTTGATTTGATTTCGATTTTAACAAACTACTTTAGTACTATAGACTTATTATATTATATTTTATATAATTTAGTGTAGACCTCAAAAAAAAAATCTAAGTATTATAGACTTATTATTATATTATATATTATTTTAGTTAGACTAAATTGACCGAAAAATTTGACGGCTGCAATATACATTATACATGGGATAAAAAAATAAAAAATAATATATTATATTAGAAGGAGAATACGTTAGACGTGTGGATACCGGGACCTAGACCCGGCCAAATGGTGCAACCGGACCGGACCGGAACCGGAACCGGCGGTTTGGGCCGGTTTTGGGAACCGCCGGTTGGCGGTTGAAAACCGGCGTTTGCCGGTTGTTGCCGGTTCACGGTTCAGCCGGTTTGTTCCCGGTTTGTTCCGGCCAGGGTTTTAAAATTTCATAATCTTATTTTTCATTTTCATATAATACTTATTATTTTCACTACAATAGCAAATTATTATTCTTTTCACTATAATTACTAAAGCGAATGTAATATATATTTTTGTATAAATAGTTTTCTATTCAGTTTTAAAAATAATATTAATATTATGCTATTTTATTTATATGTAAATAATGTTATTTTGAAAAATTGTGTTATTTTTTCAACGCTTATACCAGTAATTCGGTTGCCTACGTATCTTTTATATGTAATCGTGTCGGATACACAACACATATAAAAAAATCAAAACGAATGTAGTTCTTATTGTTTATTTTTTAGTCTTTTATAGTTTGTTGTAAAGGTTTTTATAGTTATTTTTATTATTGCTTTTTTTAAAGTCTTTTATAGTTTTTTTTATAATTTTTTTGAGTCGGTTTTAAGTATACGTTGATTATAAATTTTGTTTTATTAAAATTTACGTGAGATATATTGTGTTGTTTTTCTTATATGTAAATTGTTTTATTTTTTCAACGCTTGTACCGATAATTCTGTTGTGAAGTAAAAGGATTGGTCCCTTCCGTCCCGTGGTTAGGACTTCGGTTGTAGCGGTAAAATACATAATCTTTCAAAATGCACGGTTCGTAGAATTAATTGTTCCAATTTTACATAGGCCCGTAAGGATGTAGAAAAAAATCATAGAAAATTACGATAGCCATTTCATTTAAAAAATTAAGGGTAAAGAAAGATGATTAAAATAATACTTTCAATGTGTATATGTTCTACTTTTTAAGGGAACTCATTAAAAAGGCGTTTGAAGTGTAGAAATACACCATTTTCAATATTTAATATAAAAACGGTTGGATCAAAATATTCCCTATGAAATAAAAAAATTCAATTTCTACATGTTATTTTTTTAATTTAATTTAATGGCAATAGTTATAATGAAATATTATGACTTTAAGAGTCATCACCAGTATGGACATTATAAAACAATATCTCTTAAGAAAAAACAAAAAGAAATCAGTATAATTATCCGATGATCTCACTCATATTTAAGTTGCAAACGCTTTTTCTTTTCTTTTTTTAAATGGAAAACGCTTTACTACACAATATATATATATATATATATATATATATATATATATATATATATATATATATAAACGCTAACAATTCTCTAGGACACGGTTTTGAAGAATGAATGCCATCCCACGTTCACTAATAATCGGAGTCAATTGTTTTTCAATATTTGGGAAAATCAATTGGCGGGATAATCTGAAAATTTCGTCTTATGATTTCCCACAAATTTGTATTTCATCAGTGTTATAAAAACCAAAACCCCACATTTGACACATCAAACAAGAACGATCGCCCAAATTTTCTTCTCTGACCTTTTATTCAGCTTCTACAGATCATTCGGCTTTTGCAGATCAAAGGTATTATGTTTACGTTATCACTTCTATTCTATAGAGTCTCAATCCTTTTTTCAGATAAAATTAGTGTCTCAATTTTATTTTATTTTTAAGGAATTTAATTGGAATATGTTGGTTTAATATTTTTTCTGGACTATTGAGAATCGCAATAATATGCTGAATTCAAATTTGGATTTTTGAATGAATTGATGCATAAATCTGGAACTTTTTTTGAGATTTTTAATGGTTTAGTCATTTTTCTCGTTAAACAAGGATTATTTTGTGGATAGATTCATTTTATAAACCCCTTTCAATCTTTTTGGGGTATGAGATGAACAATTCAGCACTCAAAATTACGTAGATGGATTACCGATCTCTTTAGTTTGTCGGTTCGGCAATTTTTCCATATATTTTTATTGATCTTGTTAGAATAATTGTTGGAAGTTAATAAATCGTTGTTTTTTAGCAAATCATTATTGCTGGAAGCTCTTCTAAAAAAATATTGCTGGAAACATAATAAATCAATATATATTTTCCAACAATTTTATTAAAAATGAAATATTGCTATGTTTTTTTTCCCTGTGCAGCAATTACATTGACTAGTTTCTTGGATATGTTCTTTTGCTTTGCAGACACCGTCATGGTTCGTGGTGGTAAAGTGTGCTTTCGTATTCCTCGAACGAATGGTAGTGTCTCATTACCTTGTATTACACAATTTTACCAACAAAGACGCAATACCACACCGTCGAGTGTTACTCAAGATCAGTCTAGTCCTGAACCAGAGGGGATTGCTTCATCCCCTACACATCACCAGACAACTTCTGGAACCACGAACAAAAATCCACCATCCCGTGATAACACGCCTTCTCCTGGCATTAGCTTGTCCCCCACTGGCACGACTTCTTTCGGCGTGGATGCGGAACATATGTCTAATGATCCATCTGCAACTACTCCAATAGAGGCATCTAGTAGCAATTCTCGACCACCTCTTTCCGCTGATAATGGACAGTATGTGCTCTAATTTATTTTTTGGATCGTTTAGCTATAAAATTATTGATGACATATTCTTATTTTATTGAACAGTTGGGTGCCTTTAGATCATCATCCTACTAAAACTTGTGTGTGTATAATGAAGCAAAAGGTTGATAAGTTTTGGCCCACTTTATACTAAAGTCCCAGTGGGAGATCAATGGTTTGCAGAGTTTACGGTACATTTTCTAATTTCATTTTTCATTATACAATTTTTTATTCATAAAAGAAATTAAAACTTACTATTGTTCTTGAAATTTTGAACTTGTAATTTTTGTTGTTGATGACTTCCATTTGCAGCGTTATTTCACTATTAAAGATGAGGATCTTGGCCGGGTGAGAGAAATGTTTGATTCCACTCTTTTAAGACAATTTAGGAACAAGATGCAACGGGCGAAGAAAGGGTATTTAAAGGATAAATCCATGCCAGGATGGATACATCAATATGTACAAAAAGACTATATAGATCACTGGCAAAGTGAGAAATTCAATGACAGATCCAAAATCAACATCGCGAATAGAAATCATGTCGATCCTGCAACTGGACGAAAAGTTGCTAAGAACACTTGTGGTTCTAGATCCAGCAATGATACAAGGGTCTATATGGTACGCTACTGACATTTATTATTAGTTCTTGAATTGTTTGTTATTTTAACATGATTTAAAAAATTGTTATGTGTACATTTTGTCTTTGTGCATGGAAACGTGAATTTATTTGATGGTTTCTGATCAGGGTTTTCTATTTTTCTACTATATGAATGTTTAATCATGTTTTGTATAGGAAAGGAAGTTAAAGTGTGTTGTGTCTAGTTGGGAGTTGTATCATTTTATCCACCATCACCGAAAAGATGAGGGTCCAGTTGATGAATGGGCTGAGGAGATAGATGTAAGTTGTTGTAACCATTATTTCAAGTATATTAATATTTGAAATTTATTATTTTTTTTGGTATAGCAAAATATGTTGGAGATATGTCCTGATGTGCGATCATTTTTTAGAAAGGATGACGCTACAGTTACTCCTGACTTGTTAGCACGAGCTGACGAAACATATGTGCAAACTATGATAGATTCGCGACGTCATGCATCCGGTTTGAGGAACTTAACTCGAGAGTACCTTTCTTCTTCTTTTCATTCTACTCCGATGCCTCGTGTGCGGATCCTCGTGTACAAGAGCTTACCGAAGCGAGTTACACGCTTAACACAAGAAAATCATGAGCTAAAGAAGATGTGGGAAGAGCAAAGAAGTCGTGATGCTGAGCGAGACCGTCGGGATTCTGAGCGTGATGCACAAGTCAAGATGGTTCTAGCGAAGATTGTTCGTTCACAAGATTAAGTAGTTTTTAGTGGTAAAAGTGTTGGTTTCTTGAAAATTGTCTACTAGGTACGAATAAATTTTGATTTCATGTTGGAGATGTTATCTTACTCTATGAATAATTTAATTTAGGTTATTTTTCATGATTTTATTTGTGTTTCAATTGTTGTTGCAACTAGAACATTTAAAATATTTTTGAAATATTTATATTACTGAATATAATTTTTAAATAATAAAAATAATAAATTCAAAAAATAATACAAAATATGAAATAAAAATCTGAACGAAAATTGATTACATATATACTGATTAATTTGCTCACAAATCTCATATAATATCTCGTTTGAAATCTATTATTAATGTTGTTCATAAATTTGTCAAAACTATTTTATCACAATTTTGCGGTAGAACGTTGTCAATAATTCGTTACAAATATAGTTAAAATTTGCCACAATTTTGTCAAAGGCCACTTTGTCATAATTTTGTCGTAAAAACACTGTCACAAAATTAATTCAAAATTGTAGAGAAAAATGTCCCAATTTTATCACTAAGTTTGACAGCAAAATTGTCACAAGAATTAATCACATAATAATCACTAAAATCTCACACTTTCCTCACAAACTCATTTCAAATTTGTAGCATATAGTTGTCACTATTTCATCCACAAATTTGGTTACAAATTTGTCGTATTTTTTTGTCGCACATTTGTCTCTATTTTATGAAGCATCTTTGACACAACAAGCCATCACAAACTTATTAGAAAATTTTGTCACACATCCGTTGCAAAACATAATTTTTGTCGCAGATTCATCACTAAATTTTTTGTCACAACTATGTCACAAAGTATGGCTTTCGACACATTTTTGCCACAAAACATAGTGACAAGGTTAATTTCGACTCAAAATTTGCAACGGGGTGTTCCGTGATGAAAATAGGTTTCGTCGTAGATTCGTCACAAATGAGCGTTTGTGACGAATTTGTGACGAAAAGCGCTGTCACAAATCCGAGAAATTCTAGTAGTGTAGGGTATTTAACTGTTTTTATTATTAAAAGACCGATTTATTGTGCGATAAATGTTTATTTTGCAGATCACAACAAATCGAGAGGATTAATGTCATTCAATCAATGGTCTCAAGATAATAGAGGAAGAAAATCGGAGCATTAATTGAAAGATTAATCGAGATCAACACGCAAGCGTCGCGATGGGGAGCAAGATAGGCGAGAAAAGCGATTAACATGTGCAAAGTTAGGTTCGGTCGACCGAGCTTATAGCTTCGATCGACGGGTGGGGAGCTTCGGTTGACCGAGTTGGGATTTTCGATCGGTTATCGGATTTTTCGTATTTACCTTCTAGATCCTTCATAAGTCGGCGAAACTCCTATATAAGCAGTAGCTACGAGAAATTGTAAATCATCCCTTCATTCTTTCTTCAATCTTACAATTCATAATATAACTTTGATACAATGTAGAATAATTTGAGGTTTCCAAAGAATTTAAGAACATTGCAATATGTAAGCCTTTATTTTCTGTTTTTTCTTTTAAGTAATTAATTCCCCAATTATGCTTTATCGTTTGAGTTAGTTAATCATAGCTAGATGATGTAGATCTAGGCTATGATGTTGGGAAGGTGGCGATACCTTGTCTACATGAGGATCCCATAACCTACGTCATACACTTAGTATTTATTCATGAATCTACTTGATTTAATTAATGTGTATATATGTTAGTTTATATGAATACTTAAGCGAATTATTCTTTGTTTAATGCTTACGTATGATGAAACGCCGAGAGATATATTCTAAGATGTAATCTGGGTACAAAATCGATTCGGGTGACCGAATAAGTTCATTCGGTCGACCGAGCCTATTCACTCGGTCGACCGAGCCCCTGTCATCTGTTAATTCTGCCACGTCTTTATGGTTAGGTTAACCTAGTTGAATTTATTATTTCAAAGAGGTATGGCTATGGCTACGTTACTCGCTTAGTTTAATTAAAACGTGTAAAAGGAAATACCAATATAAAACTCTTGGGTAGGCTTATGAATTGCTCTTCACGGACGTTCAAATGTTATCTAGGTAGGTTTATATTTGGGGATTGCTAGCACCGATTATATGTACGTCGTAGATTAGCATGAGACTATAACTTGGTAATTGCTAGTTGGACGAGAGCTTGAGTAATCGCTTAGGAAGTACGCCTAACCATAGGAATGTTGCCTATACGAGGTGTACGATTAATACCGGCGTCCTTAGTGTCGTAAGCGTGCAAGTTATATGAGATGGATACCCAAAAGGTGAAGTCACGTAATGTAGCACAGTGATCTAGCAACCTTACCGGTGCTAAGTCAAGTTTAAGAGGATGACTCCCGTAGCCAATCTAAGATAGATACAAGCGGATTGATAGTTAATAAGTTCAATTTATTATATAAATTATCTAGGTCCAAACGGTAAAGACTATAATTGGGAGGTTAATTACGTTGTGTCGAAGTCGTGTCTTTACCTTTCTTGTTTTATGTTGGTCGTAGACCGCCTCTATGTCTTTGACATGTTTAATTAATTGTTTGTATATAAGATGATCCACAATTGGTTCCCTGTGGGATCGACCTTGATTCACTATAGCTATACTACGATGGGCCTAGTCCTCTTGCTAGTATTGGTTTATGGTGGTCGAGTATTTTATTATAACATGATCGACCCCGATCAGTTGGTCTGAGTTTGATGAATTAATTTCGCAAGAATGAAGGCCTTGCTAGGCACCATACTGTTAGAGATACTCCACAGCATAATGGTGTTGTCGAAAGAATGAATCAAACTCTTTTGGAGAGGGCAAGGTGCATGCTCTCTAATTCTAGTCTAGCAAGTAGATTTTGGGTGGAGGCTGTTAATACAGCATGCTACTTAATCAATAGGGGGCCTAACACTGGGATCAAACTTAAAACATCACTTGAAGTTTGGTCAGGAAAGTCAGCAGACTACTCTGGACTTAGGGTTTTTGGAAGCACTGTCTACTACTATGTCAGTGATGTTAAATTGGAGCCTAAGGCAAAGAAGGGTGTGTTTGTTGGATATGGAGATGGAGTTAAGGGGTATAGAATCTGGTCATCAGCTGAAAATAGGGTTATACTCAATAGAAGTGTAGTCTTTGATGAAAACTCTATGATTAACTCATTTGTGAGAGCCATATCTGAATCTGAAATTGGATCTGAGACTAGGAAGGTTGACAAATAGGTGGAGCTTCAATCAGAACCTGTTGGATGAAAAGAGTCGGTAGAGGATAGTCAACAGTCAGCAAATCCAGAACAGGATCCAAGCCAGTTTGCTGAACAAGGGTCAGCAAAGACTCAAACTGCTGATGTTGGTCAGTAGGGTATAGTTCTCAACAGACCTAGGAGGACCAATATCAGACCTCCAAGAGGATATGGGTTTGAGGAGGATATGGTTGGATATGCACTACAGGTAGCTGAAGAAGTGGATGGGTTGAACCTAAGACTTACAGGAAGCCGTGACATGTTCTAAGGCATCCTAATGGCTTGTTGCTAAGGGAGAAGAAATGGAGTCACTTCAGAAGAATGAGACTTGGGATTTGGTCAAACAACCACAAGACAGGAGGGTGGTAACTTGCAAATGGATATTCAAGAAAAAGGAAAGAATTACATCTGCTGAGGGTTTTAGATATAAGGCACGTTTGGTTGCTAGGGGTCCAATCGAAGAAAGGGGGTAGACTATAAAGATATATTTTCTCCAAAGTGGTCGAGACATACTTCCATCGTGTCTTTGATAGAAATAGTGGCACATCCGAATCTTGAACTTGAGCAATTGGACGTGAAGACAAACCTTTCTACATGGAGATGTAGATAATGAGATTTATATGACTCGGCCGAGGGCTTCCAAGTTCCTGGCAAAGAAGGATATGTGTGCAAGTTGAAGAAGTCCTTATATGGAATTAAGCAGGCTCCAAGGAAGTGGTATAAGAAGTTTGACAAATATATGATTCAACAGGGTTATAGCGAGTCCATATGATTGTTGTGTGTATCACAACAAGTTGAAGAATGGTTCAATCATCTATATGGTGTTGTATGTAAATGATATCTTGATAGTTGCATTAAACAAGTCTGACATTCAAGATCTGAAGAATCTGCTCAAGGCTGAATTTGAGATGAAGGATTTGGGGAATACAAAGAAAATTTGGAGGATGGAGATCTATAGAGATAGGAAGCAGGAGAAGTTGTTCTTGTCTCTGCTGGGGTATATTGAAAAGGTATTATCCAAGTTTGGCATGTCAGCAGCCAAACCTATAGATACTCCTATAGCACCAAATCTACACATGTCTACTGTGTTTCCTCCACAGTCAACTGAAGAGGAAGAATACATGCCAAGAGTTCCATATGCTAGTGTAGTAGGCAGTCTTATGTATGCCATGATCTGTACTAGGCCTGATTTGGCTCAGGCAATCAGTGTTGTCAGTAGGTTTATGGCTCAACCTGGAAAGGAACACTGGAAACTGGTAAAGAGGGTATTCAGGTATCTTAGGGGTACATCAGATATTGGACTCATTTATGGGGGTGGTACTCAATGTTTTGTCACAGGGTACTGTGATTCTGATTATGCTACTGATGTGGACAGCAGGAGGTCTATGACTGAGTATGTGTTTACCTTGGGTGGTTCTGTGGTAAGTTGGAAGGTAACTTTAAAGGGTACAATGACATTATCTACTATTGAAGCAGAATACATGGCCCTGAGAGAAGAAACAAAGGAGGCAATCGGGTTAAAGGGGCTAGTCAATGATCTGAGTCTACATCAAGATCAAGCCAATATGTATTGTGACACTCTTAGTGCAATATGTTTGGCTAAGGATCAGGTTCATCATGAGAGAACCAAGCACATTGTTGTTAGGTATCATTTTCAAAGAAATGAGAGGAGGGTTAAAGTGGAGAAGATCAGCACTGATGTCAATCCTGCTGATATGTTCACTAAACCAGTACGAAGGGGAAAGTTTTAGATGTGTCTAGACTTGCTAAATATCCAAAGCTGTTAGTTTGTATCCGGGAATACTCAGCGGATGGTGGGGGTCTCCTGAGAAATTCAAATCTGAAGACAAAGAGGATTTCTGGCACTTGGTTGTGCATCTGGTCAGTTTGCATGAAGTTGAAGTCAAGGTGGAGATTTGTAATTGTGACTTAAACTATGCTACTGAGTCTGGTCTGCTGAGTGTGGCATTCAGTAGAGTCTGTGGAAGTTATGGTGGTCAGCATAGCATGAAGCATCTGCTGAATCTAGTGTTCGTTTGAGGCATCATCAGGGTTGATCAGCCTGCTGATGACAAGCCTACTAAAGGCAAGTCTGCTGAAGGTCGGCAGAATTTGGGGAACACGTCTGCATGGTTTCCTAAGTCGGTGGAGTTACTTCTGGGGTATTTCAGTCATTTACTGGGTTGGCTGTTTAGCCAGTTAGGGTTTGATTCCCAAGGCTATAAATACCTTCTGTATTAATTGTTAATTGATGTAACTTTCTGGTGATAATAAAATATCATCGTTTGTCCGTGGAGCAGTCGGCAAATTGCCGGAAACCACGTTAAATCTGTGTTCTTCTTGTTTCCGTGTTGTTTACTTGTTATTCTTTTATCTGTACTCACAATCACCATCACTTCTTGATCGATCCGTCATAACATAGATCATTCATGCATCATAATAAGATTAACGTACAGGACATTCATTTTTCGCAAAATCAGGACCGACAAAGAAAGAAACCAAATTGAATTAGGAAAATTGGAAATAAATAAGCACGGAGTTATTACCATAATTTCCTTTGGCTCACTCACTGGCAAAAACAATAATTATTCCCTTAATTTATCCTTGGATCTTCTCTCGCTTTATATATAATCCTCCATCCATCGCCTTGTGTTTATTAAATTATTATTATTATTCTCAGAATTGAACCATTTAATTTGTTCAAGAAACCTTTGCTTGTAGACATATCAATGGAGGTTTTCTGGGACGTTAGTTGTGATTTTGTGGTTACTGAAGGCGATGAATCCATGATAATCCCTCCTCGCCCGTTTGTTCCTTCTCATGGCTTGTGTGTTAGATTCGATGTCAAATTAAACTTGAAAGAATGTCGTTACCCTCCGACGGCGGCGGCGGCAGGCGGTTGTATGAAAAAAGTACTTAACGCCGATGGTGTTGTTTCGGTGGTTGAGGAAGCAGCTAGTCGATGTTATTCCACAATGCAGGGTAAAACATATAAAGCCTCAGTTGATATTGAATCAAGTGAATTCTTGGAGGGCTGTCATGTTCCACCGCCAATCCGTGATGAAATCTTACGTGAAGTTGAAACAAGGGTTACTAACGATCCTCGTGACGCTGCTACAAGTCTTTTGTTGTTTCGTGTCAATATTTCTGTATCGGCATACCGGTATCATGGATCATCTGATGATGTTGCTACTGCTGCTGCTACTACCAGTACTAGTACTGGTATTAAATATAGCCATTTACATGAAGG
Organism: Gentiana macrophylla; assembly: GCA_026214975.1. Lineage (NCBI taxonomy): Eukaryota > Viridiplantae > Streptophyta > Magnoliopsida > Gentianales > Gentianaceae > Gentiana > Gentiana macrophylla. Next base: position 49,186,378 of record CM047815.1, read on the forward strand.
TGATGCAGAAGACGAGGTCACCTTTAATGATTTATGTAACGCCCCGTTTCAGGACACCGAATCCTTATCCGAAAAAAGGAACGTTCGGCACGTATAAAATAAAATAAATTCCAATTTATACGCAAGCCTCTGCTACGTCGTATCGAGTTAAGTAAAACGGAAGCAAAAAGGCTCGGGTAAATTTTTTTCAATAACCAAGAATAGAAACTCAATAGCTAAAGAGAGAAATGTAACATTTATTACATTGGAAAACCAAACGAACCAAAACGTACGAAATCTCTACAGGAAAACTAAAAGAAAATTACAATGTTTCTGAACAATTCTAAATTATAAATGAAAGCAAGAATAAATAAACTCTTCAACTCCGGCGTCCTTAACCGTCGTCCTCAAAGTCCTCCTGGAACTCCAGATTTACATGTTCGTCTTCTCTCCCCAAAACACATAAATAAACATGCATTTGAGGTAAGTACATTGTAGTAAGAAGTAGAAGCTACAAATTAACTAAGGCTCTTTAACAAGTTTTATTATAACTATTATCTTTATGATACCGACTCCATCTAAGGTTCATTCAATGCCTATCGACACATCATGACTATACGTCTCTAGCTTAGCTTATCTTGTTTAGATCATTACTCAAGGGCACTATGCATGATACATATCTATCACGAGATACACTTGCCAACTACGGTGATTAGCACTGATAGTCCCGGGATCTTGCCGGTATGCATATACGTTCGATGAATTTCCTCCACTACACTTCAGCGTTTTGAACCAGTAGCGTTGTTCACCTTTTATGAACGTATCACTTCGCCTATATGAATTAGTGCCTAACCGAGAATAAGTGATGTTTTATCTTTTACTACACTTATGTAGTTATTATTGTGTATTGACTAGCCACCAATGTTTTTTCAAAGTGAAACTCACCTTATCAACTCTACTTCCTCACTTAGACAGCTAGACATCACATCCAATCAACTACACAGACATTGATGAACTCTAGTTCATCAAAGCACAAGCCCTTTCATGCCCTTCTGAAAGATCCGAACTTCAACTTCCTTTAAGAGTACATCCGGTGCCGAAACTAAACGAATCGGAAGCTCAATCGAGGCTTGGTCAAGCTTAGTTAATGTTATAAGATTCAAGAACAACATTTAAAACTCATATCATAGCTAAAATCATCTTATAAATAAAAAAGAAGGTCCAGTGCGCCCACACTGGGTTCAGTGCGCATGCAATAAGCCTCTGTACGTAAAAACTCCAATTCTGCTCATCCAGTTCGCAAGCACTGGGTCTGGTACGCCAGCACTGGGCTCCAGTGTGCTTGCAACAGGTCTGGTGCACCAACACCGGCACTCTGAATGTAAAAATCACGTTCAGGACCTCCAGTGCGTCCGCACTAGGCTTGGTGCACCCGCACCAAACGCGTCAACTTTTCAAAAACTTAGTTTTTTTAACCCTAATCGATCCCTAATCATTCTCAACTTGTTCAACATCAATATACTCTGAAAATAGTAGAAAAACTTGACCTTTACGGGACCATAACATCCTATGATTCTTAACCAACTCATAGCATGAATTCTAACATCCAAAACATCAACAAAATCACAACTTAAACCCTATAAGCCGTAATTAATGTGTAGGAAGACCCTCTTACCTTTTTACAAGCTAAACCAATTCCAAATCCTCAGAAAAACTGTAGAAACACACACCTCTTACAGAGAAACCTATATGATCAATCCGAATTTGCTTTAGAATCGATCACAAACATCTAACACAACGAGACTACGAGAGACATAAGTTTTGATCAATCAAACTCATCCAAAACATCAGTTAGGTCGAAAATCATACCTCGAGAAAAGCTCCAACTTTCTAGTGCTAAAAAGACGCCCTCCTCATGCCGATTCCAACGCTTCTACTCGAATCAAAGCGGTTGAGAACGACTGCACTCGAAAAGTCTCTCACCCTTTCTCTTTGCTCTTATGCTAGGGAAGGGAGATTAGGAGGTGAAAAATCAGATTTTCTAATAGGTTTTACACATAATGGGAATTATTTTTCCTTAAATAAGTTTTTCCCAAAATAAACTATTTCCTTAATTACCCTTAAAAATCAGATTTAACCTAAAAATATATATATGAATTTCGAAATATATATATACATTTATCTCAAAAAATTAACTCCAATAAAAGAAGGCAGAATAATAATATCCCGTTTTCACAAAATGACACGTCTGCCCTTTCCCGAAAATCAGAATATTACATTCCCCCCCCCTTGAGAAGAGTTTTGTCCTCGGAACTAGAACATACCTAGTAAATCCAAAAACTCTAGAAAATCCTTGATCATGTCGTCCTCAACTTCCCAAGTTGCTTCATTCGGTAAATGATTGCTCCATTGCACAAAAACCAAAGGGATCAATCATCTCTTAATCATCTTTTCTTTCCGGTCCAAAATCCTGATTGGTTTCTCATCATAAGCAAGATTATCTTTAAGAACTTCCGGATCAACTGTGGTTTCAACATCGCTCCTTGTCAAACACTTCTTCAACATCGATACATGGAACATATTATGTACTCTTGACATTGATTCTGGTAGCTTAAGCTTATATGCCAAAGGTCCAACTCTTTCCAGAATCTCAAACGGTTCAACATACCTTGGACTTAGTTTTCCCTTTCGTCCGAAACGTTTCACTCCTTTCATTGGCGAAGATCGTAGGTAAACTCTTTCACCAACTTCAAACTCGAGAGGTCTTCTTCTCACATCCGCCCAACTCTTCTGTCTATCTTGTCATGCCTTCAAATTCTTCTTAACCAACTGAAACCTTTCCTTAGCTTGTTCAACCAATTCCGGCCCGTGACTTGTCTTTCCCGACTTTATCCCAAAACAAATGGCGTTCGACATTTTCTCCCCATACAAAGCTTCAAATGGTGGCATGCCTATGATTGCATGGTAATTGTTGTTGTAGGAAAACTCCGCTACGTAGGTAATCATCCCATGATCCGCCTACTTCAAACACAAGCTCTAAGCATATCTTCAAGTGTTTGGATGGTTCTCTCAGATTGTCCATCACATCTGAGGGTGAAAGGCCGTACTCAAGTCGAACTTGGTGCCAAAGGCACTTTGTAAACTCTTTCAAAACCGCTTGAAAAACCTTGGATCCCGATCCAAAACTAGCGAGATAGGTACTCCGTGTAACCTCACTATATTATCCAAGTATAGTGTCATCATCTTCTTCAAAGACATATCAACCTTGGTTGGTAGAAAGTGGGCTGATTTGGTCAATCTATCCACAATCACCCAAACCGCATCATGTCCGCTTTTCTTGTTTAGGCAACCGGTGATGAAATCCATTGTGGTTTTATCCCATTTCCATTCAGGGATATCCAATGGCTTAAGCATTCCTCCTGGCCTTCTATGCTCTACTTTAACTTTCTGAGAAGTATCACATTCTGCTACGAACTTAGATATTTCCACTTTCATCGAGGGCCACCAAAACTTTTCTTTCAAGTCTCTATACATTTTATTAGCTCTGGATGAATCGCAAAAGCAATCCTATGTGCCTCTTCTATAACCCTCTGCCTCAAATCACCGACATTAAGCACACACAAGCGATCCTGGTACCAAAGATTTCCTTTCATATCTAACACATAACCTATAGTGGGCTTTTCTCTTGCAACACGCTTCAAATCAACCAAAACTGGATCTTCATCTTGCCTTTCTCGTGTATCATACATCAACTCTGATCTTGCTAACAACGGTGCAGCAAACTGTCGATCTTCAATATGATCAAAACTTCAGATTTTCTGCTAATCTAGATTTTCTGCCACAACTTCAACGCTTGAAACTGCAAACACAGGTTTCTTACTCAAGGCATCTGCATCCACATTTGCTTTACCCGGATGATACTGGATATCCAAGTCATAATCCTTTATGAACTCTAACCATCACCTTTGCCTTATATTCAGATTTTCCTGAGTAAAGAAATACTTCAAACTCTAGTGATCGGTGAGGATCCTAGCCTTAACTCCATACAAGTAGTGCCTCCAAATATTTAGCGCAAACACTACCGCTGCCAACTCTAGATCATGTTGATGTAAACCGAATCTCGTAGGATCGTTGATTAAAGCACAGCAAACGATTCAGATTTGAAAAGTATATTTTTATGGCTTTTTGAATATATATATAACGAAAGTAACAAAAGGATATGTAAATACTCCATCTCAGAATATTTACTATGGTGATCCCATCTCAAGAACACCAACCAATTACACCGTCTCAGGATAATCGAAAGAAGTCCAATCTCTGAAAACTTCTTGAAAGAAACCCAATCTCTGAAAGTTTCTTATGATGAAAATTCAATCTCTGAATTTCAACCAAAAATAGTTTTTTGAATCAATAATAAGCTACCTATTCAAATACAAGGAAATGCCTTATATAGGCTGCAGACTCCAAGTCCAATTGCCATTTTAGCAATGTGGGACAAAATAACAATAATTAAAATAATAATAAATATAAAGGGCAATTAACCAATGTGGGATAATAAAAGACTAAATAAAAGACTCAATCTTCCTCTTGAATCGGGTATTATCTGGGCCACATCATTCCCTCCCTCTTCAAAAGGATTCGTCCTCGAATCAACATGATGTCATAGAAGTCCGCACCATCAAGCCTCATACCATGATACTCCACAATAAACTCCAAAAATATGCCGGGGTCAAAATTAACGTGAATAAACAACTTCGTATCAATAACATAGTAATGGGTCACACCATTCTTCACAAAAGAAACATGAGAAAATGCACGTGGCTTGAGAGAAATAGAATGACGTCTTGTGATGCAACATAGAAATGTAAATCATGATAGGCATCAACTTTCCAAATATGGGTCAACAAACTCGTGCTTCATGATTCCACCACCCTCAACAATGTCACTATCAACCGAGAGACGAATAGGGGCTGGATTGGGTGTATCAAAGATCCCAGTGTCTTGCGCTTCAGGTATATCAACTAATGCCTCCACTGCGGAAATACCTCAACATCAACGACCTCTTTATACCCGTGAGCATCGGCAATATCCTCTCAGTAACATTAAAATCAATGACAACCTCATTCGTTGGAACTTCAACCTCTTTCGGACTTACTTTAGCCTCAACGACCAACTCATCCTCTGTAGTAACAACAACAACATCTGCAACAGGAAGGTCAACATGAGCCTCAGTCGTGGGAACTACCTCACCCACATTGGCACAAGCCAACTCCACAACGGAAGCACAATTGTCCACAATTGGCGTGTTGTTTGTGGCCTTTTTCATTGCTTGTTCAGCGTCATATATAGCACAAAGTCGTTTATACTCCGCCCATACACTGTCATTAAATCCATCAAAAGCCTGCTCAAAAATCCGATTGATTTTGCCGGGTAAAGCAATTATGTACTGCTCCAAACGCCTCGAGCCTCGGAAATACGTCTTGCCCATATCACAATTGGAATAATATTTGTTGGAAGCCATGACCCAAAATATTGGATCCTCACAATCTCTCGTGTTTACACTCACCCTCAACTCTTGCTTTAGGGAAGTGTAACCGTCAAATAAATCAAAAAGTCAAGCAAACCGTAAGCAAGATGCTGTCAACAATTTCCAGAATTTAACTCTGCACTTATTGGCACGTGCAGCCCAAAAAATGATGAATTGCTACTGGAAATAAAAATGAAAGTTGTAGATTTATGTGTTTTCTAGAGGATATAAAAAAAAGTCAGATCGTTTCGGGCTAGATAGGTCGAGCAAACAACCGTAGTTTGTCAATCGTGCAATCTGTCAAAATTTTCCAGATTTATAGCGGTGACTTACAGGGCCGATTGTGATCAAATGATGACGATTCTGGGAAAACTCAAAAGATGAAAATTTTAGAACTTGGAATTTTCTATAAGTTCACAAATTTTCAGAAGATTTGGAATCGTCTAAAGCACCTAAATCGAAATCGTATAATGATCTAGTGCTTTAGAATTATAGAACAGACTGTTCTGTGTTGGGGAGCAGATTTGAATTTGATACACTTCGAATTTCGATCTGATGTAAAGAGAGAAAATACAGGTCACAAGGTGATTTAGTTGTGGAAAAATTTTCAGATTGTTTCGATGTGTGTAGGGCATGAAAGACGATGAACAGTCATGAACTTTTATGTATAATTTTCTGGAAAATTAATAAGAACACAAGCATAGATTGCAAGATTCGGCACCTAGGTTTTGAGTGCGGCTGCAATTAGGGTTCTTGGTGCTCAAGAACGCAGCAGCTTTAATCGCCTAATCTCAGACGGCACTTGTCACGACCAAACAGTATGGAATTCGGAAAAACACAAAGAACAAAACTTGGAGAGAACGAAATTTTGGTTCAGACTGTTAAGTTTCAGAATTTTTGGACAGGTATAACACATTCCAATTGAATTCGTAAACAGATCACTCTCGGGTTACGGGTTTTGACAGAAACAGTCAACTAGGTGACAGCGACTATTGTGCAAAACCGGTCGGGACTCTGAAAAAACTCAAACAATCAAAGTTGTAGAACAATGAATTTCCTATGTGCTCACAAAATTTCATTCAATTCCGACAACCACAACACCTAAAAACAAAGTCGACTACAAGATGTTCTAGAAAATCGAGCAGAATATTCCGATCCGAATTTGATCAAGATAAAATCCGAATTTGCGAAAGTGCCATAGAGATAAAAGACAGCCAATACAAAGTTCTATCTACTGGTAAATTTTGAGAATTTTTCGATATGATTTGATTAGGAAACGATTAGAACGAAATTTGAAAAGATTCAGAAAATACGCAGCAGATTATGAACGCAGCTATTTCGGATGCTTTGATTACCTTGTGATAATGGTTGGCCAAATTAGGGCTTCTTGATGATGATCAAGAAAGGATCGAATGCAGCAACAAGTGACGAATATAAGGCTGCAGTTAGGGTTTCTCGGAGAACAAGAACGCCAGGAACACTAAGTAAACGCTGCAGATTTCTGTCAAGAACGCAGCAGCTGTTGTTGCTTTAATCGCCTTTCTCTGATACCACTTGATGTAAACCGAATCTCGTAGGATCGTTGATTAAAGCACAAAGAAAGCGATTCACTTTGAAAAGTATATTTTTATGACTTTTTGAATATATATATATAACGAAAAGTAACAAAGGATATGTAAATACTCCATCTCGTAAAATTTACTACGGTGATCCCATCTCGAACACCAACCAATTACCCGCCTCAGGATAATCGAAAGAAGTCCAATCTCTGAAAACTTCTTGAAAGAAACCCAATCTCTAAATTTTCTTATGATGAAAATTCAATCTCTCAATTTCAACCAAAAATAGTTTTTGAATCAATAATAAGCTACCTATTCAAATACAAGGAAATGCCTTATATAGGCTACATACTCCAAGTCCAATTGCCATTTTAGCAATGTGGGACAAAATAACAATAATTAAAAATAATAATAAATATAAAGGGCAATTAACCAATGTGGGATAATAAAAGACTAATTAAAAGACTAAATAAAAGACTCGATCTTCCTCTTGAATCGGGTATTATCTCGGGCCACATCACATGTGTTGGGTAATTCTTCTCACACACTTTCAATTGTCCGGATGCATAAGTGATTACTTTTCCTCCTTGCATCAACACACAACCTAAACCTTGTCCGGATGCATCAAGATAAACGCTATAGTTATCAAAGATTTCCCGGAATCGCCAAAATCGAGGTCAGTAGTCAACTTCTTCATCAATGTTTGGAAAGCATCTTCACACTCACTGGTCCACTCAGACTTCGCATTCTTTTGAGTGAGCTGGGTAAGTTGTGTAGCTATCTTTGAGAAGTCTTGTACAAATTTCTTATAATAGCCACCAAACCGAAAACTTCTTCTAACCTCAAAAACTATAGTTGGTCCGACCACTTCTCAATCAAGCTTCAATCTTCGTTGGATCAACTTTAATGCCTTCTCCGTAAAATGACACGACCTAAGAAACTAACTTGATCCAACAAAAAGTCACACTTTCAGAACATAGAATACAACTGGTTCTTCCTCAAACTATCCAACACTATCCTCAGGTGTTCTTCATGTTCTTTCTCATCCTTAGAGTATACAAGGATGTAATCTATGAACACTAACACAAACTTGTCCAAGTATGGCATGAAGACGCGCTGCATTAAATCCATAAATGCAGATGGAGCATTAGTGAGTCCAAATGGCATGACCAAGAACTCATAATGTCCATACTGCTAGAAGTAATAGCACCGATCGATACACTTGATCTTTGCACAGTGGAAGATTATGCGATTTAAGATATGAGACATAACTAATTAATCTTACGAGAAGATTGAATATTTACCTTATCGGAGAGAAAGAGATATTCGACCAAAGGGAAAAGCCGTAGTCTTCCGGATTGTATCTCCTAGCGACGATTGGTGGACGTCGATCCTCGCCGTAGAACCCCCTCGAATATGCACAAGAAAAACCTCAGGTTTTTCTTCTCTAAATGACTAAGGCAAGAAATTAATTTACCTTCCTTCTATTTTATTTGTGGGGCAAATTTGTGTGTTTTTTTGTGCTAGGAGGAACTCTCTTTATATAGGAAAATAACTAGTCAAGAGAGTTATCCTTTTCACACCACAAAAACCTATTCCCATAAGAAAAAGATATTTTTGCTACAAAAATAAGAGATAATTCCCAAAAAATCAATCTCTTAATTTTTCCATTAATTATCCAACAAACAGATAATTTATTAATTACACATGTGACATAATCTAGAAAAAATTCTTTTCCTAAATTTATCACAATAGGCGCCACTTTGTAGTCATTATATTAATAGAAAATGTCTTTTCTATTTTACATATTATTTACCAAATAAATAGTATTGCATATTCAATAAATAGACCAACCATTTAATTTATTCTCAAGGTTCCATAAAATGAGAAAACACTCGCGTGTTAGGAGCCAACCCGGGACCATGGACCTATAACCAGTAGCTACAATAAATTGAATAAAATATTCATCGAACAGAATATTTCTACTCAACTCATTAATTCCGGAAGTACGCCACCATAAATCCGAAACTGAACTCTATGGATCATAGATATAACTTATTCTCAAAACGTCGAGTCGAGTCGATAAGTGTCCATTGATATAATCATTACATATAAACTAACCCTCCATAGACTATCCGCAATGAAGTAGGATTATTTCCGTAAACCTTCTTCAATACATCTTATCCTTATTTACCATTAACCCACTAGTGATCAATTAGTTCATAACCAATACGAACTCCCGGGATCGATCAGTTTCTAGGATCAACAAATAAGGGGATTGTCTTTCTACTTCCCACAGGAAGGAATGGATTCCATAACTATGAGACACACACTTCTCACTCATTCCACAATAGTGCCGACGTGAAAGTGATTCGGACCGCGCCTCTTAGCGATCCTTAACGAACACATCAAACCCTATCCTGAAACAAGTAGGAGTCTGTAATCACTTCAGGATTAAGGTTAATCCATATATGATCATCTTGTGATTTATTAAGATTTATCAATCACGGAATTATATGAGAAACTCAAATTAAATCGGTCCAGTCCTATATGACTATCATCATATATAAATGCCCCACTTAGACAACCAATGCCGACGGTCCGGATAAGACGGTCAGACCATAAAGTGTTCTGGGTGCATTAATGGTGGTTTAATCAATAGACCCCATACTTTGATTAAGTTCACCACGGACTAATAGTTCAAGTGTATCCCATAAACTTAATCCTCATGTGTGACACACACTAAGTTTTATGGCTACACATGATACGACTTAGGGTTTTCAGTAGTGTATTACTTACAAGCACGAAGCAAGTAATAAGATGAGAATAAGTCTGTCATTTATTAATTCTAAAAACAATTACATTTTTTTTTTTCGCGCTACTTCCAACAATCTTCCGCTTGTCCGTAAGGATAGCAACAATTGTCTTTCGGGCACACTATATCTAACAATCTCCCACTTGCCCGTAAAGACAAGCAATGATTGTTTTAGAGCACCACACCCTTATTCTTTCTATCCACAACATTCTTCCACTTGCTCTAAAGCAGATGAGACATATCTCCCATTTTCATACCCACCAAGCGCTTATCAGTGACATTTAGTGCCACGCGACTTGGTTAAACTGATCAGCAGGTTGTCGGTTTCATGGCGATCTTTAGGACCGAAACGTCGCCTCTCTGCACGATCTATCTGACCAGGTGGTACTTACTTTCAATATGCCTTTGACCTCTTGTGACTGTGAAGATCATTTGCATGAGCTACCTCTCAACTGTTTTCACGGTAAAATGGCATCGGCTCATCGACACCTGGAATCACTTCCCGATCCAACAAAGAACTTCTCAAGCCACATTGCCTCTTTAGCTACTCCGAAAGCTGCTAAGTATTCGACTAACATAGTCAAACCGGTAGTGCTGGATTGCTCCAGACTAGAGCTCCATCACTATGAGTAAACACAGAGCCTGAGATCGATTCACTATCATCCTTAATCCGACAAAAAATCAGAATCAATGTAGTCAACGACACTCAGGTTCGGACCCGAATGCACAAGAATATGATTAGTCATTCTCTCAAGATACTTGAGGATCCACTATACTGCTTTCAACGTCTGAATCCAAGACTCGACTTTTATTGACTTTTAATAACCTGGCTTTCTCTATCCAAAAGAGAATCTATCCCATTTTCTTTATATCTGAAGATTGAGAGAATTATTCCGTGAGGGTTTGGGTAGGAAACTTCTCGTTGAATATTGCATACGAAAATGCATTATCATCTTAACCAATAAGATGCATGAGATATTGCCAACAACTTGTTCTCATGAATTCGACCGAATCAAATTCTAAGAATATCGTCCACTTCTCTGACTTAGAGAAGCTTTGGCTTGTTAGTTTCTGTTTTCAGATAACACACTCAAGTTGTTCCTAACCGTTGCAGTGTAATCTTTCTTAAGCACTAACGTCTACTACTCTACCAATATTGATTCTCTGGTCTACGAAAGACTCATCAATATTTTGGTCAAGCCCACACATTTCAAAACATGTGAATTTTAATGACCTGAAGGTTTACTTTAATCCACCAATGGATATAAGCATAGGCAGTCAATCTGCCATTGGCTTTAAGGTAAAACCCCTTCTGTTCCGAATGAATTCAATCTCCGTTGTTGGGCAAGAAAGTTTCATGGCATCACCCCTGGTAATCTTTCTGCTTTCCATGGAGTCAATGCAAAGCTAAGTGGTGAAAAAGTTTCAAGGCATCACCCCTGTTGAACTATCTACTTCTTAGGGAATTACCCTTAGACCGCTTGGCTTTGCCTTGAAAGATAAACTTTCCATTCATTCTCATCATGTAGATCCAATTACTCCCACTGGGCCTGAGACACTCAGGTGGTTCTACAAGATCGTTAACAGAACTGGAGTACCAAAACTCCATGTACATGTTTATGGCTTTAAACCAACCTCCTATTGTCAAAATCCTATGCAGTCTTCCCAAAAGGACCATAGGTGATCAATCACCCCTAGTAAACTGTAAAGTCTGCATGATCACAGTGAGTCAATGGATAAACCATACTCCCACTGCATTTGGGTGGATTGACATTACGATCCGGTTCAAGAGTATTTATCAGTATTCCCAACAACAACCAATATTGGATGTGGTCTGATTAAATCAGATAGTAACTCCTTGAGTAACTTTACTTCAAGGTCCAAGGTTGTTAATTAAACATAATTTTAGAAAGGATTAGACAGTACAACCGTCACTTTCCGATCTTAAGAGTCTTATAACCAACCTTCACTCTTTAAGATATTTTGCGATGAGTCACTATCTGAACGTGTATGAAAAATCTCCAGTCCTACCATCAAGCACCAAGTGCTCAATGCCTCTATTTGTGAAAGTGGGGTAAATGTAATTCACTCATTAACCACAAATTCATAGGCATCTTCTAGGTAGACTTCTCCGTATTACATAATAATGTGAGCCGTTATTTTGCAATCAATATCTTAATTGAGTTAAGCAGTGTAATGTAGCATATCAATAACTATACAAGACAATACATGGTTTATCCTTGCAGTGAAATCATTTCACCCGGAGGTAGGCCAATCATCAGTGCCAAAACTATGCTATAGCCTATATCTGAGCATGGAATACTCGCTTCTCTGGTAATATCAGAGATTCCTCTAAAATATTTAGATAAACTAATCAGCGTTTCGAGTAGCTATCAGACAAATTGTCGACTACTCAAAAGCTCCCACTAATTTGAATTCTTCAGAAGACCCCGAATGTCAAAATGAACAAGTAGTGATACTTCTTCAGCTTTATTACCTTTTCCTAATTGAAAGGTTGCTTAGTCATTTCTCCTTTGAGATAGTGTTCTAAGACTGGGAGATAAGAATCACCCTTAGCTAGTCTTCAGATCTTATCTCTAGGATATATGCACTAATTAATAGATGCTGAAGAATCATTTATCTAAATACGGAAACCATTTGTCTTAATAGTTTATGATGTGTTACATATACCTTTTCAGCATTACTTAGATGTTCTGAATTTATCAAACAAAAGTCCGAGTCTCAGAATCGTATACAAATTTCATATTAACTTTCTTTAAGGCAACTATATTATCGATGTGAAAGTGAATCCATTGTTCCAACGAATCTGGAAACATAAATTTTATTTCTTTGATATTCAAGGATTCAAATATGAAATTTGTTTCCTTATATAACTCCCACTATTTTAGCTGAAATAACTGCCCGTTGTCTACTTTTTAATGCCTAGCTTCCTTGTTCTTACAAAAGAACATAGCTTCCGGGTCATAATCCCGGTTAAGAAAGTCTTTAAGGATTCATAGGTTAGTGATCCGAAATCACTTTCCTTATCCTTATCTTTCACTTTTTATTAATATTTCGGTTTAGCCTTTAACTTATTTAGTTTAGATGACTTGCATGTGTAGACATTTACCTTCCCATTCTTGGCTTTCTTTAAAGGAAATGGCCTTGAACTAGTAGTGTATAAGAGTAGACACTACTCGTAAACTGTGGGATGTCTGGTGAGATTGATATCAAATCATTCTCGTCATCTTTGAACAAATTTTGTTTTGTCTCTCGCTTAGCACGAGTGACATCAGTCACATCAATGTCACTTAAGTTTGTAGGCTCAAGAGGAACATCCTCTTCCAAAGAATTAATTTGCATTCTCGACTATTAAGTTCAACATTCTTGTTACTTTTCCACTTTTACGAAGTCACCATCAGTCAATTTATCATGTTTAGTAGTTTAAATACCTTGAGATTATATGTAGTTGTAAAATAATTTATGACAGAATTATAAATCAAATCATACACCACAACTAATAATAAATTTTAGGAATTATAAAGGTGATGTCATGCATGCAATTTATCCTACCATTCCAAGGATTTCATCTCACATCTCAGTGCCGCCGACGGGTAGGTCAAAGAGGTGACAATTAAATTGAGACTATCTCTCTCAACAATTAACTGAGAATCAGACATCCCGATTTATTTGTTGATTACCTTCCTTTTTCAGCTAAGATATTTCCAAAAATACCCTTTAGAGTGTGACCTACTGTTTCAGATTTTTAAGTAGACCCCGAGTATATGCCGCCGAAGGGTAGGTCAGTGACCCGAGGAGTACTCAAAATCCTATCATTTGGAAACCAAACCTTGAATTTTGATAGCGGTGAAGGCCATCCGAAGGGGGCCGAAATCAAAGCGGCATGAGGCATCACCATTCTCTCACGGTGCTTGTGTTAACAGTAGAGGCCGAGGGGTCGGTTGTCACTTTCCCCGCTCCCACTCATTATTTTGAAATTAGTCTCATTAGGATTTTCAGAATCTTTTAATCATCCGAAAAATAATAAATCATGAATATTTAAATTAATCCTCCCACTAGTTCATCGATTCCGAATACCGTCTAACAAGTGTCACTTATTCACGGCTTTCCAATTTCACGGATTTATAATATCTTTGTGTAGACACTACACAATTTAAAATTCACCATGAATTTTATAATCCTAATATATTAGGACTTATGAATTTCCACCAAATCAAAAAACAATAAATCAGAAATTTAAATCTCCCACTAGTTTATCGATTCAAAATACTGATCTTCCAATTTATCGATTATTTAGAAATTCTCTTGTGTAGTCACTATACGATTAAAATTCACTAAAAGAATCTTATAGTCCTAATATTGTCATGATAAAATTTTAGGATCGTAGAATTTTATCACAATAATTTGAAAACAATAAATCTTGAAAAGCAATTACCAACTTATCTGTATTAAACCCTGGTTGAGCTTTAACCGAGTTCACCGAATGGTGTCGGGGTTGGCTAAGCCGACCCGTCCTCTTCGTTGGTTTGTATACGACGCTAATATCGCACGTGTGCGGGTGCTGGGTTGAAAATCGGACTAAGGTTGCCCCATTGAGCCTCAGCTCGCCGGATAGCTTGACCTTGCCGGACCCCCGTGGCTAACCCCGTACTTGGACGGACAAGTCGAGTCGAGCCGAAGCCCTGTTGACCGCCCAAACCAATTTTAGAACCTTTTGCTCAGTTGGTGTTCAACTTTTCCGGATTTTCCAATTTTTTTTATTATTAAAATTCTTTTATTTAGTCACTACATAATCAAAAACCACCAATGATTTTTAAATCCCAAAATTAAATTTACCAAGTAAATTTGATTTTATCATGTGAATTTTATGTCCCGATAAAATTCCGTTCGTTTTAATTAATTTAATTAATTACCTAAATTAATTACGTCTCATACATGCCTAATTAATATCGTGATTAATTATCTACATGTATGCATATGCTAGGAGTGGAATTCATGAATATGATGCATGTCATGGCATGGTTATCTCACATAAATTATCGAACATGAAAATAAATGCGTAAAATAAACCACTGAGATGGACCGTTGTTACCCCCGTATCTAATCTATAAAAACTAGGAAAAGCAAAATAAATAAATCCCAAGTCCAAAAGGTTTACTAATTATCTAATTAAATCACTGCCGCCGCCGCTGTGTATCTTTATTAATTTTCTGACCCAAGTCTTTATCAAAAGTTGTCCAGTCGAGTTGGTGTAGCCTTCCTTCTTCTTCAGTGGCAACCTGGGTTCGATTCCCTCCTGCTGCAAATTTCACGTGATGGGGTAGCCGAACTCGTGACCCCAGGATTGTAGTTCAGCGCCTTGACCACTACATCACTGCTACTGGTTGTTGTTGTTCTTCGAAAAATAATTAAATATGACAGGGCCGCCGATTCAATAATTATTCTAGCTACTAGGAAATTAAATTACAACAAATAAATTACATAATTTCCTATACCCAGAAAATTTTAGGTTTACAATAGATCTAACGGTAAACGAGTATCAACCCAATCCATCTCGTCAACCAAAACATTCAACCACGCATTTAGATAAAAAAAAAACATATAAAAGATGCAATATTTATTCAATTCCACTCCTAAATTAATTAATTATGCTCTCGATATCGTAAAATATAACCTGGCTCTGCTACCACATGCTAGAAGTAATAGCACCGATCGAGACACTCGATATTTGCACAGCGGAAGCTTATGCGATTTACGATATGAGACATAACTAATTAATCCTACAAGAAGGTTGAATATTTACCTTATCGGAGAGAAAGAGATGTTCGACCAAAGGGAGAAGCCGTAGTCTTCCGGATTGTATCTCCTAGCGACGACTGGTGGACGTCGATCCTCGCCGTAAAACCTTCTCGAATATGCACAAGAAAAACCATTTTTCTTCTCTAAATGACTAAGGCAAGAAACTAATTTTTCGTCCTTCTATTTTATTTGTGGCGCAAATTTGTGTGTTTTTTCTGTGCTAGGAGGAACTCTCTTTATATAGGAAAATAACTAGTCACGAGAGTTATCATTTTCACACCACAAAAACCTATTCCCAAAAGTAAAAGATATTTTTGGAAAAAAAATAAGAGATAATTCCCAAAAAATCAATCTCTTAATTTTTCCAATAATTATCCAACAAATAGATAATTAATTAATTACACATGTGACATAATCTAGAAAAATTTCTTTTCCTAAATTTATCACAATAGGCGCCACTTTGTAGTCATTATCTTAATAGAAAATGTCTTTTCTATTTTACATATTATTCACCAAATAAATAATATTGCGTATTCATTAAATAGACCAACTATTTAATTTATTCTCGAGGTTCCATAAAATGAGAAAACACACGCGTGTTAGGAGCCAACCCGGGGACCATGGACCTATAACCAGTAGCTACAATAAATTGAATAAAATATTCATCGAACATAATATTTCTACTCAACTCATTAATTACGGTATTACGCCACCATAAATCCGAAACTGAACTTTTGTCGATCATAGATATAACTTATTCTCAAAATGTCGAGTCGAGTCGATAAATGTCCATTGATATAATCATTACTGTTGGACTTATTTTTATGTTTTAGTGATGAGTGACAAACTAACTGTTATAGAGCAAAGGCAAAAAGATGTATAGATCAAATGTATAGGTTTATTAGAGTTTGATCTTTCTATAGGTTTGATCAAACAAGCACTGTAAAGGTCAGTTGACTTGTTTCAGCAGACTAGTCTAGGTCAGTAGGATAGTTAGGTCAGTAGACTTTTCTGGAACCTGCTAAAGACCTAAAGGCTGAGGGATTAAACTCAGTTAATAAAGGCTAAGGGATCAAACTTAGTAATTAAAAGGATATGGAATCAGAATTTAAGGAAGTGCAGTGATGACTGGGCGATTATTACATACACCTTGTGTAGAAGGTCTAAGTTCCTTAAGTTGGATGTTGTTTGGAACTTAGTTATATTTTAAAAAGGTGTAATCTAACTTCACAAGTAAAACGTAGATAAAAGAAATCAGCTGCATTGTATTTTATACACAAAGAAATTGTTTATTCAAGATCGATGGGTATCTCAAAGGATCGATGAACTGCGGATAATATACCTTGATTAATTCAAGATTACATGGAAAATGAAACCTAACTACCTCTGACTTATCAAACAAATCAAGGGCTGAGATTAAAAAAACGTTGGGATGTGTCAGATTTTTATCCAATGGTTATAAGTCAAAGGTTGGACAGATCGCACATCGTCAAAAGGAATGACGACCTTTATCGATCCTATGAATAGTGACAGAAAGCATGTCAAATGGGACAAAACAGGGAACGGCTATATTTGAATTTCAAATACAAGTCACATGCCATCCTACCTATAAATAGAGGACTTCCAACTCAGAAAAACTAGATGATTGATGATTTACAAGAGAAAAATATAAGAGATAATTCTGAGCTGCAAAAGCACCCTGTTGAACCTACTAAACTTAAAGCTACTGATCCAGAGAAAATCTTCAAGTGTATACTGTATTCAAGCTACATCAAGTTTACACACTTGAAGACGCAAGTCAGCGATTATATCATCCTAATCAAGTCTTTGCCAAATCAATCATTTACGATTCATTCTTTATTTTATAAAGAACCTCATCAAGACAAGAAGCACTTGTTGTCTAAAAGATCGTTGTTTGTGGTGGAGTCAAGCGAAGAGGAAATCCTACCCTTCAAGGACCAAAGGAAGACTTTGGAGCAAACAATCCTACATGTTCCTTGTTTTCGCCAGAAGCCATAGTCATTGGTGAAGGACAAGCAATCTTAGAAATCTTTGTAATGTATACATCAAAGATCTCTAGTGAATTACCTCCAACATCACAGAGAAGAGTGGACTGACAGATTTACCACCACCGGAACCACTATAAAATCTGCCTACTTACTTTCTCGCACTTACATTCTCGCATTTAGTTTATTATACACATCAACCCACTGAATCTAGCAACTAAACTCAAACACATACACTACTGAGTATCTAATACTTAGTATCATATTTAACAACAAGTAATAAGGCTAAATTTTTATATAAAATCCATTGCACAAATTCAAGAAACACAACCATCGATAGACTCACATGCTTATCGAAGAGGCTCTTGAGGTATCAAAGAGTTCTTTGAAGTTGTTGAGTTTGTTAACTCCAAAATTTTTAAGTGTTAAGTTTATTCACCCCCCTCTAAACTTAACCAAAGCCTTTTCAAGGGACCAACAATTGGTATCAGAGCAGTGCTTCTGTTCTGAAGTAATCCTACTTGTTGTACTTGTGAAAATACTTTGAAAAATCTTTTCAAATCATTGGTTTTCAAAGCCTTGCATCATGGATAACAATCAGTATGCTAGAACAATGTTGATGTGTTTTGCAGATCGTTCTGTTGAATATAAACGTCGTATGCAGGCTTACCTTGCTGCAACTCATGATGAAAATGATGGATGTGCTCACGGATGGACCACTTTGGAGATTACAAAGTCGATAGAATAAAGGGTGAAGAGACACAGTACATTCCAAAGCCTAAAAAGGAATGGACTGCTGAAGTTTGAAATGAAACCCAATGAAACCATTGAACAAATGGAATCTAGGTTCAATGCAATTCTGGATGAATTCACCCTGCTCTGTGTTATCTATTCAAAAGAAGAAATCAACACAAAAATCTTGGAAGCTTTACCTGCTACAGATGAATGGAAGATGAAGGTGATAGCCATAGAAGAAATGAGAAGACTGCATGAAGAGGATACATTCAAGTTATTCTCAGATCTTAAGGCATATGAATTCAAAAAGAAGTTGTCACCTACCATTGAAAAGGAAGAGCCAAAAACCACAGCACTGGCTGCTTCACATCAAGAAGAAGGATCAGAAGCTCAAGATGAATTACTGGATTAAATTCAATAGCAAATAGCATTGCTGAGCAAGAAGATCAGGATGATGAACGGTGGGAAAAGCTCACCTAGGAATTTCACAAAGAAATTCATTGAAAAGAAAAAGGAAGAAACAAAGAAAGACAATGATTTCTTGTGTTTTAATTGCAAGAAACCAGGACACTTCAGACCTGACTGTCCTGAGTTAAAGCAGAAAAAAGGAACCATATTATTTTTGCTTTAACTGCAAGAAGCCTGGACATTTCAGACCAGATTGTCCAGATCTCCAAAAGAACAAGAGTCAACAAAGAAGACATAGGAAGAAGGCTATGGTTGCTGAAGATGAATCTGGATATGAAGTGGAATCTGAAAAGGGAAATGAATCAGATGACACAACATTGGTTGCTGATATGGAAGACTATGCATTAATGGCTAATATGGATGAAACAGAGGAGGTATACAATCTTTGTATCAATTAACACTCCTATTTGAAAGTGATTGTGAATCAACTTGTGGTTCAAATCCTAGAAACTCTTACAATGAAGAAGCTTTGGATGCCATCCTCAATCAACTTAGGAAAATACAATCTGGTTATGAGATTGTGAAGGCTGAAAAAGAAGCTCTTCAAGTAGAAGTTGAAAGATTGAATGTTGAATTAAGGGTTCTCAAAGGAAAGGAAAAAGATGTTGGACATAATCAATATGAGCCTACTGAACATCCAGTAGCCTCTGAATCTGCTGATCCATCTTGTTCCTCTACTGCATACAAATCTGGAAAGCCTTATGGTGATAGAACAGGGCTTGAATTTGGAACTCAAGAATCCAAAAAGAGTGGATCCAGTATGGCCACTGAACCTAGCACCAGAATTGGTCCTAAGTTTGTACCTGCACAAGATGCAACTCCTAGTAAGGTTGCTGAGGCAGTAAAGCCTACTGAGAATGCTTCAAAGAAGCAAAATCAGAAGTCAAGGAAGTCAACAACTCCTAATAAAAAGAATAAATCCAATTATAGGACTGCTATGCCTTCTACACCTACTGATAGCAGACCTGCTACCAAGTCTGCTGGACCACACAAGGGTAAAAACCAGAAATATTCCAAGGATAAGAATCCTAAACCCAAAAATGTTAATCATTCAAGGGATACTTATCTCAGGGGGAAAGGTAGACTGTTCCCTGCTGATAATGATTGGAATATTCATGCCCCCATTGATATAATCAACAGATACAACCATACTGCTAGGGTAAAACCTAGGCAATGGAATCAACAAAGGACTCAGCAGAGGACTTATATAAGACCTCAACAGAGACCTCAGCAGACTCCATATTACAGGGTTGTTCCTAACAAACAACAAACCTATGGTTATACTGCTACTTCTAACAAGAAAAATCACTCCAAACAACAATATATACCAAAAAGCCAGAAAACATATGTGAATCCTACACAACCAACTGTTAGATCTTATGGATGTGTGGAATACATGTATGAACCTAAGTATGACACCTTTAAAAGAAGACCTTATGGAAATTTACCAAGGGTCATGCTTACCACTGACCATCATGGACCCAAACAGATTTGGGTACCTAAAATGTATTGATTTTGTTTTGTAGGGTGTCTGGTATTTTGACAGTGGATATTCCAGACATATGACAATTAATAAGCACTGTTTGACAAGCTACATAGCAAAGGATGGTTCAAGGGTGAATTTTGGCAACAAAAATACACCTGGTTATACAAGAGGCTATGGCACACTTGTGAGGAATGGACTAACTATCAAGAATGTTGCTTATGTGGAAGGACTGGACTACAACTTGCTGAGCACTGGATAATTCTGTGACATGGGATACAAGGTCACTTTTGACAAAAACAACTGTATTGTCATTAGTGAAAAAGGTGATCAAGTTGTATTGGCTCATAGAAGACAACAAAACATGTATGTTGTGGATTGGTCTACTGCAGTTCCAGAAACATGCCTGATTGTGCATACTAAATCAGAACTCAATTGGTTATGGCACAAGAAGTTGAATCATCTGAATTTTGATGATATCAATTAGCTAGTAAAGAAGAAAATGGTAATTGGCTTGCCTGAGATTACATTCAAGAAGGATGCTATTTGTAATGCCTGTCAGCAAGGTAAACAAATAAAATCAAGCTTCAAGTCAAAAACAAAACTATCAACTAAGAGAGTGCTGGAGCTAATGCACATGGATTTATTTGGACCTGTCACTCCAACTAGTATAACTGGAAAGAAGTACACTTTAGTTGTTGTGGATGATTATTCAAGGTACACTTGGGTGGTTATTATGAACAAGAAAAGTGAAACACTCAAGATGATGCCTGATCTTTTGAAGAGATTACAAAATGAGAAAAGTTTGACAGTAGTAAAAATAAGATCAGACAAGGGTACTATGTTTCTCAATAAAGTTATAAGAGAATATCAGAATGAATGGTGTATCTTTGCATCAACTTGTCATTGCTGGGTACACCTCAAAGAAATGGGGTTCTTTGAAAGAAGAAACAGGACATTGAAAGAAGCAGGAAGGACAATGATTTGTGAAGCATTACTACCTGAGAGGTATTGGGCTGAAGCAGTTAATACAACATGCTATACACAAAACAGAACCTCAGTAAACAAGAAGCTGCTGAAGACACCTTATGAGATTTGGAATGGAAGAAAACCAAATATATCTTATTTCCATCAATTTGGAAGTAAATTTTTATCTTGAATCATAAGGAGCATTTAAAGACATTCCAACCTAAATAAGATGAAGGAATTTTCTTGGGATATTCTTCTGTCAGCAAGGCTTTCAGGGTACTGAACAAGAGGTCACTGAAACATGAAGAAACTATCAATGTTGTGTTTGATGAACCTAAGTTCACTGGAATGGAAGATGAAGTTTGTGAACTCAACGAGAATCTACAAATCAATGATCCAGTTGTGTTGAAGTTTTGGAGAAATTTAATGACTTAAAAGTTTCTGATACTGCCCCTGCTGAACACCCTGCTGATGATACTACTGATGCAACAACTGAAGCAATTCATGGATCTGCTGAACCTCCTTTTGAAGAAGCAACAACATACCCTACTGAAGATGAGGTTCCTGAAAATCAAACTAACCAGAATCCACAATGGTTAAGCAATCACCTTGCTGAACAAGTTATTGGCAATGTACAGCAAGGTGTGAGGACTATAAGACAATTAGAAGCTATGTTTACTTGTTTTCTATCTCAAGTTGAACCTAAAGTTGTTGAAGAAGCAATTTCAGATCCAGATTGGATAATTGCTATGCAAGAAGAGTTAAATAAATTTGAAAGAAATCAAGTTTGGACACTAGTTGAAAGGCCTAGTCATGGAAATATCATTGGTACTAAATGGGTGTACAGAAACAAACTTGATGAATCTGGTACCATTATGAGGAATAAGGCCAGACTAGTTGCAAAAGGCTATTCTCAAGTCAAGGAATAGATTTTGATGAAACTTATGCACCAAGCAAGATTGGAAGCTATCGAGTTATTCCTAGCACATGCTTTGCATATAAAAACTTCAAGGTATATCAAATGGATGTCAAAAGTGCATTTTTGAATGGCATTCTAGAGGAGGAAGTGTATGTTCAGCAACCTCCTGTATTTGAAGTTAAAGATCAAGAAGATAAAGTTTATAGACTCAACAAAGTACTTTCTGGACTGAAACAAGCACCAAGAGCATGGTATGAGACTCTATCTCAATTCTTGGTGGACAATGGTTTTACAAAAGGCACCATTGATAAGACTCTTTTCAGAATCAGTGAAGGTGACATCACCCTGCTGATCTAGATTTATGTTGATGACATAATCTTTGGTTCTGAAAATGAATTGTTATGTGAAAAGTTTGCAAATCTAATGAAGAGCAAGTTCCAAATGAGTATGATGGGAGAAATGAACTACTTTTTAGGACTACAAGTCAAACAATTGAAAGATGGAATCCTCATTCATCAAACCAAGTACACCAAGGAGCTACTGAAGAAATTTGGTATGGAAAATAGCACCAAGATATCAACTCCTATGAGTACAAACATTAGATTGGATGAAGATAAAGAAGGCAAAGATGTTGATCAGACATTATACAGAAGGATGATAGGCAGTCTATTGTAACTTACTGCCAGCAGACCTGATATATCCTTTGATGTTGGTGTTTGTGCAAGATTTCAATCTGAACCTAAAGAAAGTCACTTAGGTGCAGTCAAAAAAGTTATCAAGTATCTAAAAGAGACTTTGGGAGTAGGGATATGGTATTCCAAGGATGGAAGCTTCAAAGTTATATCCTACTCAGATTCGATTATCTTTGGATGCAAGATTGATAGAAAAAGCACCTCGAGAACACAATCGCTTAATGGGAAATAGATCGGTTTCTGGTTCAACAAGAAATGAACTCTATATCAACTTCCACTACTTGGCGAGTATATTGATGCTGGAAGTTGCTGTGCACAAGTATTGTGGTTAAGACAACAGTTAAGGGATTATGGAATTGAAGAAAAGGAAATTCCAATCATGTGTGACAACACAAGTGCAATTGCAATCACTAAAAATCCTGTTTTGCACTCAAGAACCAAGCATATTGATGTGAGACATCATTTTATAAGAGATCATGTTGAGAAGAAAGATGTGGTGGTTCTATACATCCCTACTGAAGATCAACTTGCAGACATTTTCACTAAACCACTTGATAGTGAAAGATTTGCCAAATTAAGGACTGAACTTGGAATTATTAGAGTTGACTGATCATCAGCAGTGTACTGGAATTCACCAAGGTGATTTAGTCTTTGCTATGTTGGGTGAGCTCACTTAGCAGATTAGTCATTGGTATCAACAATTCCATGTACTTATGTTTGGGCAATTGAGCAAATGAGTTTGCCAAGGGGATTGGTCTTTGTCATGTTGGGTGAGCTCACTTGACAGATCAGTCATTGGCATTAAACTTCATCTTGTATTATCAATTGAACAAAACAAGAAGAAATCAAGGATCAGCATAGTCACATTGTCGGCAGTCATTGAAGCATCTTTATCGCCAGATCGCCGAGCCAACCTCTCTTGAGGACAACCTGCTTGAATGGAACGTTACACACTCAAACTTTATTAAAGTCAAAGAGCAATTGGCGGGATATTTATTCTATCCTTTATGACCACGATTACACGATCTAACGGTTACAATACACTTTGGAAAAGTAATGGGCCACGTGTCAAGCTAACATTCACTTAGATTAATCATGGTTAATGTGGATGTACGTGCACTGACAGTTACAACCACTCCCTGTCTATATATACAGACCAATTACACAGAGGATACTCTACTACAAATCTGTTTATATCTCTGTTTTTACACTGTGTGAACACAGATTTACAAAGCTTTCTTCTTCATCTTTTTCTTTTAACAATGGCAGAAAAGATTGATGTTCAAATCGAATCAAGCCAAAGTGTGAGAGGTTTTGTTGTTGATGCTAATAAGACAGAATTAGCTATCAACATTGGTAGAAGAATAAAGAGATACGCAAGCCTGGAGAATGTACTGAACATAAGATTGGAAACAATCTCATATACAAACGTTGTCAGTTTTTGGAAGAATATTGTGGTAAAGGAAGGAACTGAAGCATTCAAAACAGTTGTAAATGCACAAGAAATAGAAGTTTCCTCAAGTCTACTGAGGGAAGTTTTTGGTTTTGAAGAAGTAGTAGATGGTCCAACAAATCCTGAGGAAATGGGATTGTCCAAGATGGATTTTGTTGATAAGATCAAGACAAATAAAGACACCAAATCAATTCCAGGCATCAATTGTAGACACATTGGGAATGAGTACAACCTGCTGAGCAAGATCATTGCTAAAAACATATTAGGGCTGGTTGGAAGTATGGATACTCTATCAGGACCTAAGATAGAGCTGATGATGATTATCTGCAGAAGTATGAAATTTGATTGGGCTGGATACTTTATTCACTACATGAAGAAAGTAGCCAATGAGGAAAGAGAAGGGAAAAGGAAATCCAAGGCCTTACCTTTAGGATTAATGGTTCACCCTCTTTGAATCATTTGGAGATTCCTGATGTTGCACCTGAGAAGATTAATCAGTCCAGATACAAGAAAGAAATTGATTATGCTATCCCTGGTCCGGATGATGATGAAGAAGGTGCTTTGCAGAGGTCACTTGATAGTGATGATGATGGAAATGATGGTGATGTCTTTGGTGGTAAGCGATTAAGAAATCTGTTAAGTCTCTTTGCACCAAAGAAGACCACCGAGAAAAGAAAGGTCATTGATATTAGAAAGAGTCTCTTGAGATCTTGAAGCCTAAGAAGACAAAGAAACAAACAATGAGATCAGCTGGTCCACTGAGGACCAGAGAGATTGAGGTTATCGAACCTATTGCCACACGTAAGAGGATTTATTCTGAAGTTCAAGAGGAGCAACAGAAGGAAGCAAGAAGAAAAAGAAAGTCTACTGTGGTTGAAATTGATGATGAGCCACTTTCCAAGAGAAGGAAAGTGATTATTCACAAAAAGAAACATGGAAAGGGGAAACAATTAAGAAACTTGGAGGCTCTAAGGGCACAAGAAGTAGAAGGTGATGTAGAAGAAGAAGAGGCTATTGAGGCTGAGCCCTTGACTATTATCAAGCCTAATGAGGATGTAGAGGTTGTTGGTGAAACACAAATGGACTCATCATGAATCGAGCCTCACGATAAAGTTGTTGAATCTTCACCAGAAGAAACTGTTGAGGCTACTGAAAGTACACAGGTTGTTGTTGAGCAATCTGTTGGAGATATACAGCAGTCTACTGACCCTGAGCCTACTGTAGAATCTGTTGAAGAACCACAACAAACCACTAAGACTACACCTGCTGTGGAGATGGAAACACATGTTCAAGACCCTGCAAATCCTGCAATAGTTCAGGGGGAAGAGCAGTCTGCTGCTAACCCTGCTGATGAGCATATAAGTCAGGGGGAACCAAGTGTGGTACAGATGGAGGTAGTAGGAAGTAATATCCAACCTGAGCAACCTACCAGCCATGAGGCATCTGTAGAAGAAACATTGCATCTACTTGTTGAGACCTTGGGAGGTCAGCAAGGTACTGCAACAGCTCCCAGACGATCATTCTTGCCCTATGAAAAACATGAGAAGAAAAGGAAAGAAGGGTATGTTGATCCAAAACTCCTGCTGATGGCTGATTACTTCCAATGGAAGTTTGGATTCTATAAGAAACAAAAACCTGCTGTAGAACCTATGACAGACTTTGAAGAATGGGTTTTTGAAAAATTGGGAGTGGAGAGTTTGCTGGATCTGATTGATACCTCTTTGTTACAATCAAGGCTAATGGATTTTTTTGATGAACAACAGAAAGAGGAGGGTATCAAGTTCAGGGGTCCAAGAGGTGATGATGATGACTCTTCATCATCTGATTCTGATGATAATCACCCCTCTGGTCCAGGAGAAGTCAGTGGAAGTGCCATGATTATTGAACCAAGAGTAGAACAGTCTACTGGTGTTGGACAGTCCACTGAGAGAGAGCAAACTGGACAGATGAATGAGGATGAGGAAAATCTCACCATTGATGATATTGAGGCACAAATCAATGAAGGCATAAATATTGGTGCAAACAGAATGGTTGGTGAGATAGATCCACTATTTGTTGAAGAACCTGCTGAGCATGTTGATGATCAGCAGAATGTGGATTCAAGTGAAGAAAGAGTTAATGATCATGTTGAGCCAAGTGTCAGTTCTGAGGATTCAATTCAATATCAACACTGGATTGACACTAAAGACACTTTAACCAATACTGGAAATCTTTTGAGAAGAATTGCTAATATTGGGGAATTTCAACAAGAAAATATGGATATATTCCCTGATCAGGTTGTTGTGGCTCAAATAGTACAAGATCAGAGAACTGAAGAGGAGGTACAGGTTGCTGGGCTACAAACAACACCTGCACAAAGGTTGGAACAGGAGGTACAGGCTGCTGAGTCTCAAACAGCACCTGGACAAAGGTTGGAACAAACTTTGGGTTTGGAGGAAACCCCTATTGTTGTTGAAGAGGCTGTTGTAGTGGAGCCTACTGGAGTCAAGACCACTATAGGGAAAGATGGTCAGCAGATCAACATTAATGAGGAAGAGCAAATTTCTTTGGACTATGACTTTAGTGATAAGGAGTTCCAAATGCCTGGAGAAGAAGATGTTGCTATTGATCCCCCAAAGGCATTTGTACGTATTTTTGAAGAACCAGCTCTTGATCCTATCTTGGAAGAATATCAAGGCCCTAACCCTGCTGGACTAGATAGGAGTTGGGCAATGGTTGTGAGCAATCAGAGGCCACGATATAATGTTGAGGAGCCTGCTGATGGAGCTGCTGGATAAATGGCTAGTGGAGTACCAGCACATGTCCTGGAAGAGTTGAGAACTGTCAGAAAAGATATTGCAAATCTAAGAACTCAACTGGACAGGCAAGAGCAGAGGTTTGATGATTTGATCAATTTGGTGGAAAATAGAGGGAGGACTACAGAAACAGTTGCCTCCAATATTGCCTCAAATCAGTATGCTCTTGCTGATCTTGCAATGGAAGTGAAAGGAATCAAGTAAGGGAATTCACTGAAAGACAAGTTTTTGAAAGAACAATTTATATCCATCCATCAGAAACTTGACAAGCTTGCTGAAACACCTAAGCATCTTGAGGTCAGCTGAACATCTCAACTCTCTTGGATTGGATCCTAAATTTCTTGAGAGGATCAACCTCTTTGGAGCGAGACTTTGCAATCAAGGATTACTGCAGCTTGATACAAGAACCGAGATTATGGAAGGACAATCGAGTAACTGTAATCACACAGAGAGTGTTCATGGCTGTCTTGTCCCGGTTTGTTGATGATGTCACTAAGGGGGAAGAGTGCCAAACAGCAGTAGCAAAAGAGGCTGCAAGGATTTTTCGACAGAAAAGATGGGAGAATGAGAGAAATGCTTTTAGGGAACCTGCACCTGGCAGAGTTCAACTTACTGATGATCTCCTCAAACAATACAAGAAGGAGTACTACAACAGAAGGAAACCTTATCATGACAAAGGATTTCATGAAGGTTTAAACTCATTCTTGGGATTGAAATTTCGGGAAGCAAGAGTTAGAGCCTTGAGGGCAAGTTACAAAGGTGGAAGAAGTGGAAGAGGTGGAAGAAGTGGTAGAGGTGAAAAGAGTTTGTCTATCACAAAAGCTAAGGACTCACTGAATGAATTTAAAGAGCTTTACATGAGAATGGGATTCAGAGTCAATCAAATCAACCTCCTTCTACCAGAAGCTTGGAAGTGGTGGAAAGAAGTGAATTCCTACATTGATTTCACTTTGATTGAGAATGAGTGGATTAGAGATATGATAGAAGAAATCAGAGCCTACCAAGAGCAAGTGCAGAAGGACAGACAAGAGAGAGAAAGAAGACAGTAAATCAGCATACTTATTATATTTTATCCGTGCTGCATCTAGACTGTAATAACTGTGAACAAATGATTATAATGAGAATTGACTGATATTTGTTCTGTTTTTGTTTAATATTTTTTTGCTTTGCTGTTAGGTGAGGGTAGTGGCATCATCACCAAAAAGGGGGAAATTGTTGGAATTATTTTTAAGTTTTAGTGATGAGTGCCAAACTAACTGTTATAGAGCAAAGACAAAAAGATGTCTAGATCAAATGTATAGGTTTATTAGAGTTTGATCTTTGTATAGGTTAGATCAAACAAGCACTGTAAAGGTCATCTGACTTGTTTCAGCAGACTAGTCTAGGTCAGTAGGGTAGTTAGGTCAGTAGACTTTTCTGGAACCTGCTAAAGACTGAAGGCTGAGGGATCAAACTCAGTTAATGAAGGCTAAGGGATCAAACTTAGTAATTAAAGTCAAGGATATGGAATTAGAATATAGGGAAGTCTGTGATGACCTAGACTGATTACATATACCTTGTGTAGAAGGTCTAAGTTCCTTAAATTGGATGTTGTTTGGAACTTAGTTATATTTTAAAAAGGTGTAATCTAACTTCACAAGTAAAAGTTAGATAAAAGAAATCAGCTGCATTGTATTTTATACACAAGAAATTGTCGTTCAAATGATGATGGGTATCTCAAATAGAGATCGATGAACTCGCTAATAATATACCTTGATTAATTCAAGATTACATTGGAAGATTACATGGAAAATGACAGGTAACTACCTACGACTTATCAAGCAAATCAAGGGCTGAGATTAAAAGAACGTTGGGATGATTTAGATTTTTATCCAATGGTTATAATTCAAAGGTTGGACAGACTGCACACTGTCAAAAAGGAATCTGACACTATCAGTCCTATGAATAGTGACAGAAAGCATGTCAAATGGGACAAAACAGGGAACGGCTATATTTGAATTTCAAATACAAGTCACATGTCATCCTACCTATAAATAGAGGACTTCCAACTCAGAAAAACTAGATGATTGATTATTTACAAGAGAAAAATATAAGAGATAATTCAGAGCTGCAAAAGCACCCTGCTGAACATACTGAACATAAAGCTACTGATCCAGAGAAAATCTTCAAGTGTATTCTGTATTCAAGCTACCTCAAGTTTACACACTTGAAGACTGCAAGCTGCTGATTATATCATCCTAATCAAGCTGCTGCAACTAAATCATTTACTTGATTCATTCTTATTTTATAAAGAACCTGCTGAAGACAATGAAGCACTTGTTGTGTGAAAGACTGTTGTTTGTGGTGGAGCTGGTGAAGAGGCAATCCTACCCTTCAAGGACCAGTGGAAGACTTTGGAGCAGCAATCCTACATGTTCCTTGTTTTCAGTTTGTGAAGCCATAGTCATTGGTGATGGACAAGAAACCTTAGAAATATTTGTAACAGATACATCGAAGATCTCTAGTGAATTACCTCCAACATCACAGGAGAAGAGTGGACTGACAGGATTACACCACCTGGAACCA
The DNA here is from genome assembly GCA_026214975.1 of Gentiana macrophylla. Lineage (NCBI taxonomy): Eukaryota > Viridiplantae > Streptophyta > Magnoliopsida > Gentianales > Gentianaceae > Gentiana > Gentiana macrophylla. Next base: position 49,216,163 of record CM047815.1, read on the forward strand.
CTATAAAATCTGCCTACTTACTTTCTGCACTTACATTCTGCATTTAGTTTATTATACACATCAACCCACTGAATCTAGCAACTAAACTCACACACATACACTACTGAGTATCTAATACTTAGTATCATATTTAACAACAAGTAATAAGGCTAAATTTTTTATATAAATCCGCTGCACAAATTCAGTAAACACAACCATCAGTAGACTCATCGCTTATCAAAGAGGCTTCGAGGTATCAACAGTTCTTTGAAGTTGCTGAGTTTGTTAACTCCAAAAGTTTTAAGTTTTAAGTTTATTCACCCCCCTCTAAACTTAACCAAAGCCTTTTCAAGGGACCAACAATTACATATAAACTAACCCTTCATAGACTATCCGTCATGAAGTAGGACTATTTCCGTAAACCTTCTTCAATACATCTTATCCTTATTTACCATTAACCCACTAGTGATCAATTAGTTCATAACCAATACAAACTCCTAGGATCGATCAGTTTCTAGGATCATCAAATAAGGGGATTGTCTTTCTACTTCCCGCAGGAAGGAATGGATTCCATATCTGTGAGACACACACTTCTCACTCATTCCAAAATAGTGCCAACGTGAAAGTGATTCGGACCGCGCCTCTTAGCGATCCTTAACGAACACATCAAACCCTATTTTGAAACAAGTAGGAGTCTGTAATCACTTCAGGATTAACGTTAATCCATATATGATCATCTTGTGATTTAATAAGATTTCTCAATCACGGAATTATATAAGAAACTCATATTAAATCGGTCCAGTCCTATATGACGATCATCATATATAAATGCCCCACTTAAACAAGCAATGTCGACGGTCCGGATAAGACGGTCACACCATAAAGTGTTCTGGGCGCATTAATGGTGGTTTAATCAATAGACCCATACTTTGATTAAGTTCACCACGGACTATAGTTCAAGTGTATCACCATAAACTTAATCCTCATGTGTGACACAGATTAAGTTATATGGCTACATATGATACGACTTAGGGTTTTCAGTAGTGTATTACTTACAAGCACGAAGCAAGTAATAAGACGAGAATAAATATGTCATTTATTAATTCTAAAAACAATTACATAAATTGTCTTCTGGGTGCTACTTCCAACACATACCTCGTACTAAAAGCCGTCTTCGGTGTGTCTGCTACCTTGATCTTAAACTGGTGATAACCGGACCTAAGAGCAATCTTAGAAAACACTCTCTTGCCTTGCAACTGATTAAACAGGTCATCAATCCTTGGCAAAGGGTACATAATCTTGATGGTAAGATTATTCAGAGCTCTGTAGTCTATACACATCCTCATGCTACCATCCTTCTTCTTGACAAACAACACTGAGGCTCCCCAAGGTGAAGTACTAGGCTGAATTATATTCTTTTCAAGCATGTCTTTAAGTTGAGCTTTCAACTCCTTCAATTCAGCCGGTGCCATTCTATACGGTGCCTTAGCAACTAGTGCCGCCCCTGGTATCAACATGATCTCAAACTCTATCTCTATATCCGGCATGTTTCCCGGTAACTCTTTTGGAAACGCATCAGGGTATTCCTTTACCACATGGGTTTCCTCTAACTTAGGCTTCACTTGTTCCACATCCACTGCGTATAACAAGTAGCCTTCACAACCCTTTTTACAAGCTCTTATCGCCTTAACCGCTGAAATGATCGGATGCCGCTTCTTACTAGGCTTGTATACATTACCTTGATAAGTCTTAGCTGATTTCCCGGGTACTTTAAAGGTCACTCTCTTTTCTCTACAGTCCAGGTCATCATAATTCTCAGATAGCCAATGTATTCCAAGAATTACATCGCAATCTGAAAAGTCCAAAACCGTAAAGTCACTTTGCAACGATATGCTCCTACTCGCACATCCACTTGAGGCATCAACTTGGCTACCTTAGTCACTTTTCCTAATGGTGTTGTTACTTCCAAGATGTTTCTTAAGGTTTCCATTGGTAAGTTAAGCTTCTTAGCTATCTTAGTTGACACAAAGCTGTTAGACGCTCCCGTATCAAACAATTCTGTAACTGCTAAGTTGTCTAATATTATTGTATCTATGATGTGAATTCATTTATTTAAATACAAATACAACATGATTCAAATCGTGCTATAAAAGTACTCGAATAAATTAAAATAAACAGTAAAGGTACCTGAACAAATATTATCATCCGGTTCAGCCATCTCAGTATCCACTGTAAACACTCGAACTGGGCGACTTGGGCCGCTTTTTCCATTTCCCTATTTCTGATTACTCGAACTCCCCTTTGTTGGACACATCTTAGCAAAATGTCCTAGATCTCCGCAGTAGTAGCAGCCGCCTACACTAGCCTTACACTCACCTGAGTGATTCCTGTTGCACTTAGGGCAAAGTGGTGCACTGGTTGGAGGTTTACCTGCCGTAGGGGCTGTCGTCTTCTTACCATTCTGCTACGGTGCTCCTCGGTGATAGCCTTGACTCGCTCCAAAACTTCTCTTATTCCCAATAACGACGGTGGACTTTTTCTTGAAGGTCTCAACCTCTAAGGCTTTTTTTAGAAGTTCAGTCATGTTCCTTGCTGTGAAACCCAACACACGAGAGCGTATCTTGTGGATAGTCCTTCTTTGTAAAATGTCATTTTCCTCTCTTCAAACTTAATAAGCTCAGGTTAAAACCTTCTCAACTCATTAAACTTGTTGGTATACTGAGATACCGTCATATAAATACCCTTCTTAAGTTTTAAGAACTGACTTGCCTTGTCTGTCTGTACTGTTACTGGGAAATACTCATTGGAAAACATAACTTTGAAGCCTTCCCAATCTGTCATTTTCCCATTGCTACTCTCTATTGCATCGATCCAAGCTTCAGCTGCAACCAAAAGAAAACCAACTGCCAACTGGGCCATCTCAGATTCAGGGACGTTTATATTCCTATAAGCCTTCTCAAAACTTCTTAACCACTCTTCAGCCTTTGAGTTTTCCACATTCCCAAATAAGTCTTGAACTCGGTTCCTTCTTAGCCTTCTGTACTAATCCACTAACGGTGCTTGCTCAAAAGCCGGTCTAACTGGTGGAACTGGTTGGTATCCAAAAGGTACTTGTTGCTGGTAAGGCTGTTGTTGTTATGGTGGTGGTTGATAGAAGTCATAGGGTGGGTAACCCATATATTGCTCATGATCAAAATGCAGTGAAGGAGGTATAGTAGGTCGAGGAGTGTGACCTACTGGTGGTGGATAGAAGGTCTGGTGTTGCTGATGCTGGAAAACTGGTGGAGAGGGGTGGCTTAGTGGTAGAGGGTAAACACTGATCGGTGGATGATATATGTTGGTTGCTGGGGGTACATAAGCTGGTGGAATGTCTCCTATCACAGTGACATGGATGGGTGCTTCTCCAGGTTCACCATAGATAAAGTTGTACCTTGGTTGAGGCCATGGTGTAGGATTCTGACGAGGCCACGGTGACAAGATCCGCTGAGATAGTGGTGTGGGGGTCACTGTATGTGGGTTTAGGGTATAGTTTGGGTGAGGTGAAAGATTCTGCCTCACAAAGCACCCTCCTACAATAGGCGTCGGACTCTAACGCCGCACTCCTAAAGCTTCTGCACCTGCTCCGGTTCTAGTGAACACCATCATGATTATCAAAGAAAAACCAGAATGTTACTAAAAGATCTAAAGAAATCTTATCTTACAAGAAAGGAAGCCTAAAAGACGCTTCGCTCTGATACAAACTGTAACACCCCGTTCCCTGACACCGAGTCCTTATCCGAAAAAGGAACGTTCGGCAAGTATAAAATAAAATAAATTCCACTTTATTTGTAAACCTCTACTACGTCGTATTGAGTTAAGCAAAACGGAAGCAAAAACACTCGGGTAATTTTTTTCAATAACCAAGAATAGAAACTCAATAGCTAAAGAGAGAAATGTAACATTTATTACATTGGAAAATCAAACGAACCAAAATGTATGAAATCTCCAAAAGAAAACTAAAAGAAAATTACAACGTTTCCAAATAATTCTAAATTCTAAATTATAAATGAAAGCAAGAATAAATAAACTCTTCAACTCTGGCGTCCTTAAACATCATCCTCAAAGTCCTCCACAAACTCTGGATTTACTTATTCATCTTCTCTACCCCAAACACATAAATAAACATGCATTTGAGGTAAGTACATTGTACATAGTACGAAGTAGAAGTTACAAATTAAGTAAATCTCTTTAACAAATTTTATTATAACTATTATCTTTATGTTACCAACTCCATCTAGTTCATTCCATGCCCATCGACACGTCATGACTATACGTTTGTAGCTTAGCTTATCTTGGTTACAACATTACTCAAGGGCACTACGCATGATGCGTATCCATCACGAGATATACTTGCCAACAACGGTGATTAGCACTGATAGTCCCGGGATCTCCCCCGTATGCATATACGTTCGATGAATATCCTCCACTACCCTTTAGCCTTTTTAGCCAATAGTGTTGTTCACCTTTTATAAACGTATAACATCGCCGATATGAATTAGTGCCTAACCGAGAATAAGTGACGTTTTATCTTTTACTACACTTATGTAGTTATTATTGTGTATTGACTAGCCACCTAAGTCTTTTCAAAGTGAAACTCACCTTATCAACTCCACTCCCTAACTTAGACAGCTAGACATCACATCCAATCAAGTACACGGACATTGATGAACTCTAGTTCATCAAAGCAAAGCCCTTTCATGCCCTTCCAACGGATCCGAACTTCAACTCCCGGTAAGAGTACATCAAGTGCCGAAACTAAATGAATCGGAAGCTCAATCGAGGCTTGTTCAAGCTTAGTTAATGTTATAAGATTCAAGAACAACATTTAAAACTCATATCATAGCTAAAATCATCATATATACAAAAAAGGAAGTCCAGTGCGCCGACACTTGGTTCAGTGGGCATGCACTAAGCCTGTGTACGTAAAAACTCCAATTATGCTCATCCAGTGCGCCAGCACTGGGTCTGGTGCGTCAGCACTAGGATCCACTACGCTTGCACCAGGTCTGGTGCGTCAGCACCAGCACTCTGAATGTAAAAATTCACGTTTAGGACTTCCAGTGCGTCCGCACTAGGCTTTTCTGTGCCCGTACCAAGCGCGGAAACTGCCTAAAAATTCAGTTTTTTAACCCTAATCGATCCCTAATCATCCTCAAACTTGTTCAACACCAATATACTCAGAAAATAGCAGAAAAACTTGACCTTTACAAGACCATAACATCCTATGATTCTTAAACAACTCGTAGCATGAATTCTAACATCCAAAACTTCAACAAAATCACCACATGAACCCTATAAGCTGTAATTAACGTGCAGGAAGACCCTCTTACCTTTTTGCAAGATAAACCAATTCCAAATCCTCAGAAAAACTGTAGAAACAAACACTTCTTGCAGAGAAACCTATATGATCAATCCGACTTTGTATTAGAATCGATCACAAACTCCTAACACAATGAGACTACGAGAGACATGAGTTTTGATCCATCAAACTCATCCAAAACATCAGTTAGGTTGAAAATCATACCTCGAGAAAGGTTCCAACTTTCTGGTGCTGAAACGATGCCCTTCTCACGACGAATCCAAGGCTTTACTCGAATCTGAAAACGGTTGAGAACGAATCAGAATTCTGGAAAAGTCTCTCAGCCCTTTCTCCTTGCTCTTATGCGCAGGAAGGGAGATTAGGAGGTGAAAAATCTGATTTTCTAATAGGTTTTACACATAATGGGAATTTTTTTTTCCTTAAATTAGTTTTTCTCAAAATAACATATTTCCTTAATTACTCTTAAAAATCAGATTTTTCCAAAAAATATATATATGAATTTCAAAAAATATATATACATTTATCTCAAAAACTCAACTCCAATAAAAGAAGTCAGAATAATAATATCTCGTTTTCACAAAATGACACGCCTGCCTTTTTCTCGAAAATCGGAATATTACAATTTGCTTTATTATTATCATAATAATCCAAACGTACTTCCTTGATGGAGGCTGAGGCTGCGGCTATTGTTGCATCATCTCGACATTGTGATCGATTAGGATGATGAATGAATCTTGAAATTAACCTATAGTATTTGTTTTCACTTTTATTTTTCTCCAGCAATGTGCAGGTATATGTATCAATCTTGCACTTTTGCAATTGAAGATTTCAATTCCTTTATATCTAGGTTATATTATGATGATAGAAAATGATAGATTTGGAATACCTAAATAAACGGAAACAGAAAAGATAATCAGGATCGTTTCCCTGCCTCTATTGTTATTCGACTTTTGATCCGTTTTGTCACAGCAATCCAAACCCTGAAATAGAGAAAAACTCCATATACACAGTGACGGTATATATTGCTATTAGGTTTTCAAGTCTATGCATATTTCTCTGAATGATCACCCACCGATGGTACACAGGCAGGGAAGACAAGGGACCTAGTGCATTATTAATTAATGATATCAAAGAGTTCTAGCCATCACTAGACTCTCTAATAATACTATTTAATATGCTAAAACAAAAGGCTCTTAACAATCTTTGTGAGAAGGATAGACTTTTGGAAAATATGCTAAAACAAAAGGCTCGGGTGAAATGTATACAAGAAGGGGATGAAAATTCAAAATACTTCCATTGCACAATGAGGGGAAGGAGAAACAAGAACATTTCAGGAATGGTTTTGAATGGGAACTGAAACGAGAATCCATTAGATATTAAATCTGAAGCAGTTAACATTTTTGGCAATCTCTTTAAGTAGAAAAGAAAAGTCAGACCTACATTGGATTCATGTAACTTTAAAAAGCTCAATGATGTTTTAAGAGATAGATTGGAATTGCCTTTCTCGGAGCTTGAAGTGAAAAATACGGTGTGGAGTTTTGGAAATAATAAAGCTCCCGGTCCTGATGGTTTCACCTTTGGTTTTTTCAAATCTCAATGGAGTTTGGTAAAAGATGATGTGTGGAGATTCATAAATGAATTTGGGGCTTCTGGGATATTGGAAAATGGTATGAACTCGTCTTTTATTGCTCTTATCCCAAAAAAGAACAACCCAACTCACTTTCGTGATTTTCGACCAATTAGATTGGCTGGATCAATTTACAAAATCGTCTCAAAGATGCTTGCGAAAAGATTAAAAAAAGTCTTAAATGAGATAATTGGAGATTGTCAAACGGCTTATGTTCAGGGTAGGCAAATTTTGTATGGGGTGTTATTGGCAAATGAAAGCTGATTTCGAAAAGGCTTTTGACTCAGTTAATTGGGACTTTCTTGACTTGATTCTTCACCTTATGAACTTCGGAAACAAGTGGAGAGGATGGATTCGAAGTTGTATTTCAACTGCTTAAGTGTCGGTATTGATCAATAGCAGTCCTACAAAGGAGTTCTCTATGGAAAGAGGAATCAGGCAAGGTGATCTGTTGGTCCCTTGGAAAGGCTAACACAAGTTTAGAGGGGGGGTGAATAAACTTGTCCCTAAAAACTGGATTTTAAACAAATTAAGGTTCAGTTATAACTTGTGTGGTGTTAAGCTGACTGAGCTGAGTTTAAGTCAAACTGACTTAAGCAAAACTGAGTCAACCGGCAGCGGATAAAATTGTAGCCTTTTACTTGATCTTGTTATTCTATGAGAAAGCTGAGTGTGCTAAACTGAATTCTGGTGAATGTCAGCTTGTGAACTGTAAGGTGTATAACAATCAATTCTCAGAATGCTGTAAATAAGTGCTGAGTATGTAAATAAATGCGTAAAGTAAATAAGGCAAATATTATAGAGGTTCCAGGTGGTGTAATCCTGTCAGTCCACTCTTCCCCTATGGTGTAGGTGGAAAATTCCACTAGAACTTCTTGAGGTGAGCTGTTACAAAAATTCCTAAACAATAGTCCTTGGTGAATCCTAGCTTCACTATCTAAACAGGTTGTAGAAAGGTAGAATTGCTTGCTCTTCAATTGCGTGAACACTTTGGTCCTTGAAGGGTTAAGTATGCCTCTTCACCACTACCACCACAAACACAAGTGTACCCGGCAATTTGTGACAATCATGCCCATGGCTAAACCATCCCGGTTTGCTTCACAATCTGAACTTTTGATGTAGAATCAAAGTTGGGATGAGAATCAATGAATTGATTCTTGTTTGTGGTTCTTCAAAGTGTCTGAATCTAAATAAATTCTGTGTAGTTTGAACACTTGAAGAAATTCTTGATATGATCTTGTTATAGCGCAGAGATGATGCAATTCGAATAAATGAGCCTAGTGCACAAAATGCTTGTTGATCTTAATAATTATGTTGTTTGTCCTTGGTGCAAAGTCCTCTATTTATAGTGTAAAGTCCAATGTTCATCTTGCTTGAATTCGAATTGTATCAACACCTATCTTGTAACGGCTATATTTTGTGACCGTTCTGATGTGTCAGTATTTCATCCAATAATATAGCTTTCTTTATAACGTTCGACTGTACTATCAGTTTGTTGGATGACTGACTTATAAAACTGAGTTTCCTGATTAGTTTTATTCTGTGTTTATCAGTTGCCAGTTTTTTGACTGACTTGGAGCATTACCTGAGATTTTACTCTTCTTCAAATATCAGTACTCCAGTTTTCATCTGATTATAATTGACTTAATCAGAGTACACCATAAGCATATATCTTCTAAGAATTCATTGTCCTTATGATTCTTAGGTCTTCATACAAGATCCATAAGGTCAGTTCAGGTCACCACAAACTTGCCTGAAATCTAACTTTACAGTCTCGATTTGTGATGTTCATAACTGAGTTTGAGCCCTCAGTTCTTCAATCTTCAATAACTGAGTCTGTGTCCCTCAGTTCTTCTGACTTCTAGATAAGTCAACTGAGTCTGTGTCCCTCAGCGAACTAATCTTCTTCAATTCCATATTGGTGTAGTCTGAGTCAGTTTGTTTATTTTGACAATTTCCAGTTTTCTAAATGACTTCCAGTTTTCAGTTTCACGATACTCTAACTATTACAGTGCTTGTCTGATGTAACCTATACAAATATCAGACTCTAGTAAAACCTATACATTCAGTTCTAGACATCTTTTAGCTTTTCACTATAATAGCTAGCTTCAGCACTCCATCATTGAGGTTTAGATAATACTTTGAATAAATATGATGAATTATCATCAAAACATAGATTTTATTTCCAACAATTTCCCCCTTTTTGATGATGCCAAAACTCTCCCTAAAAGAAAAGCTTAAAGATCAAAACAATGTAAAACAAGGTAAAACTGGAAAACTGGATTTCATTAGAATATGCAAAAACTGGAATAGTTACACTTTGTTATAATAAATTTTAACTAGATACTAAGCTCTTTTCTATGCTTTTTGTGTAACTGTGATATACTTCTTTTCTTTGTCATGAAGACGATATTCAAACTCTAGCTTAGAGTCTTCCTTAGTAAAAGGCTTATTATAGTCCACTTGACTTCCTTCTTTCCATTTTCTCCATAAAGCTAACTCTGGTAAAGCTGATTCATACTTGTAGTAATTTTCAAACTCTGCTATATCAGCTTTCATTTGTTCAACTTTGTCTCTTATCTTCAGTTTGTCTTCAATCATCTTGATCTTCTTATATTGTGCCATCTTCTGATTGTGATATACGTCAGATAATAAGTAGTTCAAGGATTCTTCAATAGTCTTGTCCTTGTACTTGGCTTTGATAGGATTGTGATCTTTGACAAACTTTAACCACATATCCTGTGCTAGAGTAGCTCTCTGTTCTTCAGGTTGACTGTATTTCTCAATGAGCTGCTCATCAGTTAATTATTACTTTAAAAACCTTGGATCTGTTGCTGATTTATATTTTTCCAACTCGTCTTCAAGTTGCTTCTTTTCTTTGACTAGCCTTAGCTTTTCTTCTTCAGCTTCCCCCTTTTGGCATCATACAATTGATCTACCAAAGCATGGGTTGCCTTTTGATCGGCTAAGATACGTTGTTTAGAAGCAAGTACTTCTTTGAGCTGATTCTCTAACACGTAGATGTGTTGATTCAAATGCCAGTGAGCCTGAGCATGTGTTTCCCTATCTACTGCGGTTGAGTTTTCAAGTTTCTCCTTGAGTATCAAAATTTCTGACGTAGAACTTGAACTTGACTTATGGATCATTTCTGAGCCAGAACTTGAACTTGACTTATGGATCAAAATTTCTTGCAACTGTTGCAATTTCCTCTGTATCAGTAGTTGTAGCTGCAGTTTGTCTTGGTTTCTTCCCTGCCTTGAGTTTCTCCAAATAGTATTGAATGATTCCACTGAGTGTTTTCTTCAGTCGGAACCTGCCAATAGTTACTTGTCCTTCATCTTGAGCTTTCTGCACACTTTCCAATTCAGCTAAATTTTGCTTCTTTATCTGATTGACGACATAACCGGCCCAATTGAATTCTAGTTCGTCCCAGATTAGGTTCATCAGATAAGCACTGTTATCGGATAAAATGTTGATTCCTTTGAATTTTCCAATAACATGTATGCTGAGGAATACAAATTCTGGCTTGAGTTTATCAATATGAATACCAACTTCTGCTGGTTCCTTAGATAAGGAAATCTGCCTAAGAAAGGCATCTCTTTTCAATGGTAGACAAGCCAAGTCTATTGTTGTCACAGATGGATTTGTGAAACCAAATAGTGACCTCATGACTCGTTCATTGATAATAATTAGATCTCAACGAACTGTAGTGATGAGGGAGTCTCTTACTAAACGCATGTTCTCCTAGAACTGCAAAATCCCTTCCACATCACGTTTTTCATTGAAAGTGACCTCCAGTATGCTTCTTAATCCTGGTTTTTATGGAACTTCTCGCAGATATAACTTGCTAATAAAGTGTTGTTGCACATAGCTTCATAAATTTCAAATGTATACACATCTAAATCAATGATAAATCTTTCTTCTTGTGATTTCTTAGAGGCGGCCATTTCTGGGTATAGTGCAAAAGAATGAATTTAGAGAGGAAAAGGAATTATGAAAAGTCTGATTTTTGTTTTTGAGGAAAAGAAGTTGGATATATAAGGGTATTGTACTGGCGGTTGATTAGTACAACTTTTCAAATTCCATGATGGTTGGTGTAACCGATGCATGTACTGTTCTGATAGTAATGGGGTGTACACACAACATATTCTGACAAAAACTGTGGTAATTAAATGCGATATAACCGCTGTCGGTTTTATCTTATCAACCTTTGACTTAAGTTGACTGGTATAAAAACTGATGATGAGGTCTGTTTTAGAGTAAACTTTCAGTTCCGTCAAATCTTTTCAGTTTTAGTTGGTCAGTTTGAGATTGTTGATGTTAATGACTAAGCTGTTAAGTGAGCGCACCCAGCATAACAAAGATCAATCCCCTTGATGAATCTCTGGCTTAAACTGACTGACTTTTATTATACCCAACTCAATTCTTAGTTTGGCAAATCTTTCTTTGTCCAATGGCTTTGTAAAGATATCAGCCAACTGATCTTCAGTTGGTACATAAAGAACTATAATATCCTTTTTCTCTGCATGATCTCTTATAAAATGATGTCGCACATCAATATGTTTTGTCCTTGAGTGAAAAACTGGATTGTCAGTTATTGCAATTGATTTTGTGTTATCACACATTATGGGAATTGTTCCTTCTTCTATCCCATAATCTCTTAATTTCTGTCTAATCCATAAAACTTGAGCACAACAACATGTAGCTGCTATATACTCGGCTTCAGATGTTGAAGTTGAAATAGAATTTTGCTTCTTGCTAAACCATGACACAAGTCTATTTCCTAGCAATTGACATGTGCCTGATGTGCTTTTTCTATCCACTTTGCATCCTATATAATCTGAGTCTGAATAGGATATCAGCTTGAATTCTCCTTCTCTTGAATACCAAATTCCAACTCCATCTGTATCTTTCAAATACTTCAAGGTCCTTTTAACAACTATGAGATGACTTTCCTTTGGTTTTGACTGAAATCTTGCACATACGCCAACAGTAAAAGATATGTCTGGCCTACTTACTGTAAGATAGAGTAAGCTTCCAATCATTCTTCTGTAAAGTGTTTGATCAACATCTTTGCCTTCTTTGTCTTCATCTTGCCTGATGTTGGTCCCAATAGGTGTAGAAATTCCAGCTGATTTTTCCATGCCAAACTTTTTGATAAGTTCTCTTGTATATTTGGTTGGGTGAATGAAAATTCCATCATCTAATTGTTTAACTTGTAATCCAAGAAAATAATTCAATTCTCCCATCATAATCATCTGAAATTTGCTTTTCATTAAACTTGCAAATTTCTCACATAACTGTTCATTTTCTGATCCAAAAATAATGTCATCAACATAGATCTGAACAAGGAGAGTGCTCTCTTCATTTTTCATTCTGAATAAAGTCTTGTCGATAGTTCCTTCGATAAATCCATTATCCACTAGAAACTGAGATAGAGTTTCATACCAATCTGTTGGTGCTTGTTTAAGTCCATTAAGAGCTTTCCTTAGTCTGAAAACTTTGTCAGCTTGATCTTTGATCTCGAATCCAGGTGGTTGTTGAACATAAACTTCTTCTTCAAGTATTCCATTCAAAAATGTGCTTTTAACGTCCATGTGGTATACTTTGAACTTTTTATGGGCTGCAAAGGCAAGAAATAGTCTGATTGCTTCCAATCTTGCAACTGGTGCATAAGTTTCATCAAAGTCTATGCCTTCCGCTTGAGAATATCATTTAGCTACCAGTCTAGCTTTGTTTCCGATGATATTTCCATCTTCATCAAGTTTGTTTCTGAAAACCCATTTGGTTCCAATGATATTCACATGAACTGGTATTTCTACCAATTCCCATACTTGATTTATTTCGAATTCATTCAGTTCTTCTTGCATAGCTAGTATCCAATCTGGATCTTTCAAAGCTTCTTCTATCTCCTTAGGTTCAGATTGAGATAGAAAACATGCAATCATTGCATCTAGTTGATGCCTTGTATGAACACCAGCTTAAGTGTCACCAATAACTTGTTCTTCAGGGTGATCCCTCATCCATTGATAAAATGGTTCTTGCATCAAAGGATCTACATTTTGTTCGACTGGTTCTTCATGAACTGGTTCTTGATTTTCTTCAACTGAGTCAGAATCATGTTGTTCAGGTGTAGGTTGTTGAGTAGTTGGAAGCTGAGACTGATCTTGATCTGAAGATTATGAATTCCGTAGTCTTTCAATGTCAACAAAAGCGATTCGCAAGGCCGTAATCGAGATCGAGAAACTGATGCTGAGTGCATCTTCGCTTGTTTCACCAGGAAAATTTGGTTCATCAAATACCCCATGTATTGATTCCTCATGCTTGAGTGTCCTTTTATTTAGTACTCTAAATGCTTTGCTGACACTTGAATATCCCAAAAAAATTCCTTCATCAGCTTTGGGCTGAAAAACATGAAGTTGATCTTTTCCATTATTGTGCATGAAACATTTGCTTCCAAAAGCATGAAAGTAAGAAACATTTGGCTTTCTTCCATTCCAAATTTCATAAGGAGTCTTCTCATGACTTTTATTCATGAGATCTTTGTTCTGTGTATAGCAAGATGTGTTAACTGCTTCTGCCCAATATCTTTCATGCAGTTTTGCTTCACAGTTCATAGTCCTTCCTGCTTCTTTGAGTGTTCTATTTCTTCTTTCAGCTACACCATTCTGTTGAGGTGTTGATGTGGCAGCAAGCTGATGTAAAACACCATTTTCTTCACAATATTCAATAATCACATTGATGAGAAATTCAGTTCCTTTGTCTGACCTTATCTTCACAACTGATACACCTTTCTCATACTGAAGTCTCTTGAGTAGTTCTGTAAGTCTTTGCTTGGTTTCACTTTTCTTGGTTATGAAGATAACCCAATTTTATCTTGAAAAATCATCTACTACCACCAAGGTATACTTCTTTCCACTAATACTGATTGGTGTAATAGGTAATAAGTCCATATGTAGTAGCTCCAGGACTCTGGTTGTTGAATGCTGAGATTTAGTCTTGAAACTTGCTTTTGTTTGCTTTCCTTGCTGACAAGCATCACATAAGCTATCCTTCTTATATGAGATTTCTGGTAGTCTAATAACTAACTGTTTTTGACAAGGGTGTTGATGTCATCAAAATTTAGATGACTCAGTTTCTTGTGCCATAACCAGCTGATTTCTAATTTGGTATGCACAAGCAAACAGGTTTCTGCAACAGCTGTAGTCCAATCTACAACATACATATTCTCTTTTCTTCTTCCGGCTAAAACAACTTGAAATGTTGTTTCGCTGACGACAACGCATAAGTCTTTGTCAAAAGTAACTTTGTATCCCATATCACAGAATTGACTGGTGCTGAGTAGATTGTAATGCAATCCTTCTACATAAGATACAATCTTGATTGTGAGTACATTTGTGATCAAGTTACCATAACCTTTGGTGTATCCAGGTTTGTCTATACTTCCAAAATTAACCTTTGGTCCATTCTTGGCAATAAAATCACTTAGATAGTCCTTGCTCTTTGTCATGTGCCTTGAGCAACCACTGTCAAAGTACCATATATCCTGCAAAACAAATTAAAATGCTTTAGGTACCCAACTCTATTTGGGACCATAGTGGTCAGTTGTCAGTACAACTCTGGGCATATTTCCATATGGTCTTCTCTGGAAATTGTTGCACTCGTTTTCATATATATAAGCCACACTTCCATAATATCTTTTTCTGGATTGTGTCTTATGTATAAGATTTCCCAGGTCTTCTGGTTCACTTTGATTTCCAAAGTGTTTTCTATTATTAAAAGTTGAATAATAACCATCATTCTTTCTGTATTGAGGTCCGGACTGACCTTTGTACTGGGACTTTTGCTGAGAACTGGGATTAGCTCTCTGCTAAGTTTTGGACTGAAACTTGTGATAAGTTTTCTGTCTGGAATTATTGTTCTTATCAGTTTTAATAGCAGGTTCAGTAAAATTCCAATCATCATCAGTGGGGTATAGTCTTCCTTTCCCCCTCGATGTGTGAATCTTTGAATGGTTGACATTCGTAGATTTACCCTGATTACAATTTTTCTGGTTCTTGACTTGATCATTTTTGTGGATCTGGTTGTTGATCTACCATTTCGGTTTCCTTGAGATACAGCTGATCTACCAATTGGTTTACCTTTGTTGGTAGATACAGTTGTCTTCTTAGAAAACTGAGTTGTCCTATGTGAGGCTGACTTTTGGTTCAACAATTTTCTCAGTCTGTGGAAGTTGCTTAGCTACAAACTTAATACCAGTTTTGATACTAGGTTCAGCAGCTTTGCAAGTTCCTTCCTTAGAAGATTGCTGTGTATCAAATCCTAAGCCAGTTCTTTCTCCATATGGCTTTCCTGATTTGAATCCAGTAGCTGAACTTGATTGAGCAAAATATTCAATTGATGATGCTGACGCAGTAGGCTGATATTGATTCTTTTCTTTATCAGTTCTAGTCAGTTTCATCATATTCAGTTCTGACTTCAATCTTTCAACTTCAAGAATTAGAATTTCTTTCTCAGCTTTAATTGATTCATAACCAGCTTGAATAGTTACTAGCTAATTCATCAATTCGTCAAGTGTTTCTTCTAATTCTAGATTTTTCAGATTGGAGTCAGTAGTCGAAGAACATGCATTTTGCATGGAAATCTGAGCTGAAAAGTATTTAGAGTTATATTCACATACCTCATTTGGATTTTCCATGTGAGCCATTAAATCTATGTCATTTGATAATCTTTCAGAACCAGCTTCATAGTCTGACTCATCTCCGGCTAAGAGTGCTCTTCTACCAGTTCTTCGTTGCTAAGTCTTCTTGTTCAGTTCTGGACATTCAGCTTTGTAGTGTCCAGGCTTCTTACAGTTGAAGCAAAGATATTCATCGTCTTTCTTCTATCCAGGAGCCCTCTTGATGAACTTCTGAGTGACTTGGTGTCCACTCTTCATCCTTCGAATTCTGTTCATCATTAGAGCCATCTGTTCCTCCATCTCATCCAATTGCTGAAGATTGCTAGATGAGGTATCTTGGTTATCATTTGATGCTGCTGCTACAAGAGCTGTTGTTTTAGGTTCCTCCATGGATTTGATTAGAGCCGTTGTCATGGTGAAATCTTCACTGAATTCATAAGCTTTGAGATCTGAGTAGATTTTGAAGGAGTCTTCTATGTCAAGTCTTCTTGATTCTTCTATTGCTGTGACATTCATCTTCCAGCACATTGGTAAAGCCTTCAAGATTCTAGTGTTGATTTCTTTCTTGGTATACTCAATTTTGAGTAGAGCCAATTCATCCATGATAGCGCTGAATCTTGTTTCCATCTCGATCAATATTTTTGCTGACTTCATCTTGAAATTTTCAAACTTCGTTTTGCTCTGAGAGATCTTATTCTCTTTAATTGAATCGGTTCCTTCGCAAAACTAATCAAGTTTTTCCCACACTCTTTTGCAGTAGTACAATCCTTGACTTTCAGGTACATGTTGCTATCAAGAGTTATGAGTATGATATCCATGGCGACATTGTTCAGGTTGTTTCTCTTTCGTTCATTACTGGTCCATTCAGCTTTAGGCTTGGGAACTCTAACTTGATTCCATCAACATTTTGCATGTGGGTGATCTGGATAGGTCCATCTATGAGTACATCAATCATCTCATCATGAGAATCTGCTAGAAAAGCCTGCAAACGACGTCTATATTCATCAAATCTGTCCCATGTTGCACATCAGCATTTTTCTGGCATACTGATTGTTATCCATTATGAGAGAGTGAAAACTGATTATGTGAAAACTAGAAATAGAGCTTTCTAATGCGAACAACTAGAGGAGATTTAGAGCAAATGAGCTTTTAACAATGGCTTGTTAAATAAACATTGCTTCGATACCAATTGTCGGTCCCTTGGAAAGGCTAACACAAGTTTAGAGGGGGTTAATAAACTTGTCCCTAAAAACTAGATTTTAAACAACTTAAGGTTCAATTATAACTTGTGTGGAGTTAAGCTGACTGAGCTGAGTTTAAGTCAAACTGACTTAAGAAAAACTGAGTCAACCGGCAGCGGATAAAATTTTAGCCTTTTTCTGGATCTTGTTATTCAATGCGAAAGCTGAGTGTGATAAACTGAATTCTGGTGAATGTCAGTATTGTGAGCTGTGAGGTGTATAACAATCAATTCTCAGAATGCTGTAAATAAGTGTTGAGTAAATAAATAAATGCATAAAGTAAATAAGGAAAATATTATAGAGGTTCCAGGTGGTGTAATCCTGTCAGTCCACTCTTCCCCTATGGTGTAGGTGGAAAATTCCACTAGAACTTCTTGAGGTGAGCTGTTACAAAAATTCCTAAACAATAGTCCTTGGTGAATCCTAGCTTCACTATCTAAACAGTTGTAGAACAGGTAGAATTGCTGCTCTTCAATTGCGTGAACACTGGTCCTTGAAGGGTTAAGTATGCCTCTTCACCAGCTACCACCACAAACACAGTGTACCCGACAGCTGTGACAACTGTCCATGGCTAAACCATCCCGGTTTGCTTCACAGTCTAAACTTTTGATGTAGAATCAAAGTTGGGCTGAGAATCAATGAATTGATTCTTGTTTGTGGTTCTTCAAAGTGTCTGAATCTAAATAAATTCTGTGTAGTTTGAACACTTGAAGAAATTCTTGATATGATCTTGTTATAGCGCAGAGATGATGCAATTCGAATAAATGAGCCTAGTGCACAAAATGCTTGTTGATCTTAATAATTATGTTGTTTGTTCTTGGTGCAAAGTCCTCTATTTATAGTGTAAAGTCCAATGTTCATCTTGATTGAATTTGAATTGTATCAACGTCTATCTTGTAACGGCTATATTTTGTGACCGTTCTGATGTGTCAGTATTTAATACAATAATATTGCTTTCTTTATAACGTTCAACAATACTATTAGTTTGTTGGATGACTGACTTATAAAGCGAGTTTCTGATCGGTTTTATCATGTTTATCGATTGTCGGTTCTTGGTGACTTGGAGCATTAACTGAGATTTTACTCTTCTTCAAATATCAAGATACTCAGCTTTCATCGATTATAATTGACTTAATCAGAGTACACCATAAGCATATATCTTCTAAGAATTCATTATCCTTATGATTCTTAGGTCTTCATACAAGATCCATAAAGTCAGTTCAGGTCACCACAAACTTGCTTGAAATCTAACTTTACAGTCTCGACTTGTGATCTTCATAACTGAGTTTGAGCCTTCAGTTCTTCAATCTTCAATAACTGAGTCTGTGTCCCTCAGTTCTTCTGTCTTCTAGATAAGCCAACTGAGTCTGTGTCCCTCAGCGAACTTATCTTCTTCAGTTCCATATAGGTGTAGTCTGAGTCAGTTTGTTTATTTTGACGATTTCCAATTTTCTAAATGACTTCTAGTTTTCAGTTTCACGATACTGTAACTATTACAGTGCTTGTCTGATGTAACCTATACAAATATCAGACTCCAGTAAAACCATACATTCAGTTCTACACATCTTATAGATTTTCATTATAACAGCTAGCTTCAGCACTCCATCAATGAGGTTAAGATAATACTTTGAATAAATATGATGAATTATCATCAAAACATATATTTTATTTCCAACATGATCATCTCTCCTCTTTTCACTTCTTGATTGTTGAGGAGGCCCTCAATGTTATGATGAGGGAAGCCACGAACAAAATGTTTTTTGAAGGCATCAGTTTGAATAGCTCGGGATTGCAAATTACACACCTCCAGTTCGCGGATGATGCTTTATTTTTTTTTGTGTGTGATAAAGAAAACTTGCAAAACCTTGGAAGCATTTTGAGATTATTTGCTGCCATCTCTGGCTTGAATATAAACATAGGGAAAAGCAATGTCTATGGGCTTAATATTTGTGATACGGACATTGATCATGAAGTGGCCTCCTTACAGTGTTCCAGGGCAAATCTTCCTTTTAAGTATCATGGACTTCCAATTGGAGAAAATATGAATCGAATTGCTTCATGGCAGCCTGTCATTGATCGTGTTAAAAGCAAGCTTGCAGTTTGGAAGGCTATACTCTTATCGGTGGGAGGCCGATTCATTTTGATTAAATCGGTGTTGGGGAGCCTACCTTTGTACTATCTCTCTATCTTTCATGCTCCTATTGCCGTGAGTTGCACCTTAGAGATGTTGAGAGCATGTTTTTTCTGGGGTGGAGGAAGGGATGAGATAGATATTCCTTGGATCTCCTGAAGCTCCATTACAAAAAAGAAATCTTTGAGGGGCTTGGGGTGGGTGCGCTTGGCAATCAAAACATGGCGTTGCTTCGGAAGTGGTGGCGGCGATTAATGAAAGAAGAGGGGGTTCTTTGGAATAACATTATTCGGGAGTTGTATGGGAGATACGGGGGTGTGAGTGAGGGAGCTTTGCATATCAGAAAAGGAAAGGTAAGGGGTAGTATAGTAAAAAGATGGGAATCTATTGAATCTAAAGGGGTTAATTTTCTCTCTTCTGTTGGTTGGAAGGTGGGGAATGGGGATAAAATTAGGTTTTGGAAAGACTTATGGGCGGGGAAGAAAACTCTTGAGTTGTGTTTTCCTCGTCTTTTTAGGCTAGAAAATGAGAAATAATGTTGGGTGAATGAGAGAGGGAGGTGTGTTGAGTGGGAGTGGACATGGGAGTGGAATTGAAGAAGAGAGTTGAGGGGAAGAGAGTTGGGGGAACTTGTAGATCTCTTTGCTTTCATTTCAAACACGCACTCTTTTGCAGGCAATGTTGACAAGCCTTTTTGGAGACTGTCTTCCAATGGTGTGTTCTCAATTGCAAAATTAAAGAACATCATCCTTGATGCAAGCAACACGGATGTGTCTACTTTTGATTGGGGGGTGGAATGCTTTAGTACCATCGAAAATCAATATCATGAACTGGAGGGCCGCACATGATCGTCTACCAACCAAAGTTAACATAGCAAAAAGAAATATTCATCTCAACAGTTTGATGTGTCCTTTTTGCGAAGAGGAGGAGGAAAACAACTCTCACATATTCTTTCAGTGTTCATTTTCATCGGCTTTATGGCGAAAGATCCTCATTTAGATTTCTTTCAATAGCTTAGTACCAATGACTGAATGTCCTTTAACAAACTTGGCCCACCGTCGGTTAGGCTTAAGGAGAAATTTTGGATATGGGATGCAATAGAAAAAAATAAGTATATGGAACATATGGTGCACAAGGAACAATATCGTCTTCAATCAGAAGGTTTCGACCGTCAAAGAGCTATTTGCAGATATTCAAAGTCGTAGTTTCACTTGGATAATAGGTAGAAATACAAATAATAGTTTTGATTGGACGACATGGATAAATAATCCTCTTATGTAATTTTGTGTTGCTACTTGATTTTGTGCCATATCTAGCACCTTGCTAAGATGGGACTCTCTATTAATAAATAAATTTTTGTTTGTAAAAAAAAAAAAAAAAAAAAAAAAAAAAAAAAACTAGATAAATACAAAATAACTAGAACGTGATAACTATATGGGCCACATAATATTATCTATACTCATTAGATAAAAATATTGGAAAATTAGGGATAATGACACAATCTGGAATATTTTTAAGTAACATGACAGCTACATATTTTTTATAGGAAGAAGGACAACTGCATAATTTTTTAAGCGAGAAGGACAAACAGTGAATTGATAGCAAAATAACTGACCGCTAACCTTAACCGACAGAGTATCGGGTCAACGGTAGTATAGTGGTCTCAAGGTCGAATCCACAGGGAGTAATGTCTAAGTACCAAAGTCGACTTAGAACTTAGTTCAGGTCAAAATAGTGGTGGGAAGGTATTATACTAGTGCAAAAGTAAAGATTATACTAATGAGTTTACTTCTAAGTATTAAAGGGTATAGTCGAACTATGATCTCACGAGCTACTTTTACCCCTAAGGAAAGACTTAACATGGAGCGTGTCTTAACCAACCTACCTATCCTATGTAGTTTAATGACATCCACGGGTGCCAACTCCTAATTCTAGCGATTAGACTGAACAACTCGATCTAACCACCCTATGTGAAGTTAATTAATTCTCCCTTTAGAAAACCAACTAACCTAACATGATTACGTGGGAGAGTCGCTCGAACAACGATGACAAACCTCTGTATTGGAAACGGACCTAACAACTAGGCCAAATCTACGCAACGATCCTAAAACCCCTTATCCCACATCTCACCGCAAAATGCATCTATAAGTTCGATGTGTGTGACAGTGAACTAGGTGATCAATCTAATTCAAAGATGTTAAAATAAGTTTTAGGACGTGGATTAATCGTTTAAACATTAAATTACGCACTACACAACTCCCAATCTCATCCCCTTGGGGTTTTGCTCGCTTTCACATAATTCACTCTGTAACTGGAATTAGCTACTCATGGTAATAATAAAAGTGCAGAAATTTATGAAGAAATTAATAATAAACATGATAAAGAGATTGAACAAAATTTACCAATAGAAATTGTGAATTCACCACTTAAATCGTCACTTTGTGTGTGCTAATTCTTAAATAAAAATAACAATGATATTGTTCTAAAAAGAATTGCAGAAAAAGTACAAATTCAAAGCTGTTGTCAACTTGCGGCCGGCAAAAGAAATAATTTCTCGTCTCCCTTTTGTAGTCATACCCTAGGTGCTATTTATAATCACCAAAATTGCCGACTTAAAGCTTTAGAAATTTTCGGAAAATTAAAATATCAGGCGTACACCTCTTTTCCATATCATTAATTCCCAGCCAATAAGAGCCACGCCTGAATTGCTTTTTCCTTTTTTTTTTATTATTTTTTATATTGATGAAGAATGCAGCAAACGACGACATGTACTGAGACCTCTTATCCCGGTCAACACCGAAGTCGTGATCCCGATAAAGTTGGATAGTAATTTTTTCGCGAATGCTTGAACTTGAGTGACGCGTCATTTCTTCATACGAACTCCGTTTTGGACGATTTTCGTACCGTTGTGACCCTTGTCACGCCCTCTATCACACCATACCTGTAATAAAACTAAACCACATACCCAAACGTGACAAACACCAATAAAACGCACACAAATCACCCAAAAATATCGAGATTTTGGACGTAAACGCCATATCTTTTCGTGATTCAACCCGTGGTGAAATGTGCCAATAAAAGCCACTTAACTACCCCAAAATTACATCGAATAGGCTACAAATAAGGGGTAAAATGCACCCGAAATTATAGCAAAGTTGACTCTCATCATGAATCCCGAAAATCAGTGAATCCCGAAATCAGTGAATTTTGACAGTAAATCCCGAAAATCAGTGAATTTCGACAATAAATTTTGAAAATTAGTGAATTTCGACAGTGAATTTTAGTAGTGAATTTAAACAGTGAATTTCGACAGTGAATAAATAGTTTTATCCTTTATGCAAAATTTTCAAAAGACTGTCCTTCTACTCAATTGATGAAATATTTCTATCATTCTCCCTCATTCCCCGTAAAAATATATGTTAATAAATATAACATATATATCATATTTGTTCACAACTTTATATGTTACCACAATGGCACAATTCAACCATGGCCGTGATTGTTTTCATTTGATCGACGTTTTATTAATTTTGAGTGAAACAATAAATATTTAATCAAATGATATGGGATAGTGATCACATTATTTTGATCTTGATCCTTATTATCCTGTGCCGAAAACACATCAACCATTCAAAGATTTAGGGATTTATACCATTGTTTAAAATCACTAAAACCACGTACCCAAACTTTTATAAATAAATAAATTATGTTAGAACTCAAAAGGAAATTGTCCAATATAAATGAAAGAAAATAGATGTAAACAAACCTATAATTATTATTACCAATAATTAAATGTTATTATCGAATCCCAAATAGATTAAAATCCACAACACGAACCATGTCATCAAATTTTCGAAAACATAACCACAATGTAGTGATCTTGATAAATGTCGTTGCTCCTATTTTCCCATCTCTTATCCTGGGTCAACCACATGTATTTATATTTAATAAAACAAAAGAAATATAGTCGTCAGTAAATACGCTGGTATGAGCCATGTGCGTTAGTGTTACGGTTCAAAATATAATGTCAAGAAAAACTTTATGATAACAACTCTTAAATACAAGAACTATCTACCATGGAAATATGGAGGAATGCATTGATCGGTCATTACTTGAGTTAAGTCATGTCATTATTGTATTATCGTTACTTGTATTTATGTGAAGTTATCATTAGATTACCTGACACCGACTTGGCCTAGTCGATGAGTCAATACCAACCGAACTCCGGCACGTGAACACGTTTTTCTACCTCACTTCAACAAGCAAGCTCTTGTCTGGCCGATTGTCAGGGAAAGGATTCTGACCATCACCCAGTGAACTTCCCAAAGGGCTCCAGCCAACCCTACTGCCCTCCGAACCATGACACAACCGTCAGCCCTTGCTTTTACGGGTGTGGCATGAATTATCGGGGAAAATGTACCGTCCCCACTCTTACGAGTGAGCATTCTAGCTACTGTCGGAAAGACTTCGAGTCAAGAGGCCCCGAGACCGGTGACTAGTTGTTATCTTGAGAGCAATAACTCCAATCTCCCTAGCCACAAGAGCTTAGACATTTTCGTGCCACTAGCAAGCGAGCAAGTCAAGTCCAAGTATTAAGTCTCAACTTAGAAGAAAAATGTGCACTAGCACCAATCAATCAATCGTTACAATTAGTTTTATTTTTACAATTATAGCCTAGGTAACAACTTTCGAGTTTTGTCGATAAATCAATATAATACAAAATAATAATATTAATAATAATAATAACAACAACAACAACAACAACAACAACAACAACAACATAAAAACATTGTTGCTTTTAAAATATAGTAGGAGTGGTTTAAAAGGAGCAAAAAAAGGGGGGGAGGAATCAGGTTACAGAAATACAAATTGGGTGATAATGACAAAGCTAGTGTTCATAACACCAAATCCAATATTTCTGCAGTGAAATTGACCTCAAATCCAATGTTTCACTATTCCACTGTTTATGTGTTTTTTACAAAAATGACTTCGAATAAAACGTTGAAAAAATATCAAACGAGGTGGGTGGAATAAGGACATGTCATTTACCCCATAAAATATTCCACTGTCCTCTTTGCATATTTCTATGTTCGAATTGTCCTTTTTAAAAACAAACCCTAAAACATATGTGCTTAGGTCTTTTTGATAAAAACGACAATTCTGTATCAAATAAGTATTATATTGAAAGTAAATCAATAAAAGACACACTTTTACTTGTATAGAAAATAAGAACTCACATTTGTTTTATGACAAAATGACACGTTTTTATTAATGAAATTATGTAATAAAATTAATAATAACATGCACCTCAAGGGGCTTGATTAACCTAATTCCTCCCGAAATTCCGGCACCATATCAACATATCATTGTTTCTCCGGCCCATTGTCGGAGGGGCGTCGCTCCTCCGATTGCTGTAATACCTCTTTAATGGATGCTTCAACGTCAACTCCGTTGGTCAATCCATCGGTCTTTACCAATACTCATGCTCAACCCTTCAACCCTGCAAGGCCTCCGGTTCTGGGCGCTCTAAATCTGGAGCATTCATCATATAAAGGCGAATGGGCTCTGCAGCTGCCTGCTCCGGTGGTGGATTACTTAGCCACGCCCTTTCACTATGCTCTTATCGGCAAATTTTATCAAGGTTGACCTACGATGGAAGCAATCCGTAAGTTTTTGGTTGTTCAAAATTTTATTGCGGATTACGGTTGGATTACTGGATCATAAACATGTTCTCGTCAATTCAAGGGGAACAGGAAAACATCCAATTATACTCCAAATCTCAATGGTATGTAACTAGTAAACCGATGCGAATTTTGAAATGGACCCCAATTTTCAGGTTGATAGTAAATCATCAATTGTTCCTGCTTGGATTGTCTTTCCCAAATTGCCTGCACATCTTCATGAGAAAGAGATTCAGGAAGTTATTGTTGGAGGTATTGGTACCTTGCTTCGCGCAGATGTTGCTACAAAAAGTTTTAAACGGCCCTCCCTTGCTAGAGTACATGCTGAAATCGATCTCTAAATCCAATACACAGAAGGATATGGATTCAGCAAGGATATTTTGAGGGATTCTGGCAAGAGAATCGTGTTGAAACTGAGTTACCGTACTACTGCAAATACTGCCGGCATGTAGGCCATGAAGTGGATTATTGTCTCTTAAATCACCCAGAACTAAAGGAGCAGCGGATGGATACAAAGATTAATCAAGTAAATGATATGCAACAAAAGGAGAGAATCACACATGTTTGGCGGGAAAAGAAAAAAGACACTCCTGCAGCTACTGCCTATGAGCAACCATCAATCCAATTACAAAGTGCTACAGAGCCTGAGCAAACTTTGGACCATTGTGTAGCTTGATGAGGTCAACTTTGCTATAATTCGTGTGCATTTTACCTCCTATTTGTAGCCTGTTTGAAGTAATTTTGGGGTAGTTAAGTGGTTTTTAGGGGCACATTTCACCACGAGTTGAATCACGAGACGATAGGACGTTCACGTCCAAAACCTACACATTTTTGTGTGAATCGTGTGTGTTTTATTCATATGTGCAATGCTTGGTTTTCTTGTTTCTGTTTGTTATAGACACGGCATGATAGAGGGCGTGACGAGTATGACAAAGGTATGAAAATTGTTCAAAACAGGGTTAGTATGAGGAAATGACGCGAGATTTAACTTCAAGCGTTCGGGAAAAAAAATATTATAAATGCACCTTTATGGGATCCCAAAATTGGTGCTGATTGGGGGTGTGGGTCCCAGGCTGTTTAGATTTCTTTTCATGTGAAGGGAAAAAAAAGAGTCAAGTGATATGCAGAAAAGGCTCACGTATATGCAAAGTGGTCCACGCCTCCATTGGCAGAAATTAATGTGGTCAAATGAATTTAATGCGGAGCACAAAACTGAAGACTCGGATGGACGCATACATCAGCGCGTGTACGCCAGCCGCAGGAATTTACAGGAAATTAATTACCTGGGTCGATTTTTGACCCAGAAAAAGCCTAGGTCAAAGTTTTCATACCACAATTTTATTTTCTCGCAGTTTCTCTTTTCCCCATTTGAACAATTTACTTTTACTTTTTCTGGAAAAATTTCCTTAGAACAATAGCAACTTTTCTTCTGTTATTTTGCGATTGAAACACAACGAAGTGGCGATTCGATTGGTGAATTGCTTCAATCTTTCTATTGGTAATTTTATTTATCTTTTTATGATGTCGATTATTTATTTCTTGATGAATTTCGACGATTTTATTTTTACTATGAGTAGCTAAATTCATAATAGTTAAATTATGTGATTGAGTTACAAAATTAATGTCTAAATGATGATCTAGGGATGAGTATGGGTTAAAAATTGAATCCTCTGAATGTTTGTGTTCTAAAACTTGAACCTAATTCCATTAGTGGAGTCATGAACGATTAATTCATCACACACACGAACTTTATAAATGTATTTTGCGAGGGAGTGTGCGAACTTGGGTTTTATGATTGTCATGCACGAACTAGTCGAGTTTTACGCAGCATGTTCCTTGGTAAGGTTTTCTAGCTAAGCCGTGAACTCGGTAGATGCGGAGCATCTTATAGTTCTTAATCATATTAGGTCAATTAAATCCTATAGAGGAGACTGTTTTACCGAGTATATGGTAAGTAAGTTGTGGTATCAACGCCTAGGGACCAGTTTATTAGATTGCACCCACAACACATTCATTAAGAACCATTTGTTGGTTGGTAGGATAAGGCTCGTCCTTAGTGATTCGGTAGTGGTGTTAAGGGTAGTGTTCCTGACCATAATTTGGTTATTTCTCCTTTCGTATATTTTAAAGTTACATTTTTTTTTCGCTTAGCTATTATTTACCTCACCATATTTGTGAGCCTAAACTAAATACGAGCATGGTTGTGATACTCAACTGATTCCTCATAGGATACGACCTTGCTCGATGTTGTAGTACAACCGACCCAGTACTCTGCCGATTAAAGTTGGTTTGCTATAATTTGCTATGAAGTTTTTTGGCGCCGTTGCCGGGGAATCAGTAAATATAAGAAAGTCATTCTAGTATTTAGGATTAGGTCATTTTTGTTCTTATTGTTTTCTTGTTGTTTTGGTGTTTGCAGTGCATGACCCGGAGCTCTAAGGAGCCACTCTATCCTTACATCTCAGGAATCGAGACGTTTGCAAGACACCGAAACGCAGAACGGACAAGGAAATTGTCTGAAAAGGCATCAACATCGGTTATTGAATTAGAATCTAAATTAGAAGAAGTTGCATTGACTTCGGGAGGTAGAGATTTAACGAATTTGACTGTTGGATATGGTACTCAAGATGGGATGCAGGTAGACCCAATCAGAGGGCACTAAATCTGGGACCAAATAAGGTCCAACATCAAGGAGGTCGGTAGAACCAAGTCCGACAACAACAGCAAGGCTTGTAGAATCAGAACAACAACAATCAAGGGAATCTATTTGGGCAAATTCCATTTGATCAGAATCAGATGATACAAATGATAATGCAGAATCATGTTCTGAATGCGAATCCACCACCAGCCGCTCATGTTTATGCACAGAATTTTTATGCACCACCACCGGTGCAAAATCATGGAAGGATTTTGAGAGACTATGCAACACCAACTATTGGTGAGGGGCATAACCCTATCTGTCTACCACCTATTCCGGCAAACAACTTGGAGATTAAACAGCATGTGTGGTATCTTCTGAACGACAGTGCGTAGTTTTGGGGTAAGTCTACTGAGGACCACAGTCAGTTTTTGAACCATTTCATGTAAGTTTTCCGGACAGTGATATGAACGGTGTTTCTGAGGAAGCGATAAGAATGTTATTGTTTCCACTTACATTGATAGATGCCCCAAGAGCATGGTTTGAGTCACTTCCCCACGATTCCCTACACACTCGGGATCAAGTGACTTCCACTACAAAAAAACAGCGTTTTTGCGATGGAATTTTTGCGACGGACCATACTTCCGTCGCAAATTTACGTTTGCGACGGATGTTTTATTGTTAGCGACGGGACACTTGGCGGGATCGATTTTACCATTTGGCGGGCAATTTTGCGACGGACATTTTAATAATTTGCGACGGACTATTTAAATAAATTTTCATTAATTATTTTATTAATCTGATTTTTGATAAACTTTGCGACGGAAATTAAATTCCGTCGCAAAAATGCCTCTTCTTGACGGAGTTATTCGTATTTTATGACGGAAAATTGTATAAAATTTTATACAATTTTATTAATTATTTTATTGTTCTCGAAATTATAAGTTTGCGACGGCAGAGTTTAAGTTGCGACGGACATTAATGTCCGTCGCAAAACGGCGAGATATGAGTCGCATTTCCTTTTCTTCCTCATTTCTCTTTTCTCTCCTCTCTTCTCCTCTCCCCGCCGCCCTCCCCAACTGAACTGTTTCCGCCACCTCCGAACCACCACCGCCATGAGCCACCACAAGGTAAACTCTTCCTCCCCTCTCACCCCCTCCTCACCCGATTCCCCCCCCCCTCCCCATTGCGTATTTATGTATGTATATATATATTTTTTTTTTTCGTTTTATGTAGCATTTATGTATGTATATGTAGTATGTATTTTTATGTATCTTTTTTTTTTATATGTAGTATATATATATATGTATGTATGTATATGTAGTATGTAATATATGTATGTATGTATATGTAGCATTATTATGTAGTATGTAATATTTTGTTTTTTTTTTTTCGGTATGTAGCATTATTATGTAGTATGTAATATATGTAGCATTATTATGTAGTATGCAATATATGTAGCATTTATTTTTTTTATATAGTGTATCATATGTAGTATAGATTTATATATATATATATGTGTAGTAATTATAAGTTAGGAAAATGCTTACTTATGTGTATTAGTTAGATAAGTTAGAAAATTGCTTAAGTATGTGCAAAGCCGGATGTTGGTTGAATTGGTTTGTTGAATGCTTAAGTATGTGCAAAGCCGGATGTTGGTTGAAAATGCTTAGTTTAGAAACCGGATGTTGGTTGAATTGGTTTGTTGAATTTGGATTGAAATGATGATAAGTATGTGGTTGAATTGGTTTGTTGAAAAGGGTCTTTCCTACCCGTTTGGAAAATGGTACTTGGGGGTACTTTGTTATCCGGCAAAGCCTCCGAATTATTTTGACGTCGAACCTTTGACCATGAATTAAAAATTTAGTTAAAGTGTTGTTAGTTTCATAGTAAGTTGAGTAAAACCTCGAGTTTGCAAAAAGTGTTGAGAAACCTTCAAAGACTATTGTTAGTCTCATTTTTTGTATGATATGATGTGTAGGATTGAAAATGAAGAGAATAGAACGTAGTTGGATGTACGAGAGGTTGGATGCTAACAAGAAATTTAACCCGGTATTTGTGAATGGTGTGGAGGAATTCTTAAAACATGCAAAGCGCTTAGATTCGTTTCGGGCAAATAATGGAATGATCAAGTGTCCATGTAGTAAATGTAAGAACACTAAATTTTCGATCGAACATGACGTTAGATTACATTTAACTAAATATGGGTTTTGCGCAAACTACTATGATTGGGTGTGTCATGGTGAAGAGTTTCCCATTCCGATGAACGTTCAAAGAAAGACGGAATGTGAACCCTTATCGTGACATGGTTAATGACGATTACGTGATAGGATTGATCACATAAGAGAAGAATTGCTTAACCAAGAGGAGAACAATGAGACACCAAACCACTGAAGTTGCATCGTTTTTGAAATGTTGAAAAAGCGAGAGGAACTCAGTATGTGATGGAAGTAGTGTCTCCGTCATCGCAAGCGGCTTCTAGGTTGCTCACTTTGAAATGTGATCACAACCTCTCTCACAAATGCGTTGACGGGGTTACCGGTTTGATAGGAGATATTCTTCCGAAGAATAACTTAATGACCTCGAACTTCTATCAAACAAAAAGTTGTTAAAGGCATTAGAGCTACCCCACGAGAAAATACACGTGTGTCCCGCGGGGTGTATGTTATTTTGGGAGGAGGACGCGAATCGGACAAGTGTCGGAAGTGTGACCATGATCGATATAAACCGAAAACGAACGCAAAGAGGTCAACGTGTGCCTAACAAAGTGATGACTTATTTCCCGATTGGACCTAGACTCCAAGGTTGTACGCCACGAAACATATAGGCAAGGAAATGAGGTGGCACGCGAAAACCCCAGACAAGCGGTATAATGGCCCACCCAAGTGACGCTGAAGCTTGGAAGCATTTTGACCAAATGCACCCTGAGTTTGCTAAGAGCCTAGAAATGTGTGGTTAGGACTTTGTGCAGACGGTTTTGCACCTTTTGGTAATTTTGGGAAGAACTACTCTTGTTTGGCGCTACATGGTTACACCATACAATCTTCCGCCTGGTTGTGCATGAAAAGACAGTTTATATTCTTATCGTTGCTTGTACCGGGGCGAAAAATCGAAGGAAACCTCGATGTTTATTTGCAACCATTGATTAAGGAGTTGAAGCAATTGTGGGAAACAGGGGTTGTTTACTTACGATGTATCCACAAAATGTAATTTTCATATGAGGTCGCACTAATGTGGACTATCAATGATTTTCCTGCGTATGGCATGTTATCCGGGTGGACTACGGCTGGTGTGAAAGCTTGTCCCTATTGTGGTGATGGAAACAAGTCATTCTGGCTCAAACATAGTGGTAAATGCACTTGGTTTGATTGTCATCGGCAGTTTCTCCCTGAAGACCATATTTTTCGCACTGATAAAGGTTTTTTGAAGTCCAAACAGTATGAACACGCGACTCCACCCCGTAGATTGAGTGGTGAGGAGGTATGTGAATTTGTACAACACCTACCAAGCATCATTGATGGCTCAGATTCAGACTTGAAACGGCTTAAAAACTTCAAGAATGGTTGGTGGAAAAGAAGCATTTTTTGGGATCTTCCGTATTGGAAAACATTGCTGCTTCGACATTGCCTGGATGTGATGCATATTGAGAAAAACTTCTTTGAAAAACTGATTGACACGGTTATGGACGTTAAAGGCAAAACTGCTTGTGGTCCAAAATCTGCTAAAGATTTGAAAGAGCTTTGCGTAAAGCGCCCGATTGTACACTTGTTCTTGACAAGCGAGAAAGAAAAGTGTTGTGTGAATGGGTCACCAAGTTGAAATTCACGACGGTTATGCTTCGACCTGAGTAGGTGCGTAGATCATGATCAATACATTCTACGTGGTTTGAAAAGCCATGATTGTCACGTTTTATGGAACGCTTTGTTGCCGCTTGCCGCTTCGAGAATTGATTCCGAAAAATGAGTGGAATGCATTGACCGAGATAAGTCAATTCTTTCGAGACTTGTGTCTTTGCTACCCTAAAAATAGAAGACGTGATTCGCTTAGAGAATAACATTGCTTTGAGATTATTTGCAAGTTAGAGAAGATTTTGCCTCCAAAGGCGTTTTTTTAACTCGATGGAGCATTTACCGCGTACACTTGCCGTATGAGGTCGAGTTGGTGGTCCGTGCAATATCGATGGATGTATCCATTTGAAAGGTTTTGAATCACTTAAAACAAAATATTGGTAACAAAGCTTTAGTAGAGGATCAATATGCAATGCGTATTTGTTGGAAGAGATTTCAAACTTCGTTCTATGTATTACGATGATCATATTGAAACAAAAGCAAAGAATCTTCTTTGTTGGTGAGACTTCGGCATCGAAGAATCGTTTGATTTACCGAGTTATTCCGTGATCATAATGGTACAACAATCGGGAAGTGCAAGACGAGGTTCTTGGATAATAAAGAATATGACTTTGTGCACAGCAATGCGTATTGTCTAATCAAGCTGAAATCATGAAACCGTATGAACTGTAAGTACCTCATTACTACATATATACAATACTTAACAGATTTTTTACGAACAAATATACATTAATCGACAAAATGATTCATTCTTAGATTGTTCGAGCAATTTATTCGTGTTCAACAAACCTTTCAATTGACCTCGATGTATATTTGGAATAAACATGAAAATGAATTTACCGAATGGTTTGCACAACAAGCATCATTGTTGAATGATGATTTGCTAAAAGCTTTGGCAAGTGGTCCTTCTCTCGAATAATAATGTATTAAACATTGTAATTTATTATTAATTAGTATAATTGCATTTAGATTAGTATAAACGTCATTTTCTCGTGTCAAATAGATGTCGGGTAGAGGTAGAGGTAGAGAGTAGACGCGGTAGGGTAGTTCCCCCCCGCGGAGCCTTCTTCCTCCACAGGACGACAAGTTTGGATGATGAGATACACCGGATGAAGCGAGGAGGATTTTGGTGTCATTGTCAATGGTGACCTTGGATTGCGGGTTTTGGATCCCGAGGAGATGGTAAGTTAATACATATCTTGCGTTAATTTGTTTGTATTTTTATTTATATTTTGATTAACCAAATATATTAACAACTTATTGTTTTCAATATGACAGTTTACCGACAACTATGTCAAGAAAATGGCCAAGAACGCCATAATCAATGGCTTAACACTTTTGCCACCACGTGGCATAATGCCACCGGGAGCGGCGAGGATAGGTGGTGGCACGCATTTAGGTACGTCGTTCATATAAATATAACTATATATAAATATAACTATAATTATAACTATACATATAACATATATATAACTATGTTGCGAGGTCATTTCAACGAGTTACGCCACGAGCGCTGTTTAGGAAGCTTTTGAGCGGTATGCTATCAACAGGTCCGTGATTATATGTATCGGGCTCAAACAAACCCCGTGCTCGGCTTTGGATGACCCCGGATATTCTCCGTCGATTCGAGGAGTGGATTGGGAGTCCCGTAAGCAATTATTCAATATTTAATTAATAATACTTGTGTTTTATATATATATGTATGTACTAACTTGTTTATCTTATGTCGGAATAGGCGCCCAGAAACATCCGAGAAAAAAAGCTAAACCGAGCTTCGGATCCGGTGAGGATGGGAAGATCCCTGGACACATGCTATGGGCGACGCGCGTTATCGATTTCGCTCGGGCCATGGAGGACAATAGAGGCGCCCTATCGATCGGTGATCTCGGTGAGTAGTTCAAGAAGAAGAAGTCGGGCAACTTCGCCTCGAGGAAGTTTGAGAAAATCATGGTACGTTATGTATTGTAAATATTATATATACATTATATATATATCATGTAATTATTGTTACTAACAAATTTATATCATACTTTGCGTGATGTCTTCACCTCGAAGAAGGCGAAAGCCAGAGACGCAGCGACGACACACCGCGTCGGCGAGTCGCGTCTTTATTACGGCGGCCTGTGGTTACGACAAGAAGGAGAGTTTTGGCATGGGGTCACCGCCTCCATGTATGCTACTACGACAGCCTGCTGCCGCGCCGACACTCATCCGCCGAGACATACTCTCGGGCATAATCACCCGCCTCACCTGGGAGATGGCGAGACATGAGCAGACTCTCACGAGAAACCCAGGCGAGGTTGGAGGAGCTAGAGAGAGACAGAAGCGTCGGGATGACAGACTAAGCGCAGATGGAGGCGTGGATTACCCAAATGTTAGGCGAAGATCCTCCGGAAGGATGCAACCCGGGTACGAGGCAGCACAGAGATGACCATTCTGATCATGGACCTGGAGGAGGTGACGTGGGTTTAGGTAGTACACCGGGTCTGTCTGGGTGACATTGTTTTGATACATTTTTATTTATTTTGGCTTATCGTATCCCCTTTGACATATCGTTTTATTCATTTTTGACATTTCCTTTGACGTATTTTTGACATATCCCCTTTGATATCGTATTCCGCTTATATTGTTGTTGTTGATAGCCGGTAGCAATTGTAATGCTACCGGGGAAAATTAAGGTCGTTTGGCGGTGGTTTGGCAATCACGCAAAACAAATAATAATTTCTGTTTAATTTTATTTTTGCGACGGAATATTTCCGTCGACTATGGTATTTTGCGACGGCAAAGGCTCATTTGCGACGGATATACAAAGATCTAAAAATAAATAAATTATTTAATAAAAAAAAGTTGCGACGGATTATACATTTTTGCGACGGAGTATACATTTGTGCTTCCGTCGCTATTTGTTATTTGCGACGGGAAAGGCTCGTTTGCGACGAATATGCAAAGATCTAAAAATAAATAAATTATTTAATAAAAATAATTTGCGACAGGTTATACATTTTTTGCGACGGATTATACAGTATTTGCGACGGACTATACATTTTTTTGCGACGGAAATTATAATTAAAAATAAAATAAAATACGTTATTATCCGTCGCAAAATCCGTCGCAAATTGTTTGCGACGGATAAACCGTCGCAAAACTGGGTTTTTGCGACTAAAAAATGCGACAAAGAAAAATCGTCGCAAATCCGTCGCAAATTAGGGTTTGCGACGGAATACCCCTTGTTTGCGACGGTAATCTTCCGTCGCAAAACTGCTGTTTTTTTGTAGTGTTCGATGTTCTTACTGAAGTATTGTCCCCTCTCCGGAACATTAAACATAAAGGCCAATATCGCCAATTTTGAGCAGTTAGATATGAAGGGTATGCATGAGTCATGGGATAGATTTAAAGTGATGTTGATGAAATGCCCACATCATGGGCTAAAAGCATGGAATCAAGTACATCTTTTCTATGGTGGATTGCGTGAAACTGATCAATTGAACTTGAATGTGGCATGTGGAGGTGACGTGATAAGTGTGGAGCCCTATGTTGCCTTAGCCGCGATAGAAAGAGTCATAAAAAGCAATAGGCAATGGGATACATGGAGAACAGTTTCAAGGAAACCAATTAACTCAGTTGACCAAGTCGGGCTGAGTGAGGAAATTATGAGGATGCAAGCTGAAGTGGCGGATCTTAGAAAACAAGTGAATGAGATGAGAGCTTGGCAGAAGGAATCATGTGCCTGTGTTACATGTGGTGGTGATCACTTGGTCTGAAACTGTCCTCAAACCAGACAAGTCAATCAGTTGATGATGAATCAAATTTTGACTGACCCGACTATTGAGAATCCTTGCAACATGAGCTACATGGATATGAATCCATTATGCATGAGCCCTATGGTTTACCAAATTGCAGATCCGAGTTTGACTCGAGGTTGGCAGCAAGCTGATGCAAAGTTTATAGCAAATCAGAACAGCGGTAAGAATTTTCAGAATTGGCGGGACAATCCAAATTTAGCTTGGGCAAGAAATACAGACACCAGGCAAACGACTCAGCAGCTGACTGTGCAACCACAATAGAATCAGTAAAGGCCTCAACCGCAAAACACTTTTGGTAATATGAGGCAACCTCAACATGGGGATATATTCACTCCAATGCACACTTGAAATATGTCATGCCCTCACGGCCAGCACCACCACATCCTGAACCCGTGCAACCTAAATGTTTCACGGACCTTCTGTTGGAACAAATGAACAGAGAGATAAAGGAAAGTAACCGCGAGTTGAAGGAGAGTAACCGGGAGATAAACAAGGAATTGAAGGAGATGAAGAATGCCCAAGTGAAATTGCAAGCCGTGGTAAGAAACTTGGAGACGCAAATAGGGCATGTGAATCCCAAGCAAGTGAATGCCATTTGTACTAGAAGTGGAAAAGTTGTGGGTAGTGATGTTGAGGTTCTCAAAGTTCACAAGAAGGAAACAATAGAGAAGAATAGAGAGAAAGGTGAAGACTAGGTGGTGATCGATGAGGAGCGAGAAGAGGAAGAGATAGTGAAATAGGTGGAGGAGCCGAGGACAAGCAAGCGCTAAGTGGGGGGTAGTTGATGAGTGTCAACTTTGTTGTAATTTCGTATGCATTTTACCCCTTATTTTTAGCTTATTCGATGTAATTTTGGGGTAGTTAAGTGATTTTTATTGGCACATTTCACCACGAGTTGAATCACGAGACGATAAGACGTTTACGTCCGAAATCACCATATTTTTGTGTGAATCGTGTGCATTTTTATTGATGTGTGTCATGCTTGGTTTTCTTGTTTTTGTTTGTTATAGGCACGGTGTGATAGAGGGCGTGACGAGGATCACAACGATATGAAAATCGTCCAAAACTCGGTTAGTATGATGAAATGATGCAAAATTTAGCTTTAGGAGTTCGGAAAAAAAATGTTATTAATGCACTCATTGTGGTATCCCAAAATTGGAGCTGATCGGGGGTTTGGGTCTAAGTCTGTTTTGATTGCTTTTCATGTCAAGGGGAAAAAAAGAGTAAGTGATACTGATATGTAGAAAAGGCTCACGTATATGAAAAGTGTTCCACGCCTCCATTGGCCGAAATTAATGTGGTCAAATTAATTTAATGCGGAGCACAAAACGGAAGACTTGGATGGACGCATATATCAAAGCGCGTGTAAGCCAGTCGCGTAAATTTATGGAAAATTAAATACCTGGATCGATTTTTTACCCATAAAAAGCCATTTAGGTCAAAGTTTTCATACCACAATTTTATTTTCTCTGCAGCAGTTTTTCTCTTTTCCATTAGAACAATTTACTTTTACTTTTTCTGCAAAAATTTCCTTCAAACAATAGCAATTTTTCTTCCGTTATTTTACGATTGAAACACAACGAAGTGACTGTTCGATTGGTGAATTGCTTCAATCTTTGTATTGGTTATTTTATTTAACTTTCTATGATGCCTATTATTTATTTCTTGATAAATTTCAGCGATTTTATTTTTATTATGAGTAGCTAAATTCATAATAGTTAAAAATGTGATGGAACTACGAAATTAATGCCTAAATGATGATCTAGGGATGATTGGGGCTTAAAAATTGAATCATTTGAATGTTTGTTTTCTAGAACTTGAACCTAATGTCTTTAGTGGAGTCATGAACCATTAATTGAGCACACACACACGAACTTTATAAATGTATTTTGTGAGGGAGTGCGCGAACTTGGGTTTTAGGATTGCCATGCACGAACTAGTCGAG
This sequence comes from Gentiana macrophylla, assembly GCA_026214975.1. Taxonomy (NCBI): domain Eukaryota; kingdom Viridiplantae; phylum Streptophyta; class Magnoliopsida; order Gentianales; family Gentianaceae; genus Gentiana; species Gentiana macrophylla. The sequence goes on from CM047815.1 coordinate 49,253,095, forward strand.
TTTTACACAGCATGTTCCTTGGTAAGGTTTTTCTAGCTAAGCCGTGATCTCGGTGGATGCAGAGCGTCTCGTAGTTTTGAATCATATTAGGACAATTAAATCTCATAGTGGGGACTGTTGAACCGAGTATAGAGTAACTAGTTTGTGATATCAGCGCATAGAGACCAGTTTAGGAGATTGCACCCACTACACATCATTAGAAAGCATTGGTTGGTTGGTAGGATAAGGCTCATCCCTAGTGATTCGGTAGCGGTTTTAAGAGTCGTGTTCCTGACCATAATTTGGCTATTTCTCCATTCGTATATTTTAAAGTTATAATTTTTATTCGCTTAGCTATAGATTACCTCACCTTTTTTTGTGAGCCTAAACTAAATACGAGCGTGATTGTGATACTTAACTGATTTCTCGTGGGATACGACCTTGCTCGTTGTTGTAGTACAGCCGATCCGGTACTCTACCGGTTAATGTTGGTTTGCTACAATTTGCCATCATAGCTCTGCAAGTACAACCAAATGCACCAAATGGCTATGCAATGGGTGAAGAAAGTGCATTAGAGAATTCGGGAAGCAAGGGATTAAGTTCAATTACAGCTTATGGCACTCGACAAATTTAAGCTGCAACAAGCCAAAAATAGATGCAAATCGAACCAGCCCCGATCATGCTGGAAGCTATCAACAATCCATCAAACCATTTATCGAAAGCACGCAAGACAAAATCGAGTGTAAACAGCTGCAAATCGAACCGCGATCATTGCGGAGGAGACATGCGAGGTAAGATTGAAGATAAATCAAGAAACCGCACAACATGAAATAGATACTCTAACTACTTCCCCACAACCTCGAAAGGACACTATCACCGAGCTGAACGGTCTTTCAATGGATAAGGATGGAGAACTTCTTGAGATTTTGAATACATCGCCTAGAAAAATCAAGGAAAAGAAAAACTATTCTTCTGATTTAGAAAAGGAAACATTTGAAGTTGGAAAAATACATATGATGGCTAGGAAATCGAGTTTGAGTTTCGAATTTTATGGTGTCATATATTGTAAAACATTTGAAGTTTTTAAACTCGGCTTGTGAGTTTCGAAATCCTTTTTAGCTTTTGATAAATAAAGTGTGTGTTTATTTAAAAAAAATTTAATAATAACATATTTTTCATTAACGCAATAATAAGTAACAATTTTATATCTATATATTATCTTATTAAAAATAAATTGTAAAAACACACTTTGACTTTTATAAAAATACAACTCACCGATTGTCCGATTTATTTAACAGTGCAGTAGCACAACCAACATATTCTACAAAAGGTCGAGGAATCTATGCACTCTGTTGCAGTGGTTGTTTTTGGCTACCTGTGTTTGCCGCCGAAAATGGCAGTCTGAGGTGGTTCCTCATCAATTCCGTTAACTACTAGAATTTTCTGTTTTTCCGACGAGAATTTCCGACGAAATAATGGCGTAGGAATTTTGCAACACATTTCCGACGGTATTGCGACGGTTTAAATAATTATGAAATCATAAAAATATTTGCGACGTCTTTCCGACGGAATTTATTGTCGCAAAGAATTTTGTCGGAAATCTTACGCGCGAAAGGCTCCCGCCTATGTTTAAGGGCGCGAATTTCTCCCGCTCGGGTCTTTCCTACCAATTTCCGACGAACACTGTTGATCGTAGCAAGTTGGTCGGAAATAGTATAAACATAAAAATAAGATTTTCATAATTGTTTCCTTCGACTTTCCGACGATCATAAGTGTTTCCTTCGAATTTCCGACCAAACACCATCCTCTCAAATTGTAAGTAGACATGTTACCGACGAAACTTTCCGACTTATAACTCAAATTAAATACGGTATTTAGTAGGAATATAATAATTGTGTTGATATTTTACTTTTCAAATTGCATTAAAAATTTCAAAAAAAAAAATTTGCATTAAATTTTTCCTTAAATTATGTCGGTAGATGTACATACATATTTATTTTCTAACTTTCACAAATTTTATGGTGTCATATATTGTAAAACAAATTAAAAAATGATGGATTATTGATCACTCATAATGATCGTAGGAAGTCGGTAAGAAAATATGCTAAATATCCCACAAAATTCTGACAAGGTACCGATTCCTTAGTAAATCCGTAGGTAAAGAGAAATTTACTCAATAACGAATTTCGAGTTTGAAATGACTTACTCAATAAGAAACCTCGGGTTCTAATCACTTACTCAATAACGAACCTCGGGTTTTAATCACTTACTCAATAACGAACCTTGGGATTGAACTCACTAACTCAATAACAAACCTCGGTTTGTAATCATTTAATCAATAACAAATCTCGAGATTGAACTCATCAACTCAATACTAAAATCACAATTCAATAACGAGCCTTAGATTTTAATCAGTTACTCAATAACGAACCTCAAGTTTTAATCACTTACTCAATAACCAACCTTATTGTGATTGAACTCACCAACTCAATAACGAACCTCGGTTTGTAATCACTCATTGAATAACAAATATAGGGTTTAAAATCACTTACTCAATAACGAACCTCGGGGTTGAGCTCACCAACTCGATAATGAACCTCCGATTGTAATCACTTACTCAATAACTAATCTCGAGATTGAACTCATCGACTTCTACAATGAACCTAGCTCGGCACTCGACCACCAAGCCGATGACCTTAATGCCGCCGACACCAGAAAGGTAAGGACGTTGTTGAAGTGGAATGCTCGAGCAGAAGGTTCTAGTGACCTTGGAAGAGAGAAAGCTTTTAAATCCGCTTTTATCTTGACTCGATTCGGTTTTTTTTGAGTTTGAGCTCGAGTCGAGCTGCTCGAATGATTAATCAAGCTGAGATCGAAGTTCATAATACATTTATCGAGTAGCTCACGAGTTATTCGAGGTTTATACAAAATGTTTAATTAAATATACATATATGTAAGTGTATCATCACAGAATATTTTATAAAAACATTAATTATTAGTCGAGTCGAGTATTAGAGGTATCGAACTCAATTTTGGAATATAATATAAAAAAGATTAACAAATTTTGAAAAACAATCGAGCTCACGACCCGAGTCCAGTAATATCAAATACTGTACAATCGTTCAATTATGTCTTTTTATGGCTCAATTGAGTTTGAACCAAGTTTCGAGCCTGTTTATGTTTAATCGAGTCAAGCTCGAGCTCAAAGCCCATAATGGACCTTAAATAAAAGTTTTTGCCTGAAAATTTCATCATTCACACGCAAATAGGGTTCTCGGTTCAAACTTCTCAGCCACCGCAGCTCTCGTCCACCTCCATCAATGGCTGATTAACTCAGATTCTGTAAGATTCTTGAAGCGAAATTTACTCCTCTCTTTATCCTCTACCCGAAAATGTAAGCTTTCTATTTTGTTGTTGATTGTTGATTTTTTCTGCTGCAGAGGTGACGATTCTTGTCCGATGTGTGTTGGAATGAAAGGTGGAGTTTACGATTCTTTTCCGTCTTTCTACTTTCGCCACTTCTGTCTCACACCTAACACTAGCAAAGTTTAATTTTTTTTCAGTCGTTTTACTGACATATGAAACAATATGATTCTTTTTGGACAAGGTTGATGTGTTGATGGTGTCAAGGGTTTAATCACAGATGATTTAGTTCATTGATCCAGTGTTTTTACAAGGACGAAGCTGTTCAAACTGCCAAGTAAATGCTTTTTAGAAAAGGTAAAGTAGAAAAGGTGATTTTCTTGGTGTACTATTAATATTTATCGAGAATCCATCTTCATCAACTCTGAATATTTTAGTTAGTTACCTTTCCTACCGTATCCCTTTCGTGTCGAAATTGAGTTGTCGTTTACACGTCACTTGTTCACTCCTTTGTCTTTCTCACTCAGATCCAGGTTTGTTTTCTTTCCACCTCTATTTTCTTATGTTTCTTGATTATTTCTCAGCTTATTGTATTCACTTTAGGCTGTAAGTAACCCTTTATAGGTTTTCCTCATTTGAAGCTTTTTAAATTGTGTGTTCTTGATGTTCTTATTTTGTGATTTTTCCCAAATGTTTGTAGCATTAACTAAATGGGTTTTGAATTTGAGTTTTCTATTCGAAGGTCCTATGAGTGTTATACTGAACTGATGGGGTGTTCTCTAAATGCCCATTTTTGGTATATTGTACTTATCTGTAGTATCTAACTAAATGGATGATTACTTATTAGTTCTTCTTCTGATGCATTGAAAAGTTTGTGTCTTTTTAGCTTTAAGAATAGTCCAGTACAATGTTGATGCTTAGGCTTGCTATGTGGTTAAACTGGAATAGTGAAGAAACGTTCAAGTTTTGAAGTTTCTTTATGGTTTGGGAAATGTCTATATTTTTTTGACACATCCGCTTTTCTTCGTCACTTCATTGTTGTGGCACACCGACTTCTCCCTTTGGGGGTTCCTGTAATCGTGTACACAATGGCACCACACCGAAAACAATCGATTTTTTCAAAATTGATTACAGAGGCGAGAATCCTTTCGCCCGGCTGACCGTAACTGGTTTGAAAAGTTGATTCTTAGCTCTAAAATCAACTTCGAAAATGTCGATTGCAAGTGTGGTACGAAGATTGGTATGGTGCCACTAAAGACGTTACACTCTTTCTTGTATTTTTTCTTCTTTCGTTCAATACGATTATCCCGCGATTTGCCAAATTATTTATGAGAGCATGTTGTTGAATGACCATATTTTGTTTAGAGCTTTATTTTGCTTGTAAATGTTACTTGTTTTTGTTAAATACTCATTTATTGCAACATGAACGCATTGAAAGTTGTCTGCTGCAGTTATTGTAATTATGAGAACTGTAGTTGCTGCTTAGGTGTCTTAAAAAAGTGTTGTCTTCTGTTGTATAATCATTCATTTACTTAAGACTAAAGGTGTACATGTGTGATTTTGGCTATATGTTCTTAGAAATTTATGTCTTAGATTGTAATAGCAAAAGTTGGGATGGCATGAGCGATATTAATACGGATACATAAGGTGTATGCATAAAATATGTGATAAGAAACTGCAAGAGTAATGAGGTGTGTGATTGTTTATCAATATATGCAGTTTCTTTCTTCTTTGCACTTTGCAGTTTATTTGTTACGTCTCAACTGGATTGGAGGAGTTTTTCATTACATGAGCAAGTTTCAGGAAACCAGCTCTTGCAATTACTTCTATGGTTTCGCAAATGGTAATAAATAATTATCTACGTTGTTTCTTTCACTCATATTTGCATTGATTTTGTTAAGAAAAAGATCTTGATTGCTTGTTGTTTTTAATATCATGAGATTTTCTCCTACTCTTTGTTTGAGTTACACTATTCTGTGATTGCAAATTTGCTATGCTTATGGTTGTACATTTTCTTCAACCTATTATATAAGGGGAGCCTCTTTGATGATTTCAGCAAATCAGTGGAGGTCAATTGAAAGCCATAACAAGAAAACCATAGGGAATAAAAAAACAGAGTTATGTTTTACTACTTACTGCATTACTATCATACATGTACCGTTCCCTAAACAACATAATAATGCATTCATACTATTAACACATAGTGCATGCTGTTTCGACGGGCAGCCGTGCCTTGCACGGCATCCACCCCACTAGTGCTTTCTAGTCTTATCATTATCTTCAACTTGAATTTCAATCATTTAACCTTCATTGTTCCGAGTCTCTTGTCATGTCTGTTATGAGAATGAAATTGTGTCTGCCTATCTTTGGCCTCAATCTTTTGTCTCTTTTCCCTGAAGGAGTGCTCATAGGCTTTTGACGAAACATCCGTTTAATTGCAGCAAGTTTCTCATAGGCTTTTGTTGCTACTTTGACATCAACTGAAAAAAGATGTTGGGAATAATCGATTTTCGGAATGATCAATTTTCGGAATAATCAATCTTCTTCACTATAACCCCATCTTTAATTTAGCTCCCTGGGGAAAATATGAGTGCTTGAGTTAATAATATTTTTTAACAACTTGCAATGGCTGACTTATTTACCCTTACCAGCCTTTGTAGTTGTCCTTTATTTATTTTTCTATACAGAGAGAGTGAAATGTTTTATGTGTTTTTTGTTTGTTTATATTTCCAAGAGTGTGTGAAATGTTGCTGACTTTGCAAGAGTAAATGATTTAAACTTTATCAAAAACTACATATAAACAGTTGGACTTTATAACAAATTACAAATTTAAAACTAATGTGTTAGAAAACATTTATCATGATTTGCTTCAGTGATGTCATTATTTGAAAGTTAGAATAATTTGGTACATATGTGAGAATAAGTTTTTGTAATTTTTGATTGTATTTAGAAATGCTTATCAATTCTTAATTGATGCTGCATTTTTGTTCGTGCAGTCACATTGGTCCATTTCTAAGGACGACGAGGGCCTTGTCAGATCATTATTTGAAAAGTGGTGTGGTGAGAGGTTAAAAGATATGCTATTCACGGTTTGTACATGCTATGCTACAATGGAAAAGATTCTGCTTGGATACAGAATGATGTGTTTGAAAAGTTGCTTGAGTATTGGGAATCAAAGATTTTATGAAAGCTTCCTTTGCAAATAAATCAAACAGAATCGCATTTCGCATTTGGGTCTTCCAGGTGGGCAAGTACGCCGCGGATCAAGATCAAGCCATGATGTAAAAGTGTGCATGGTATTACAACAAATGCACAATCTGCAATGCAGCGGAGATAGAAAGGATTACGCGCAGCTAGTCCAAGATTCCTCCATACTCCGTGGTGCTTGATAGTGAGGATTATGGATTGTTCATATTTTGTTATGTATTGTGTTGTCACTTTATTTTGTTTTGGGAATCCTAAGTGGAACAACATAAGCTTTTGTAACTTACTAATTAGCTATATGGAGCCTTTATTGACTTGGTTTGGTTGATGCATTAGTTAAATATTGTGTTAGTTTTTCATGAATTGTGAAATTGTGATTTATTTGGACAGTGGAATGAGAATTTACGAATAAAAGAAAATAAAAAAATCTAATGTTTCCGACGGAGTAGTAGCGAAATTAAATCGGATATTCGCCGGAATGTTGTCGAAATGGTTTTCCTTTTAATAATCACAAAGAGATGTTATGAAAATTACCAACAAATCGCTGACAAAATTTGTCGGAATAATTAAGCAAACTTTAAATTCGGAAATTTGTCGGACTAAATTGTCGAGAAGTTCGTTGGAATCATTTCGTAAGAACTTCGCCGCTAATTTTGTCGGAACCATTCGTAGCAAATTTTGTCGCTAAACTCGTCGTAAATTTCGTCACAACACGCTTCCACGGGTTTTTTCCAACAACCCATATTTCGTCGGAAATTGGTCGAAACACGATTTCCGATTTAAATACCGGCGAATTCTCCCGTAGAATTGCCGGAAATTCTAGTAGTGGTTGCTCTCAAATAGAAACAAATGAACCCTCTCATAAAATGGGTCAATTTTTACGACTCTAAGAATGATAAAGTGATGAAAATTAGATTAGGACACAACATGGTGTTAGTGGCCAAGAATTATTGTATGATGGAACAATAACGGCTCTATATTTTCATTGGGTTCATGGACCTCTAGTGTCGATAAAATTATAAGTGCACATTAGGATATATATATATATATATATATATATATATATATATATATATATATATATATATATATATATATATATGTGTGTGTGTGTGTGTGTGTGTGTGAGTGTGTGTGTGTTTTGTGTTATGTAAGGTGGAGGGATACACAAATCATTTGTAGATGATTGATTAGAGGTGTTGATATACACATGTGAGAAGGGGATGTAACATATATGATGAGAAGAGGTGGAAGATAAAAATAATAAGCATGAAATATACTTACATAAAGCATTTCTTAGTTTTGACCAATAGTGTGTCAATCAGTAGTTACACGTTATCTGACACTGGTTGTTGTGGTTGTTGTCACAGTGTCAATAAGTAGTGATAAATTAAATGACACTACTCGGAGGATCACTATGGTAATTAGAAGCAACATATTGTCTGACACCCGTTATTGTCACTCTTGTCACAGTGTCATTTAGTAGTGTTAAACTGAATGATAATTTCAGAAATTAAATCGGAAAGGTTAACTTAACACTTAAAATATTTTTTTGGAGTTTACAAACTCAGCAGGGTCAATAGTCTGCTGACCTAAGCAGTCTGCTGACTATTGATTCTATTGAATCTGTTGCAGCGGAATATATTAAATTAAGTCTTGATACTTGTTGTTTAAAGATGATACAAAGTATTAGATACTCAGTAGTGAGAGTTGTGTGAATCAAGTAGCTAGTTCAGCAGGTTGATATGAAAAACATTCAATAAAGTATAGTGCAGAAAGTAAAAGTAGTAAAGTAAAGTAGGCAAGTTTTATAGTGGTTCCAGGTGGTGTAATCCTATCCGTCCACTCTTCTCCTGTGATGTTGGAGGAAATTCACTAGAATCTTTTGAGGTAGCTGTTACAAAAGTCCTCAAACTGTTTGTCCTTGACCAATGACTATGGCTTCACAAACTGAATACTAAGAACAGGTAGAATTGCTACTCCTAAGTACTCCACTGGTCCTTGAAAGGTAGGATTGCCCCTTCACCAGCTCCACCACATAAACAACAGTTCTTGACTCTCAGCGGTGCTTCTCTGTCTCCAGGTTCTTCTTGAAAAGAAGGGGTTGAATCAAGAAAATGATTCAGCTTCAGCAAGCTTTTGATCAGGATGAAGAGATCAGTAGCTTCTGAACTCCAAGTGTATCTACTGGATGATACTTGAATGCAAAAACACTTCAAGAAAATTCTTGATTAGTATGAAAGCTCAGTTCAACAGGGTATTATGCTCTTGATTGCTTGTAAGTTTGGTGTTGTTCAGTATGTAATCTGATACCATGGGTTCTCTATTTATAGGTGTAAATCCAAGGTTTGAATTTTAATTTCAAATCTAACCGTTATAGGATTTTCTGATTATTCCCTGAAATTCCTCTCTTTGTCTTCAAGCTCGATCGTGTCGTTGTCCTTCGATAGACAATTTGTCAAACAATTGATTTAATACCAATTTGATTTGGCTCTAAAATCATTACAATGTCCCTTTCATCCTAGCCATTGATTGACTGATTAATCCAATGCTTGTAATTCATCCTTATCCTTTTAATCTCAAAAAAACTTGGATTAAATCGATTATACATTCAGTAGATACTTGTTTCATAAGTCTGCTGATGTACTTATATGGTCAGTTGACTTTTAGTCTGTTGTGTTTCAATAAACACTTCAGCTGACTGCTTCACATCTAACTTTTGATTATGAAGTTAAAGTACACCATCTAAAGTATAACTAAGTCCTATCATCCCTTTTCCTTATATGGAACTTAGACCTTCTATACAAGGTATATGTGATCAGTTTAGACCATCACAGACATACCTAAATTCTGATCCCATATCCTTGACTTACACTTCAATACAAAGTTTGATCTCTTAGCCTTCAATACTGAGTTTGAACCCCTCAAATTTACATGCCTTCAAGCAGTCCTAGACACTCTACTGAACACTTAACAGAGACAGGTCCGCTGAACAAGTCAACTGACCTCTTTACAATGCTTGTTTGATCAAACCTATACATAGATCAAACTGTAATAAACCTATACATTAATTCTAGACATCTTTTTGCCTTTGCCCTATAATAAACTAGTCTGCACTCATCATTAAAACAAAAATATGTCTAACAATATATATACATATGTATGTATACATACATATAAATATATATATATATATATATATATATATATATATATATATATATATATATATATATATATATATGATGCCGTTTGATGACACGACTTGTTCATGAGTGTGGGGACACGAGAGGTGGTGTTTGATGCCGAGTGAGGCAAGGAATTGAGAGGGGTGGCGGTATTCGTCGCCCCAGTCGGTTTGCATTGCTTTTAATTAGGTATTAAATTGGCATTCAATTTGTTAAATAAAAGGACAAAAAATAGATTCGACATCAGATTTATTTTTCAAAGGAAAAAACCATAAGTATTTAGTGTAATCATCAAGGAAGCTAACATAATAACGAGAACCGTAAATATATGATTCTGCACAAGGGCCCCAAACATTAGAATATATCAAGTCTAAAGGTGTAGAAGAGGTAAATGCAGAAACATGTAAAGGTTGATGGTGACTCTTTGCTAATTGACACGGGGCACATACAGAATCATGTGATTTATTAGGAAGTAAAATTGAAAGACAACGTAAAGCTTGACGATGCACTTGATGAGAGCAATGACCAAGACGTTGATGCCATCGAATAGAGGACCAAGGAACAATGAAAAAATCTTGAACAGGAGCACAGGTGAAGGCAGATGAGAAATGATAGAGTCCATCTTTTACATAGCCTCTATGATGGACGCGGCCCGAGTAGTCCTTCACAAGGAAATAGGAGTCATGAAATTCAAAAAAGAAGGAATTATCAGAGGTAAATTGTTGCACAGAAAGAAGACTTTGAGTAATAGCATGCGGAACAAGAACAATAGATAAATGATATGCGTAATGGGGGAATTAAATTGAGAAGAACCAAGTGATTTAATTCCCCCCTCGGTGTTGTTTGGGATACTAGATCTATAATTTTAAATTTTTTTATTCCAACCATTTTCATTGCCGCCAGTGATTGAAAATTTTCACCCGGTGCTTGATATTTGAAGCTTTCATCCCTGTGTGGGAGAAAATTCGTCCGGTATAGAAAAAATTATAAAAGATCGACAGGCGTTAGTGTGTGACCAAACGGATCACATAGACGATATGTATTCCTAATCTACTAGTCTATAACATGGGTGTTAGCACATTGAGAAGTACTATGTGAGAAAGAAAACAAAAAATACTAAAATTGAAATCCGAGAGAGACTGGCATAAAATAAATAATTAAATGAAAAATTTAACTCTCTTACAAGGGAAGCCAATGTAGGTGTTAGGTTGCGAAGCTATGCACCGGATAATTAATGAGATCAACCTTTAAAAACACACCTTCAAGTGTGCTGTTCCTTCTTAACTAACCGATACTCGTGGGAGTTCTTTTGAATGAGAAAGAGAATGGAAAAAGCGGCTAGGGTTTCATGCCTTAAATCAAGGTTGGAGCGAGTGTGCTTTATACGTGGCATTTGGCTTCATTCATTGTACATTGATTCTTTCTAAAACAAAGTTATGGACACTTGGCTTCATACATTGTACATCGATTATTTCTAAATAATAATAATAATAATAATAATAATAATAATAATAGTAATAGTAATAGTAATAATAATAATAATAATAAACAACGATACAACCATAATCAAATTGACGCGATGAATGACACACCATAATTTTACACCATTAATCAAATATGTGATATATTGATTAATTTGGGTCCTACAATGATTAACATTGTGAAAGTAAGTTGTGTCAAATTAATGTTTTATAAACAATCTTTTATTTTATTTGCAAAAGTGGAACACCCACAAAGTACAATACAAATCATTCAAATCCATGAAAAAAATACTACTCTATATTCCACGCTAGACGTAAATTTCTGACTCAAATCTCCATCTTAGAGATAAAAACATTTATTGGTGAGTAAGGGTCTTGAGCATTGTGCTGGATCTTGTTTCTCCAAAGCCAAGTGCTGTAAACTATGTCTCTGAAATGGTAGGGCCACTTCCGATTGTCACTTTGCCCTTTCAAATTGGTACTTATCCACTCCTGAATCTTTTAGTGTGAGAAGAAGTCTCTTCATTGCTGCCTAGGAAACAAGTTCTTCCAAATTTTGGTAGGGGTCTTGCAGTCATGAGGAAAGTGGAGGGTGGTCTCCTTATCACTCTTACATAAACTGCAGATTGCAGAACTGGACATTTGCATATTTCATAGTAGAGACTGGGTTGGCAAAGCGTTATGAGCATCATGCCAAAACATTAAGTTCATTCTTGAAGGCCCCTTGAGCTTCAAAACAACATCACACAGCCTTCCTTTACAACGCTAGGATCACTTGTTAGGTACTCATAACAAGACCCAACGGTATATTTTGGCCTATCTCCCTATTTCCAAACTATTGAGTCTCCCTCTACAACAAATCCATACTCAAAGGCTGCACCTGCTGAGCAAATAACTTTCCGAGTAGGGGAACAAGAATTTTTGGGCTTGTCAAAAGGGCTATCATACTTGCTGACCAATGCTTGCACCTACAGGAAATTGTCATCAATTTGTAAAACCATCTTACCCAAGAGAGCTAGATTTATTTGCTTTGACCTCTTGAAGCCAAGACCTCCACAATATTTAGGATTACATACCTTTTCCCAAGAGATGTAGTGCATCTTTTTGTCATCATTCCCCCCCCCCCCCCTTGTCTACAAGGCAACATTGTGGCAACTTCACTGTCTGCATAGTGTAAAATTATTAGTGTTTAAGGAGCATTTAAGGAGAATCATCTTCCCTGCTCTAGATAGGCATCTTGATTTCCAAAGCTACTTTCTTATAATGTCTACAATGTTGCTATATTTATCTTTAGTTACTCTAGAATGAAGAAGAGGGATGCCCATATATCGTCCTAGATCCTCAGAATGCTGCATATCATTTCTTTACTAATGATCAGCTTCATTTGGTTAGGGGGATTCTTTGAAACAAGAAATTTTGGATTTTCTGGTTCTCGATTTCTGTCCAAAAACCCTACAAAATATCTCAATGACTTGGTTTATAATGGTGGGCTATTCTAAAGTAGCTCCCCAAAGAAGAATTAAATCATCTGCAAAGAACATGTGAGATTGATGAGTCCATATTTTATGGTGTTTCATATGCTTATTTTATGTCTATTTTAGATGCTTTGTTCCGGGTATGTATTGGATGACTTTCAGGTTTTAGGAGCTCGGAAGAGATGTTGGAAGATTTTGGAACTTATACAGCGATTTTGGGAAGTTTTGTAGAAGACTGGAGAAAAACCATTTTTAAAGACTTCGAGTTTCGCTTTTTACTTTATTCGATTAACTAATGAAGAAGAGATGTTCTATTAAAGTCAACCATGGATTATCGCTCATTATTCACATCGGGTTTTTAAATTTTAATATTAAAAGAACCTTTGTTATTAATATTAATATTAATATTATTATTATTGTTTTAAATGTTATATAGGATTTTTAAGTAAATAATTGGGCTTGGCCCAAAATTAGAATTCTCAGAACCTATATTCACTTATACGTGAATTCGGAGTGACCTGGGGGGCAGGATCATATTATTAGTTAGGTTTTGACATTGATCTTTTGTTTTATTTTTATTATATTTATCTATTTCTTTATGACTAGCTAGCTTTCATTTTCTAGTTAATTAGTTGTTAATCCCTCGATTTCATGTGATTGTGAGATCTATATCTTTTTCTCCTCGTTCGATATATTTGTTTGTTTTCAGATTTCACGGATATATGATTTGAATTATTCGTTTAGTTATTGGCGCGCGATGATTAAGCGATTATTTTGATCTAGTACCAAAATCCATCTTAGGTGGTTGCCATTAAAGATTGGGTTTTAGTGGTAAACAACACATTGTCTGCCGGTTCGTAACCCGTAGGATTCCCTGTTGTGAAGATAGATAATACTATGGTTAAAATTAAGCCGGTTGGATTAATACCTAGTAATTGAGTCTCTCTAATTTTTAAGGTTGTTATGTCACCAAACTCCGGGCGGTCGTTGCGGGGTGTGACATAATTATGGTGTAATTAGTGGCGGCTGTCCTAATTAACTAATGTAGGTGAGATTGGTTGATTCACGGTTGTGGTCTACTATAATCAATTTATTAATAATTTAACGAGTTATCATTGAATGGATGGTTAGTCGTAGGAATTGAGGGGGAAATAATTAATTAGCTGGAGTTTTTCTTCGTAGGAAATTAAATAAAAACAAAATATATTTTATTTTATAAATTTTAGAAGAAATAAATCCACCATTCCTTATGGGTTCGACCCCTGCTTCCGCTATCCAAGCTATGAAGGTGGTAGGTGATTTTATGTTTGGTGGCTTGACGACCAACCAAATTTTGGCGCCGTTTCCGGGGAACGGTCCTAAGTGATTTATTTCTTTTAGAATTTGTATATAGTTTTTTTTTGTTGTTTTGTGTTTTCCTTGTTTGCAATCATGTCAGGTTACCACTACGCAAATTCTATGGCGAATCGTGATTTCTATGGAAACCGGGTGAATAACTCATATGTGGAGAGAAGTTATCCTAGTGATCCGAGTTATCCGAATTGGTCCAATTCTCAGCCGTATAGTAAATTTGAAAGTCTGATTCCCGATTCAAATGAATCTCTTGACGCCATGATGCAGTCTCTTACTAGCAATCTAAAGCAAATGCGGCGTTTCTACATGAAATTGGGCAAGAGATTTCACTCTTCAGAGAAGAGCAAAGCACATGGGTTCAGAATATGCAAGGGAAAATTGATGAGCTGAAAACTGAAGTGGACCGTCTTAAGGAACAAAGGTTAAAAACATCATCTCCTTCTTTATGGTATGACGATGAAGACGATTGTCCTATTATTTATCCGACACTTGAGATAGTTGAAGATGTTGATCAATCAAAGGGTGAAGAAATGCACTTGGTGTTCAAAAATTTAGAGCATAATGTGCCTAAATTAGAGCTAAGTCACCTGAAAGAAGTCACTAAGAAACCATTGGAGCCAAAAAATGTTGAGGTGATTATGGACATGCGAGTGAGCGAGAAAGAAGTGATCTTCCCACTTGATCACTATATCATGAACTGGAAGTTGGGGGCCCCTAACCAAGCATTACCATAAGTTTTCATATCTATCAAATCTCCACCACTATGCATTGAAAATCCAATGCACAAATCATGAGGTTTTTATCAAGGTTGTAACGGGACTAGGGACTGAAAATGAGGTAGGGAAAGGGGAAATATAGTGGCTAAATTGAGGCACCTAGGATTTAACACCTTCTAGACCCACTTTTGTTGGCCTACACATATTTTATACCCATAGTTAGCCCACTCTAGCCTGACCGTTTCATTGATTGAACTCCAAAAATAAACCCATGGCATTTTCTTATGATATCCCCTCTTTTGTTGACCCTATTGTCAAGAGATTGTATGGATAGTTGCATGAAATTTTGAGGAAGTACCTAGAAGTGAATATGTAGAGAAGTATGGCTCACGTTTAGGTTACGAGGGTGAATTTCAAGATCTTAAAAAAAAGAAGGTTGAAAAAAAATGAAAAAGAAAGAAAGACATAAACATAAAAAAAATGAAGAAAAAAATGAGCTTCCAATGAAGGAGTTTTTTATACATTGAAGATGAAGTTTGTTTCTGCTAGCAATTTTTGCAAGCTTCTTCGGACATTTTTGTTTGCACTTATATTCTTAAGATGTTGTGATAGAAGTTGTAGCCGTGCCTTGGCTCTAGGCACTTTTATGAAGTATCTTCCCAATAAAAGAAGAATGGGATTAAGGGCCTCCACCTCCCAAATCATGATATAGTGATCAAGTGGGAAGATCACTTCCTTCTCACTCACTCGCATGTCCACAATCACCTCAACACTTTTTGGCTCCAATGGTTTCTTAGTGACTTCCTTCGGGTGACTTAGCTCTAATTTAGGCACATTATCCTCTAAATTCTCCAACACCGTGTGCATTTCTTCACCCTTTGGTTGATAAACATCTTCAACTATCTCAAGTGTCGGATAAATAATGGGACTATCGTCTTCATCGTCATACCATATAGGAGGAGAGGATGTTTTTAACCTTTGTTCCTTAAGCCGGTCTACTTCAATTTTCAGCTCATCAATTTTCCCTTGCATATTCGGAACCCATGTGCTTCGCTCTTCTCTGAACTGTGAAATCTCTTGCCCAATTTCTTGTAGAAACTCTACATTATCTTTTTGGAGCATTTGTGTTAAATTATTAGTAAGAGATTGCATCATGGCTTCAAGAGATTCATTTGAATCGGGAATCAAACTTTCAAATTCACTAGACGGCTGAGAATTGGACCAATTCGGATAACTCGGCTCACTAGGAAAACATCTCTCCACAAATGAGTTATTCACCCGGTTTCCATACAAATCACGATTCACCATAGAATTTGCATAGTGGTAACCTGACTTGCTTGCAAACAAGGAAAACACAAAACAACAAAAAAAACATATATACAAATTCTAAAAGAAATAAATCACTTAGGACCGTTCCCCGGCAACGGCGCCAAAATTTGGTGGGTCGTCAAGGCACCAAAGATAAATCACCTACGTTACTACAACTAGTATTGCAGAAGTAGGGGTCGAACCCACAAGGAACGGTGGATTTATTTCTCCTAAAATTGTAAAATAAAATATATTTGATTTTTTATAACTACTCCCTAATAAAAAATAAAAAAAAAATCAAGAAAAGCTCCAGCTAATTGATTATTTCCCCCTCAATTCCTACGACTGATCATCGATTCAATGATGAATCGTTAAATTATTAATAAATTGGTTATAGTTGACCACAACCGTGAATCAACCAATCTCTCCTATAATCGTTAATTAGGACAACCGCCAATAATTACACACTAATTATGGCACACCCCGCAACGACCGCTTGAAGTTTGGTGACATAACAGCCTTAAAAATTAGAGAGACCCAATTACTAGGTATTAATCCAACCGGCTTAATTTTAACCATAGTATTATCTATCTTCACAACAGGGAATCCTATAGGCTACGAACCGGCAGACGATGTGTTGTTTACCACTAAAACCCAATCTTTTATGGCAACCGCCTAAGATGGATTTTGGTACTAGATCAAAATAATCACTTAATCATCGCGCGCCAACAATTAAACAAATTATTCAAATCATATATCCGTGAAATCAGAAAACAGACAAATATTAACAATCAAACGAGAAGAAAAATATTAAGTTCTCACAATCACATAAAATCGAGGGGTTAACAACTAATTAACTGGAAAATGAAAGCTAGCTAGTCATAAAGAAATAAATAAATATAATAAAAATTAAACAAAAGATCAATGTTAAAACCTTATTACATCGAAGCAAACAATTGGCCGGCAAGTGGTGCGCAGCTTTATTTTCTTCTTCCCGTCAAAAACCACTCTTGTTTTTTATTCTAAAACCTTACTGTAACGCCCCGTTTCCGGACACTGAGTCCTTATCCGGAAAAGGAACGTCCGGCACGTCTAAAATAAAATAAATTCACTTTATACGTAAACCTCTACTCCGTCGTATAAAAAATAAAGCAAATGGAAGCAAAAGACTCGGGTAATTTTTTTTCCAAATAATCAAACAACTAAGAATAGAAATTCAATATCTAAAGATAGAAATGTAACATTCATTCCATCGGAAAAAGATACCATACGAAAAACCTCCAAACGTACGAAAAACCTCCAAACGTACTAGAAGAAATTACAACCTCTCCAAACAACTTCAAGTTTAATATAAAAACATAAATAAATAACACTTCAACTCCGGCGTCCTCAAACGTCGTCATCAAAGTCCTCCTCACACTCTTCGTTTACCTGTTCGTCATTGATGATACGGAACCTGACACGGTCCCATTATCTCCGGTCAACTCGTCTGAGGACATAAGTCAAACTCTTTCCCTGAGCATAAGCGCGCGACGTCGCCAACTTGATGGCCATCCCGCCATCCTCATAAGCATAAGGGGCCGCCCAAGCAAAGATCAAGGGGCCCATTCCTATGAGAATATTAGTCAATGGAAAGTTCATAAGCTTAGATAGAGTGCGAGGCCAACTGCCATCTGTCGGGCATCGGCGCCGCTAGCGCGAGTAGTCTTTTACAGCTTTATCCTTTTCTATAAATACCCCACTCGTGACATTAATGAAGATATAGAACGACTTTTGTGCATTTATTTCTATTAGCACTGTTCTCTCTCTCTCTCATATTTATTGCTTTCATATTACCCCCGCGAGCTCATCACCAACATCGATAAACGCCACCGTCCGACGGCGATAACCTCATTGATCGGAGCACCACGAAGAGGCCAGATATCCCACTTTCAAGTCTTCCTTCCAATCGATCGACGGAAACGGACCCGCTAATTGGCTCCGCTATCGGGAAACGTTTTCTTCAAAGGATTCAACACCTTCGTGGACTCCATAGTTGCTCGCGGCTTGTACCGATCTCCGTCTCCCTTGCATAACAGTTTGTTATTCCAATTTATCATCATCAAATCGGTTATCTTTGTCTTCACAAATCGCTGAAAATAGCTCATGTGTTTATGTAGACTATCCCAATCTTGCGCTTGAAGATTCACCACTATTGGGATACTTTATATGAACCGCTAAGAAACGGCCGTGGTTAGCGCTTTTCCCGATTTGCATGTTGATCGACGGTGTGAGCGCCATAAAATTCGACTTGTAGCATCTCTCGTGTTGGGATCGCTTGCTTGTAGGAGGTAAAAGGTTCATCGGATGTTGCGTACATAAAATCTGACAAAGAGATCACGCCACGCCACATCAACTACCTTTGAAAAGGATACTGTGAGTTGGCCTCATGTCGAGGCAATAATCCCACTTGCTACCTTGGAAAGCTTGTTGTCGACCGCATCGACCTCCCATCATGGCTAACCCATCGCCTAACCCGCCACACCCCAACCCGGCGTAAAAGCAGACGCCTCAACGAGGTCTCACGAGAGCGACCCGCCTGCATAAACCGCCGATTACCGCGAGTTCTTAGAGTTAAAAAGAAAAACACTCGCCAGAGGCAGAGCTCGCCAAAGACAGATTAACACCGAGAGCCTGCACAAAGAGGCCCCGCGCCTACCGGTTCTCAGCGAGGCCGATCCGGCAAGAATAAAGAGTTATGGTGAATACGCTGGCGAAAATGAAGGCAACCAACGAGATCTTAATCTCCGCCGCCAGCCCGCGCTAGCAATTGATCCTCCCCAACCATAGAGGCATGAACGCCGGACTCTAACGCCATCGCCTCCATGGAAAGTGGCCAAACACGGGGAAACAACGCGAGCTCGGCGCCACGAGCATCGAGGGAAAGCGTATCCTCCTCTCGCACGGTGAATACAAACAAACTAGAATATCGGGCGCACGACCGCCTGAAAACGTAGAGCTTTACCATCACCACCGAGGATGAAGATAAAGAAACGCGAGGCAACGCCGACGGAGATCGGGCCCTCAAGAAAAAATCCCGGACATTATCCCGAGAAGAAGAGCACGGGCGAAACAGAAGGTCAAAGAAGGATTTGCGGACGACGCCCACTCTCGGGCGCACCTCGAACCTGCACCAACCAAATGATTTGAAGATCTCGAGGTCGATGGTTCCGAGATGAAAAAGAACAAACGAGAAGAGGATAAGGAGCTCAAGCGCTCGCTATGGATGCACTTTCGACTTCGCTTCATAGCGAGCCTCCCCGCGACGCCGAGTCTCCAACATCAACATAATAGATTATCGTGGTAAGTCGACTCCATACGAATGGATAGCCTCGCTCGAGAGCAAAATGATGCTCGCTACTCACCATAGCGCGGCCTGGTGCGTGGCTATACTGGGTTGCATGAAAGATAGAGCCTCTACATGGCTTCGCAAATTGCCGCCATCGATTAACTTAACACCGGGAGGATATGCGGACAAAGTTCCCCGACGGAATTCAAGACAAATAAGATAGACTCTCGCAAGACCACAACCGATCTGCTTTTTGATAAAGCAGACACTTTGGGAGTCCGCCTCGTCGTATTACGAAATTCGTCCCAAGTTTACGATCAAACACGGACGAGCCCGAACCCACGGTCATGATGGCATTCTTAATCGGACTGGTGGGCGGCGAACTTAAGACACACTTAACGATGCACGCCCACCAACTTGAGAGACATGTTGGAGCAGCACGGAAGTTTACTACCGCCGAGGTCATCCCCGCCAGAAACCGGGCCTTCAAATCGATCCCACGGCCCCGCCCAATAGTACTTTGAGGCCGGTCCCCAAAGAAAGGAGGAGGCCGCCAATCCGCGAAAGAACGGATTTACCATGATTTCAAAAGGCCGCAAAGTTCGACGTAAAAGATTACATTCCGCTGAATGCCCGACCGTCGGCGATCCTGAACGAGATTTCGGAACACATCCGGAAGCCCCGCGACAATCGTAGCGAAGACAGTGTTCGTAAAGCGGACACAAGCAAATTCTGTGAGTTTCACAATTATCACGGCCATAACACGGATGATTGTTTTTCCTGATAAGGATCTCTAGACAAATGGCCCGGGAGGAAAGTTAGATCGATTCAAATTGGCAAAGCGGTGCCAACCAGAGACTCGCCGCAGCCTCAAGATGAGCGCGAGCTTAATGTCATCCACGAAAGCCCGCCAGCAACAGTGTATAAAAGAAATGATCAACTCGATCAAAGAATTTGGACGTGAGCGGCCTAGAACTCATGCCGATGAAAGAGGCCTTGACTTTCACAAAGAGCGAAGCTTAGCTTTGTTACGGGAGCAATGGAGATGCCCTCATAATCAAAATCGGATCGGCAAGTGCGGGGGTTAACAGAGTCCTGGTGGATACAGTGCCGCGCGAGACATCATCTATCTTGACCGCCTCGGAGGTTTGAATTTCACCGAGGCCAATCTGAAACCGCACTGGCTCGCTGTAGGTTTTACCAACCATGAGGTAAAAGTTAAAGGAATGATTGACCTGGAGGTCTCAGATCGGAGACTTCGAGCCCTTCCGGATCGAAAAATAGAATTTCGTGGTCGATCCGCCACCGCTACCACATGATCTCAGGCATACTGCGATGCGCAAATTTCGATGGTATCTTCCATTCCGCATCGAGGGTCAAATTTTATACGTAAAATGGCAAGATAGGCCAGGCAATTAGCCGACCACAGCACTTATCTTGACCACTTGGCAAAATCAAAGGCGTGGTTGAAAAGGGCACGGAGCCCGAAGTTCAAGGTGTGCTAGACAAGCTTATGCTACTCCTCCCGCCGCACCAAAGCAGGACTAACCCCATCACTTAATTCAATAAATCTGTGGGAGAAGCTCTAGTGATAATCGATACAAATTTGAGATCCCCGTAACCGCCGGACGACTCAACCCCGGATAGGTGAGTCCATGGCCGAGTTAGAGGCGAGCGCTAAGAAAATAGCGCCCAAGCCCATCTCGAACGGGGACAAGGCACGAACAGCCTCCGCCGCTAAGAAACAACAAAGGAAATTGTATGCGACACATTGCGTATACGAGATGATCCAAGCAATGAAGCGGAGGGGGAGCTCGTCGAGGTAATCATCAATGAGAGATACCCCGACCAAAAGATCAAAATCGGGGCGCACCTCAGCGAGGCCGATATGTCCGCTACCGATCGCGGCGGTCGAAAGAGAACTCCGAGGCCTTTGCTTGGAGGTCACCGACATGCGGCGCCGACCCGAGGTCGCACTCCACCGCCTTAACGTGAATCCCCACTTAAAGCCAATTCAAAGCAGCGGGCTCGCCAATTTTCAACCGCAAAAGAAGAGGTCAGAAAAATTGAGATCGCCAAACTACTTGGCGCGGATATCATTGAAGAACTACAATATCCTACTTGGCTAGCCAACGCCGCATGGTTCAAGCACAACGGCAAGTGGCGAATGTGCGTAGATTTCACCGACTTGAACAAAGCTCGCCCCTAAGGATCCTCATGAGCTACCCCGCATGTATTGTAATGGTAGATCGGATAGCGGGTTTTGAAACCCTCG